>JANIVV010000003.1:600000-1147992 GCA_030555955.1 Diddensiella transvaalensis | reverse complement strand
ACATCCCTAAAAGGGAGTTTAGCATGTATTAGCTCTAGAATTACCACGGTTATCCAAGTAGTAATGTACTATCAAATAAACGATAACTGATTTAATGAGCCATTCGCAGTTTCACTGTATAGATTGCTTATACTTAGACATGCATGGCTTAATCTTTGAGACAAGCATATGACTACTGGCAGGATCAACCAGATAACTATCCTTAAACCACCATAAAATGGTGAACTTTGGCAATTCTAAGTGTGACCCTAAAAATGCCAGGAAAGTTTCTTTTCGTTCGACTCCTCCGAAGAGAGAGCCACAGAACCTTTGAAAACATTCTTAATTAAAAGAACGCACAAAGATATCTGTATCCATTTGCCTTCGTTGAATTCCTCAGCTAGTTTCCACAAAGCACCCAGAAGACGATTAATCTTCAGGGCTTTATATCACAAGCTTGAGAGGAGGTTCCCATAAAACAAATCACAGCACACAAAAGTGTACCGGCTATTTATTTCGGTTTTCCCCCAAAATGTTTTTCTTGTAAACTTTTGCCATCGGCTAATAATCCACAGAAATCCATCAGTGCCTTGACCAAAAACAGTATTTGGCCAGGACCCTTCAGGTTTAAAAAAACCCATATTGCTAAGCATCCAAGGTGTGCTCGACTTGTATTACCAAGTTCCGCATCTAACCCTTTCCACTTAACAACAAGGCTTCAGAAAGACACAATGGTTTTAATTAATGAAACCCGTCCTAAATGGCCATTTTAAAACAACCCGAAAATGCTCGAAAGCACTCTGATTGTCTTCTTTATGCAAATTTAGAGTCAGCTGCGTTGTTTCCAACCGCTTTTACTGGATTCCATTTCTTTTCCATTGAATATCCTGCCTCACAACCTGCCGATATCTTTTATGACCTATCATAAACAGCCGCAAGAACATCCCAAACAGCAACAGCAGCTATTTTGCTCTCGACGGTTGTATTTTTCAAGATCAAAACTAGGGACATAGTGACTTTGTTCGTATGGCAGTAGTGTCAAGTCCAACACTAAAGCGAGACATCGTCGGCATGGTTGCTGAACTTGTCAAACACTTAGCCAAGGCATTGTCGAACACATAGAGACCGCAGGATTCGTGACTTTATGAGCATGGTCGTTTTAGAAATATATTTAAGTACTTTGCTAGAATTACCCTGATTTGTTATGCAAGAAGAACCGCTTCTTGCAGTATTCACTTGTTTTCCTTGAAAATCCCATTGCGCTCGCTACCTGAACGGTCAATAACCTTCACAAATTTCTGCAAACACTATCCAAATCCACATTTCAATAATCTGTTTCTTTTTTTTCTTTGTTTCCTTTTTGCCTTTGTTCATATCTCAGAGAGGGTTGTGTACGTAGTGCTACTAAATTCAATATATGAACACCATGCCCATGCCGGATATGCACACTGCCATACGAAATGAGGTTAACGATCAGGATAATTTATGTTAAAAACAGCCTTAACTGCGGTACACAATATTTTATCTGTACTGGTTCAGATCCATATAAACCGATTCTTATGTGCTTTGTTATTAGCAGCCAAGACTAGTTCTCTGTATGATATATTTATTGTCCAAATATGTGCCGCACGGTGTCGAGCAGTCAATGCTCACGCTGTCACTTCATACGAGAAAATAAAGCTTAAATAGTGGATAACAGTCCAGTCAAGCTTTGTAACAGAGTTCCGTCAAATCTCGGTCGTTTCCACCTAATGTAGTCTTTCAATATGTCAATTACAGCTCCATTTTCATAATAACAATTGGGCGCACTTATGCAATTTAATAATATAAAGTTTTTAACGCAAAATTTAGATAAATCAATAAGCTTCAGAATAGGTTGACTATGGTAACACTCAAACATAATCCTCGTTTTATTCGGCCAGCTCGATTTCAGCGATTTCAAAGTTCGACTTAGCATCCGTATTCAACAAGTTGATTTCACGGCCGCCTTTGTGCTGTCGCTGTACTTCTTTTGACTTTTTAACTGCTGCCAATAGTGCTTTGAATTGGTTCAAGTGAGCAGATTCAATAAATAGCATATCAACTGACTCGAGATCAAGCGAAGAGGTTTCAGGGAAAAATATATATGTCAGGACGGTCATACCAACGTTGAAAATAGCAAACATAATGTATAAGCGGTATCCGATATTAGTCGCCCCTATAGGCACTATCTCCACTACGGTGAAAGTAGTAATCCAATTAGTGGCGGTTGAAAGGGCGGCTCCTTTAGTTCTTGCGGTTAGAGGAAGAATTTCACTCGGGTAACACCATGTGTTCGCCATTGTTCCCCATGTAAAGAATCCTTGGAACAAAAAAGTGGAAATAGTTGCCACAATTCCTGCTGCTTTACCACCTGTGTGTATCATTGCTCCTAACACTGCCATGCACACAGCCATTCCCATCATGCCAGTCATAAACAATCGACGACGACCAACCCGGTCAATAAGATACCAGGTAAGAAAAGATGCAGCTAAAAACCACAGTTGCAAAAAGCCACCCATGAGCAACGACAGGTGACGGCTAAGGCCTACATTTTGCTCATATATTACTGTGGAGTAATAAGTTAAGGCATTCGTTCCAGTAAACTGTTGAAATAGTTGAGCAAAGCATGCCAGGGCAACCCGTGTGCCACCCTGAACCCCACCGTTCCTGAAGAGCATTGTCCAGTCTTCTTCGAGAGTCTCCATTTCAATAGCTGCAAAAATCTCACTCCTCTCTTTAACAATCTTAGGATCATCGGCAGGAAGGCCACGCAACAAAGACAGTATCTCAGTTCCCTCGTCGACTAGACTATGCTTCAGTAGCCATCTTGGCGATTCCGGTAAGAAAAAGGCCAAAACACCCAATAAGACACAGAAAACTATTTGAATAGCAAGCGGGAATCTCCAGGATAGAGAGCTGGCAACGCCGGCGAACCCATAGTCGATCCAATAGGCAATTACTATGCCCAGAATCAGAGTCGTTAACTCGGCGCAAATGTCTCGACCTCGGTGTATTGCCCTCGAGCATTCTGCCTGGTAAACCGGCGTTGTGGCCGTCAGCACTCCGATTCCGAAGCCTGTGATTATTCGGCCTACAATCATTTGAGAAAGTTGGAAAGAAGCGCTTTGAATGACTACTCCAACAATAACAATGGCAGAGCCTAGCATTGCACACAATCTTCGGCCTGCCCTTTCGCCTCCAAGCATCGTGACTAGGGCGCCAGCACAGGCACCTATAGCAAGAAGAGATGTTACGGTGCCCTGCAGAGTGGAGTTTCCGTTAAGTTGAGGAAACACTTCAAAGAATTGTGGAGATGAGATAAGCCCTGACATAACACCGTTATCGTATCCAAATAACAGGAACGACAGGGAACACATCAGGGTTATGACGTGAACCAGCGGTCTACCGCTTAAGTTGAAATACATTGCTTCCTTGGAATCTTATGGCTGGTTTTCTACGACTTCTAAATTTCAAACGAGACTGCTGTCCATATAAATATTTGAAAGCGATCTGGACGATATTAAGCAGCGAGTTGAACATTTATTGCAGATCATTACTTTCTTCGTGCCTCCCCCACGTACTCCCCACGCTCTTCGTCGATAATTACCTGCCGCCACTCCTATCCGGTCTAGGTGGGCAGGCAAATGAATACTCTGGTACTCTGCTGGGCTAACGTGACCTGACCCCGCGCTCAGGGCAGATAATTAAACGTCGTAAGCTCAGTTCCCATCATGGGGTAAATGTGGACCCCCAGCACTTCTCGAGCCCATATGACCATATGAGCAACATGATGGAAATACTACGCTATACTACTTGCTTGCGGGTAATTCTCCTATACTTCTCTGCCTAGTAAAAGATTGCTACCAGTATGCGTGGCACGCCAGGCTGTTGGTTTGGCATTAAACTTTAGAACGAACGGCTTGAGACGTTGTGGGGGCCCGCATAGACAGGATCGTGGGGAATTGCGTCACTGACACGCTCCGAATTGAACAAGCTGAAGTACTCCATCCTCTCCAGCTTACACGTTGGCAGAACGCGTGGGGATGAACTTTCATGAAAGCTCATTTTTCAAGTTAATTGGAGCATATTTCCGAAAACGGCCGGCTTGAGACCGAATGAGATTTCACTAGTGGTGGCCCACGCTAAAGCTGGATGGGGAGGATTACACATTATAGTCCGCCTGTGTTGCAGGCCTTCCAACTGATGTGACTTTACTTGGGAAGAACAACCATACTGCCTGTAGGAACCTTCTGTCCAGATGCGTATTATAGCGTGAGATCACCACCGATTCGTATGTGTGTTCCTGGCTGCAGCAAGTCAGATATGCCTGAACTTATCTATACTATTCTTTTTTTCTCAGTATCTGCAGCTGTGATACGACTCGAAATCCAGTTGCTGTGGTTATTGTGCGATATGTAGTGTGCCAGTCTCTGATACCTGGTACCTGTCATACCCTGCTGGTATCTACGATAGCTTGTGTCACCTAGGCTGAAGAAGGTGTATATTGGATGACATTTGTCTCCATCTAGGCATATACTGGACTGAGATTCAGGCTGTGGCTCGATTATTCTGTGCATGCTGTTTACAGAAGTGCCTTGTTTGACAAGATATGTATGCTCCCCAATTCTGACCGGGAAGGACCTCCTTCTCATCTATCGGTTTTCTGCATTCTTTTAAGCACACAGTACTTAGCTCTCTTTGTTTGATTTTTCGTTTTCTGGTTCCCCGTGGATTGGGAATTCCCCTCTTCTTCTGTGGCGTCTCGCTGGTGGGGGATAGTACTACGATTGAGTGATGGTTGACGGTATGACCATGATTTAGGATGTGCAACACTGACGACTGAGCCGCAAGATCCGCCCAGTCCCCATGCGTCACCAGTCTAGTCTCCGGGCGCGAAAGTAATAGTCACTAGGTAAATCATTAAGGATATTGCCTGATAAAAATCAAACGATAACACGAAAGACCAAGAGACCTCACCGCATTCAACGCGTACAGTACTAGGTAGAGCCCCAAGCACAGCCATGGGGACGCCACAGTTTTTTTTCCAGCTATGATTAAATCGGTAAACAATTATAGGATTTGACAAACAAGTACATACATGGAAACCTAGAGGAGATCTGTGCTATGAATTTTGGTCTTTAGCATGGCTGAGGCTGATAACGGGTTGCCCATGGGTCATTCCAAGCAATGCATTGCCGATATACACCTCTCCAAGGTTAAAAGACACAAGTGTGAATAGTTCAACTACAGCGAAGCGTAAATCTTCACCAAGAGAAGGCCTCTTCAAAATAATCAACCTTACCAGGCGCATCTAGTAATGTCCTGGATATGCTCAGACGCACGTCATCATTGAGTGGCCCAGGACCACAGGCCATAACTGCAGTTGACACGCTCTCCTTCATAATTTCCTCGGATACGATCTGTTTCAAATCTGGTCTGATATAATTACACGAAAAGGCTGTCTCAATGGAAGCATGTGACTTCTGTTCGATTTCTGTATCCGCGTCCACAGCCTTATCAGGGACCACAGCATTCTCATCATCTACCACCTCCACGAGTTCTCTTACGTCCTTCGATACGAATACAGCTATCTCGAAGCGTCCATCTGATTGAAGCCGTAGCAACTGTGAGCGAAACCAAACAAGTGGAGACTCATCGGGAATGATCCACAAGAAGAGTACTCGTCCAGTGCGGCCCGGCATGCGCACTAGCGCATCTGCATAAGCGTAGGTTGCAGTGATGCCTATACCGCCAGCAACCAGAATGACTGACTGATACTTATTCAACGGCCGCTGACTCCCGTAGGGACCCTCTACTAGCACACGTACATCGACAGGGTTATTATTTCGTGTTAGAAGAAAGTCCCGAGTATGCTTTGTGATGCCGTTCTTACTCTTCGCAAAGAGAACAAGTTTTCCCTCATCTTCCTTAAGAGGCGAAACAGTAACCGTAAAAGGATGTGACTGCCAGAATCGGTTCTTCCTCAGAATGTAGACGAATACATACGACCCAGGATAAGCCTTCCATCGCTGCGAGTAAGCTATTTTGAGCTCAATGACGTTATCACTTCTCAGGGACAGCTGCGCCTTGGAATTGACTCCAGACCAGATGATCCTAACTAACCGGGCAGATCTATCGAAAGCCCATACAGCCACAGTGGCATAGATATATTCTTGATACTCCTCAAGCAAGATCAAGTGGTACCACGTACCCAATACAAACGTGACTGCCAAAAAAAGATGTAATGCTAGAAATAACTCGTATCCTCGGGCTCTGAAATAATGGAGAGACTGGACGAGGATCAAACCACCCGCAACACAAGCACAAAATCCCCAGACCCAATAAGCTGTTGTCCACATCTCTCCATAATAGTCTTGAACTATCCTATAAATAGAATATGATATGCCATGTACGACGACCATTATGATCACAGATCGTCCCAGCCATTTATGAAGTATGTTAAAAGTATCGAGAGGCCACCCTGTAGCCCAGAGTAGAAAATTATTTCTCCCACCAAATAGAACCAAAAGAGGCATCTCAGAAATCGAAATGAGGCTAGATCTGTTTGCAATATACATAGAAACTTGCATTGAGCGGTTTCCAAAGAGATAGTTCGGCATAACGACATGGATATCGACAAAGAACAAAATAAAATTAACTAGTAGGAATCCGGTAACTATCAGACTTACCAGTCTTGTAGGAGATCTAAAGCTGAACCTGCCAACATACTGAGGGGAGGAATGGTGATAGCGGAACAGTGGTGGAAGTATAACATAGGTCCGTATTCTTCTTGACAAACGACAGTCCAAGACTTGGAGTGTCACGGGTAGTGCATGCAGAGAGAAATTCAAGACTGTGGCTATAAGTAAGACAATAGCAAAGTAGCCCAGTATCCCAGCCCCCATACGCTGACTCACCCAGTCGCTGAAATAGTTGGCAGCGTTGGCCTTAATATTAATATCCAGCACAGACTGTGGTAGTAAAACAGGTCCAGATAAAGCAGTTCCATTCAACTCAGCTGCTGTAGGCTCTCTGATTCTAACATGAGCCTCTGAGTCAAGTTTCAAAATCTTACTCAGAGTGAGATTCACCTCGTAATACCCACATTCCTCCACAATAAATTCATATCCTGCTTGAGAGTAAATCACACTTCCATTTGACTGCTGGTCTATACAATACAGTACCGTTTCAAGAAAGGCCTCATTGGTACAAACACAGGTGACATTTGGAAAGCCAGCAGATGAAGGACATCCAAAGTTCAAGTTGAATGCCGCGTAGGCACACGGGCTGCCATATCGATCAACCACCTCACATGCGATGACTCTGAGCATCAAGAGCCATGAAAAAAAGAAGAGCAGGCACATAGTAATTCTTGTTAGCGATAGATTGATTAAAATTTGAGTCAGTCATCTGGCAGAGTGACGCATTTTGTAGCCCCAACCAATGACAACACGGGTTGCGCAACCGCTATGGCACATGCCGAATTAAACCTAGGTATAAACAGCTGAAAAAAGGAAAAGTACTCCAAAGTGCAAAATTTTTACGTTGGTGGCAGCCATGTCTGGCATTTCTACCAGAGAAAGGGTACCGGATGCATCGCATATAACACATTTCTCTCTGCATGGTATAGATGGGTGAAGATCCTCATGTCCAGCCTAATTAGAGTAAACTGTCAGAAACTTGCAGAATCGAGTCGAAATATAGCAGTGATATACTTCATTTGCTGTCAGATCTGAAAGCATTGGTAGAGTGATTTCTATTCCAAGGATCCAATTCAGATAAAATAACAATCACGAACAAGTAAAAGTAGCCGTGCCAAGATTATGTCAAATTATAACAAGCTCTGTTTGAAAACTGCATGTTCCTTGCAGTGTTTTACCATAGTATGCATAAGTCCTAGTCGCAAAATTTTTCCAGCAGCAGGATATAGAATTGTAGGCTTTTCAGAATGCTGTGAATAAACTACAATGAAGCCAAGGGTCGCAGAAGGATCAGAGCATTAATTGAATGCCCCAGTGCTTTCTCATATCGACCTCTATACGTTTTAGAGTTGCAGCATCCTCGAAAATTTTCTTTCATGCACAACACTCTGACTGATAATTCCTGATTTGGCTAGCATCGTGTCCGATCGCCGGGTGAAGGAAGAGTCCAATGCGCTCTGTCAGTGATTTTTCGCCGATCTGATCTGATAATTTTTCAAATTCTGAATTGGGATAATCTGATCCGACTAAACCCGTGTGCGGGTCGGGCCTTAGACCGGCGGTCGCCGATCAATGAAGCTCAAACCTAAAAATGACTGGATTGTAACTAAGTAATGCGAGTCATTATTGAGCTAGCTATCTCAAAATCAATATATGCAAAATCTAAACTATTAGTGGCAGCTTGTTTATCCACAGGCTTAAAGCAACTAAAATCCAGTCAATGGAATGAGGTAATCTTGATATCCTTATATCCCCACTTCTCAGTCGTCTTTGGCGTGTACTTGCGCCGTTTGGCCAGAGGAACTCGAGCCTCTACAAAACCTCTTTCTTGTAAGCTACGGAATCTATCCTTGGCCAGGTCACCCTCTGGTTTTAAGCGTCTAAGACAATCAGTCAGTTCATCTGACAGTTTCACCTCTAGTGGTTCAGGTAATATATGGTGTTTGCCAAGCTTCTTCTTTCGATGACGAATCCTTTCTTTCTTGGACGAATTTTCCGCCTCCATTGCTTTCAGCTTGTCTTTCTCTGCTCTTAATAACTTCGGTATATTCTCCAAGTCCTTTATTTGTTGTTTGAGCACTTTTAGTTCGCCTTCAAGTTCCAGTCTCTCCTTGTGCCGCTTCAAACGGTTTCTTTCAGCGCGTGTCTTCGTTTTTATAGACACAGGCTTGTTTACGGACCGGAGGACTGTGTCTCCGCCTTCAGTAGCTTCATCGTCAGATATATGCTCCTCTTCAGACCCGTCCTCCTGACTCATGATTTGCTCTATACGGTTCCTGCGCTCGGCCAGACGAAGCCTCTCATCTTCTCGTTCCTGCTCCTTCTCAAGCTCTCTAGATATGAGATCTTTCCATGCTTCCATGGACGGGTTGTAGGATCGACCCTCATCAGGGATAGCTAGAGGTTTGTTCTTGTCGTCGTCAACGAGAGTAACTGGTCTCTCAGAGAGTGTAACTGGCTTTTTAACGGCTCTGTTGAAACTCAAACTGGGTCTATGATCGTCAAGGACTGTAGATTTAGCTTGATTCAGAGGCTCGTCAGTGGTATCCCATAAATCGTAGTTTTCCTTAGTTACTATGCCACCGTTCTCCAGCATAGCAGATGCACTGCTTCTTAAACCATCCCTTCCGGCAACACGCATCAATCTGTTTATTTCTTTTCCAGTCACCCCTTGGACTCTCTTGGCACCCTTTTGAACTGTCGACTTCTTCTTGTTGCCTGCCAGCGGCGGTACGACAGACCTCCTGCTCAGGATTTCATCCGACTTTAGAGTTTTCTTATCGTATTTGGCTCTCAGCCTCGTATCTCCCTCCACATCGATTGCAAAGAGAGTATCCTGATCAGCTATACTAATGTTCTTAGTTCTGTTATAAATAGGTTAGTATCAGCATACGAATCACAATCTTGAAGTTATTTCTCAGGACTCACCCCAAAGTACGCTCTAATTCCCTAGACTCCTCTAAACCTTCGCCGATATCTTCTATATCAATATTTTTCCTCCATGCCTTCTTGCCTTTCCTCGAAGGCTGGTTTTTCTGAGCTGGGCGATTTATTTCCATTATGTAGTGGTGCAAAAAAAAAAAAAAAAAAAAAAACCCGGAAGGCATTATCAAGGATGGGAGTTAACTATGCGCTCTCGGAACAACACTGGAGAATCTATAGTACGCACGATAGGTAGCTCGTTAAACTGGAAAATTCAGCTATCAACATCGTCAGGAAAAAGCTCTTCCAGGACGCAATCTAACATAGTATATAAAAGATGTGTGTTCAGGACCTCATTTTGACACATTCCGAATATATGTTTGGAAGCATATCTAGAGCTCGACGAGCCGACCACTTTCGAGCTGGAGTCGTGAATAAGCTGATGAAGCAAGATCATAGCATCGTGCTCTGCTTTTGCAATTTCTGATTTTGCTCGGGGAATACTGGGACTCTTGAGTTTTCCTTCAGGCCAAAGGGAGTTTTGGAGAGTTTGTATAAGCTCGGTTACCTTCTGAGTATTGGAACTTCCTGTAATGACCTCTCTCAGCTTTTTCTCAATAGTTCCTCCGAGTAACTGCTGCAGAACGACTACTACAGCCCTTCCTCGAAGCCACCTATGCCCAGAATTAAAGCCGAAGACCGAGATGAAGAGATCAATTATGGGCTGAATAAAAGGCTTCCCACTGCTGTACTCCTGCGTAATTTCTGCCTCGATTGCGAGAGTTTCGGTATCGCGGTCCATGCTACGAGAATAAGAAGACGACTCAGCAGTCGGAGCACCAGATGAGAAGCTATCGGAGAGCGATTCCACCGAACCGTCAATGGAATAAGGAGACGCAGTCTTTAGCGAATCAACAGAAAATGTCTCCGAAGACAAAAACAAGCGGAAGGCTTTGTTTCGACAGACCTCTGGAAGCTTTAATAGTTCTCTCAGGTACTTCTGGAGTGCCAGCCGCCGCGTATCTACTAGCGATTTTTGCTGAAATTTGAGTACCACACGCTTACGCGGAAAGTCAAGCCCCCTCACAGAAGGAAACTTCTCTCGCAAATGCTGGTGAAGCTGGAAAAATTGGCTGTACCTTCGTGCTACTACCCAGCCTGCAGATACACTACCTTCGGTACCAAACTTCTGGACTTCAATGATATACATAATGAAGGGACCGCCACGGCGCTCTTCACTGCTGATATAAGTCGGGATATTAATGCCAGATTTCCCGAAGAGGCTGTTATCACTCTCTTGGACTAGATATTGCTGTCGCTGTAATTCCTTCCGCTGTATTTCTCGTTCAAGGCTTGCGCGGGATTTCCTTAGTATTCGAAGCTCACCAGTATCATTAGTCAATTCAGCTTTTCGCACCAAGGAGTCAAGCACCTGCTCCTGACTGTATAATTTCTCAATATCATCTGAGAGAATCTTTATAGCCTCAGTGAGGTTCAAATCACCAGGTGCGGCCATATGGACGTCACTATTACCAAAACTCAGATCTACAAGTTCCTCCACGCCATCTGCATCGATATCTGAGCTCTGTGAATGGCTATCATCGCTATCAAAAAGTTTTGATGTTCTGTTAGGTTTCACTGAAATTGAAACGTGCGCTGCTGAGGCTCCACTAGAAACACTTGCAATACTACTATTCCTCTTTGGTGCAATCTGGGACGATCCATCTCCGCTGATTGGCATTTTCATAATATCACTGAGAGCTTCCTGAACTGCAAGAATGGTACCCTCAGTTCCAGCATCCTTTGATTGAATCAGAGGCTCGTAGACAGAAACTTCTTCTTCTTCAATGGCGTCCATTTGTAGTTTATCAACACTTGAGCTCTGATCTTTTGCAGAATTGAATTGACCGCTCGATGCCAGGTATTTTATATAGAGATCCGACTTCTTGAACTTGGGCATATCTTTCGTTTCTATATTATGATAAATACTTCTTTGAGTGCGGAAAATGGCAACCCTCGCAGCCTTATACTGCGCAACGGTACAATTGCCCCCCGCCAATGCAAATTCTTCAATCGATGCTAAGTCCCCTTCCTTAGCCCCAATCATAGCAGCATTATTGTGGTCTCTGAAATAGTTCTCAAAGATTTGTAGAAGGTCATTTTTCTGGGACAGTTCTGTGTCATTCCTGTCAGCTGATTCGCTAGCGTTGCCCTCCACATGAAGTCCACCCAGAGGATCAATACTAGAATCTTGATCAGCCGTAGCTCCAAGGTCGTCTTCGTTCTCTAGCGGATTTCTAAGACTATTAACAGTGAGCCAATATTGCAGCAGAACCGTTCTCCTTCTCCTATCCATGAACTCCATAAAGAACAATGACGAAGCTGGATCATTCAATATTTGCTCCAGGCTGTATCCTTCACGAGGATCAACCTCCTGCCGTTTATCAGACTGCCAAGAGCTTCCAGAAATCTCTGAGATTCGGTTTTCAATGGCTCTTTCTGCAGTTTCCAAACGCGATACGTAAACTTCGTTGATACCATCTCTAGTTGCTCGCTTCAATTGCACTGATATGTAGTAACGCACCTGTCGAGCTTCTGCAAGGGACCCACATTTTACAACATCTCTTAGGAACTTTTCATATGTCCCTTGATCAGCATTGGGGCTCAACTTGATCGAGGGACCATATAATGAAGACCCCGAACTCTTTTTTCGAGTTATACGGCCTGAAGTACTACCGGTATGAGTATCAAGCGCCCTTCGCAGTTCTTCTACCTTTTGTTGATCCTGCAGCGTACTTCCTCCTAACCTGATCATAGTTTGATTGATAAAGTCCGGGTCAGCACACATTGATATAACAGGGAACAGAACACTACAAGTGACGACATCGTTAACCAGTGAGACCACTAGCACACTTTTTGTGTCTGCAGATCTCATAACAGTAGGTACAAGGTTAAGAAATCGATTTCTTAGCCAGTTCTTGCGGAAGTCTGCAAACTCAAAGTTTTTTAGCACGACGGCCTCATGTAGCTGACCTCTGCGGTATTCAGCAGCAATGGCATAATCTAACTCTCGCGACTGAGTTAACTGGCCCCTTAGAGATTTCTGTTTGACAGAACTATCTGCTCGGACATACTCTGTGAAATGATCCGTGAAAATTGGCAATAACTTTCCAATCACAAACTCCGGCAGGTCAATTTTAGAAATTCTAATACCCAGTTCCGTCAAAGTGTGCCTCAGAGCATCATCAACTTGGGCAGGAAACAGACTGTCTGAAGAGAATTTTCGAAACCAGGACAGGACAAAATCTCTCAGGATGCTTTCCAGGAGAACATCAATCACATCAGACAGAACAAACGAGTCTGGGAACACTGCTTGTCGTAAAGGCTTCTCTTCACTCAGTGCGACCATCTCACTTGCCCATGATTCAGGCTTCAGAAAAGCGTAAGGCTTCAGCTGGACCAAGGGATTGCGCTTTCTAACCCGCGCCAGGTCTTTATCGTCATCAGGTAATAGGAATATTAAATAGACAGCTCCACACACGGCCAACAAGGCACCAAAACCGATCTCAACGAGATGCCCTGCAACCTGTGTCAGAAAAGCTTTGAGAAGGTAGCCAAATATAAGTGCTCCAACTGCTGCTAAAGCCAGAGCCTCATTCGATATTCTCTGCTTTAGCGTGAAGGCCGAAAGCTTCATTGAGCGCTCAGCTGTCCGCGGTCAAAATAAAGTCATCAATACGCGGAGTTGGGGCGATCTCCGCTTACGTGACATTTTGAAAAGTGTGAACGCAGAGAACACTAAACACTGAAAGAATTTCGGAGAGCTGCTGTTGAACGACTACTCTCACAAGAGCCAATAATGAGGACCGTGAGCGGCAGTTGCGTTTAATTTCGGGATAACGTCTCATATTGCTGATTGCAGACAATGCTTTTACAATGAACCATGGCTAATTATTCAGCTTAAAGATTTCTAGCTTTTCGGGCACTGTCCAACTGCATATATAAATATTATTAAGAGGTTCAGTCATATATTCGACGCGATTGTAAGATGATTGGGCATTGATATGTGCTTGTATGCTGTGCATTCGATATCAAGCAGCTGGATATAGCAGAATGAAGATTTTCTGATATCATTTCACTTACACAATTGATATTTAATCCGGCAGGACTTGCACCAAGCATACATATGATGCATTTTGCAAGTAGATGTCAGACGGAGACTGGCGCGCACAAGCCAGATGCTATGTTTTTCGAGGTCTCCTCATGCGGAAGCACACATTAAGACTGCGTGTTAATGAATATAGAGATTCTGGATGGATGTATATCGGTCATTGTGTTATGGCTATACCTAGCATGCGAATTCAGAAAAGTTTGACTTTTTATCCAGATTCTGGATGTTCGAATGTATGCATGAAGTAGCACAAAAGAGGACCATCAGTGTGATCGACTCGAGTAATTCACCATGTGATGGGTGAACACTTGACCAAGTCTATTCAAGGTTGACTGGAGAGGAATGGAACCAGAATATTGGAAAGAGCCGATTTCAAAGGAAGCTTTAAGTGATCATTCGAGTACTTTCACATCCTGCTGGTAGCTATGCTCGGTAATATCGAGTCGGAAATTCGTAGTCATTCGTTTCCAAACAAGTAAGTATAAAAATGCAGGCCATCAAGCGGTAACTTCCTGGGACCTCATATTCTGTATCAGCTCGCGTACCCAAGCTTCTCCCCCATCTTCGTCAGCACGAGATTTCGATTCCAGTCTCGGGGATTTGCTCCTGTTTTTCTTCTTTGAGTCTTTATCTTTCTTCGATTTAGATTTTTTAGTATTACTTTTGGTTCGTCTTCCTTTTGAATCTTCGTCGCCACGTTTTCGCTTCTTAGAATCATTCGCTACACTAGCAGGGGCTGGAGTTGTTGTCTCTGTTGGCTGCATAGTACCTTGTAGTAGTCCTCCACGAACAAACATTCTATATAGAGGGGAGACATTTTGGCTAACGCCGCTTACTTTGACCTCATTCTGCTTAAAAGAGAAATCCCCCTTGCCAGACTGGATATCTAGTCCTTTTAGCTGCCCGTCGAACACTCGTTCCCACCAGGCCTCCTGGTTGTCAACTTCATGGCCCAGTCCCTTCATATCTTTCTTGTGTTTGACCAGTATGGGTCTTCTCAACCCCCCCTGTTTGAGCGCCTCTCCTTTGGTCCATCCAAATGATATCAGATAGTCCTCTGAATTCATTGTCGTTCTTCAGATGTTCGGTGCTGTTTCAGAAAAAAAAAATCGGCGTTACCTTTCTTTCCGCATTGCCCATTCCCGACTCGGACGGACCACGATGAATCGCGATGGAGCAACGTCGAGAAACAGCACAAGCACGGGGATTCTTATGTATCGCAGTCGTGATGGCACTTTTGACCTGCAGGATCTGCTACACCAGATAGACAAATGCAGGGAAGAAGGTTCCTCAAAGCTTGTGGAACTGCGTTTTTTGCGAGAACAGGTTTCGAAGACTATCAACCCGCCCGAACAGTTCTGGTTAGATTGGTTCACCGATATCGCCACAAACTTCGACACCGAATCGAGCTATGAACACACGCTCAAACTGATAGCAGCAGCGGTTACAGAATGCCCTAGTGTGACTCTGTGGTGTGCATACTTGAAATTCCTCCAATCTTCTTCACCAAAAGCATCTGATCGCGATAATCTGCTTTTTGCAGAGATATTAGAAGGGGGGCTGGCGGATTCACAATACGATATCAAAGCTGGTCAAGTGTACTGGGAGTTATACAAGTCTTTAAAATTGGCCTGCTTACCCTTTGGCGACTCAGACGCGACTGAAATCGAAAAAAGTATCTATCTTCAAAGGCTCTCAATTATACATTTACAGCTTGACTCAACCTTCGAGCAGTTTTCTAGCTTTGTCACAGAGAATTATGAACCTTCCCAGTATGAAGCAGAAATGATAAGTGCGAATAAGATCTACAAGCGAACAAAGCGCAACTTAGATATTGTTTCGCCGTTTGAGGACCGCCTAGTCCGTGATCCTTCAATAGCGAATTTTTCAGAATATATATCTTTTTTGATCCTGAAAGCCAAATTCAGCGACTTTCAGCTTTACGCCAAGGGTCTATACGAGCGTACTTTGTTATTATATCCATATGAAGCGAACGTATGGTGTGACTATGTTCTTTACGTGGGATCCCTCGGCCAATACGAAACCTCGATTTTGGATCTGATTTCGCGTGCGCGCAAATATTGTATATCTTCCGGAATTATATACGGCTTAGATATTTTGATCAGGGAATTCAATGGACAACTGTCATCTTCGGACGAAATATTAGCAGCAGACAGCACTGGCAAATTTGAGTATCCAGAGTGGCAGACGGCGAGCTCCTCGAGAATTTCGGCGCTTTACAGGCATCAGCAGGACAAATCGGCATTACTCGTGGATTGTCAAGAGACGCTAAAGCTATCGAGAAAATACCGACATCGCAACCAGCAAATTGGGCTTGAGCTCTTGATAATAGACATATTCACTAGGACCGGAAGATTAGATCTTGCATTTTCCACATGGAACTCCCTGGCAAAGGTTGCAGTTAATGATGAAAATTTCTGGCTTGAGCGCTTAAAGTGGGAGCGCAGAAATGGTACTTACGAATCTTTCCAAGCAGTCGTTCAAGATTCATTCAAAGCAAGAATTACAGATAGGTCTGCAATTTCTCTAGAAATTATTGAGTATGAAAGGCTCGCCATATCTGGAAAAAACATGTGGCCACACCTAGTCAGATTCCAGATGCAGAGCCGGGAAAGTGCCTTTCGGTCCTTAAATAATTTCAAAAGATCAGTGGAGGACTTATATGAAGAGGAGACTGCTAAACCAGCCGAGTCTGTTCCAGAAAACTTGAAACCTTCCAAAACCTTGAAGCTGCAATCGATAGAGGATCAGTCACCTAGAAGGGACCGCGAGAATAATTCTGTTATCGTATCAAATATGCACTCAGGTGCAGATGAATCATCTCTTAAACGGTTCTTCCATGACTGTGGAGAAATTCTATCGACTATATTCTCTGAGAAAGATGACATTAGGATGGCTACTGTTGAATTTTCTAATCGTGAAGGAGCTTTAGCTGCTTTAACCAAAGATATGAAAATGCTTCAGGGAGTTGAAATTAGAGTGCACAGCGCAAGTTCCACTACTGTTTGGATCACAAACTTTCCTGCGTCAGAGACTGAAGAATCTCTGAGAGTTATTTTTGGTGAGTACGGAGAGATTATCAGTGTTAGATTTCCTTCATTGCGATTCAACACGCATCGACGCTTCTGTTATATCCAGTACCTAGACGCCGAGTCTAGTCATAGAGCTGTTAGTGAGCTAGACGGAAAGGATTTCAGAAGCTCAGGACAGAAGCTCGTTGTCAAGCTTTCTGATCCTTCAAGGAAGCAGGATCGATCAGGAGCCACAGAGGAAGGGCGAGAGATTATTGTTAAGGGTTTGGAATTTCATAGTGTGGGTCAAGCAAAACTTCGGAAATTATTTGAAGAGCATGGCGAGATTGAGAAAATAAATATACCTCTGTCAAAGCATGTCGAAGGCCGCCTCAATGATGGATATGCGTTTATTACTTTTATGACCAAAGAGGGCGCAGATAACTCTTTGAAGAAGGACGGGAAGGAGCTCAGCGGCAGGAAACTGCAGGTAAGAGTTGCACAGAGGATGCCGAAGACCATATCGAAAATGGTAATATCCAATGATCAAGAAAAGGTACATGATTCCGACTTAAGGCAGAGAACTGTTACGATTACTAATGTGGCAGATACTGTTAACGAATCACAACTACAAGAGCAATTTAAGAAATATGGAAAAGTACTCAAAATTTTCTTAAATCCTAAAGTTGGTACTGCATCTGTCGAATATGAATCTGTGTCAGATGCTGGTAGGGCTTCACTTGCTGGTGAAGGCCAGGTATTAGCTGGAAAGCCACTTCATATCTCAGCAAGTTTTGGGAAACCCACAAGGTTTGTTCCAAGAGCCGCCAGGAAGCCTCAGAAGTAAAAGAAAGAACATTTCTAAAATTATTTATAAAAGCAGTCAGACCACTAATAAATTCAACTGCTCTATTCTAATATTCGCTTTATTTCCGTAGAGACAATAGTTGACTTCTCAACATGCAATTGCGCTTTTAAGTAATCTTTAACAATACCCTGGTCTGTCTCATTAATGATCTTCATTATAGCACCTGAGCACCGAGCAAAGAGAATACGAGTCTTCTCAATGGTTTGGTCGTTACTGCAGGATTCCTTAATAGCATCCCAAAGCCTCATAATATTTAGAGAATAGAGTGGTTTGTGATCCGAAGTTGCAATTAACTCGGCCAGCTGAATTGTCAACTGCTCAACTGCGGCTTTCGTGCGCCAAGTCGACTGCGAAGACGACAAGTTTGACACAAGTGCATTTTCTAAAACTGAAGAGACCTTTTTCAATTGGTCAGACGATTCATCTATAGACAGCCCGGATACGGCAAAACTCTCTGCTGACGCGGTCAGGATTTTTAACTTGTTTTCTTCTTCAACAAGGGCCCTCTCGGATCCTTTCAGTCTCGCATCACCGTCTTCATCCTCGCTGTCATCCTTAACAGGGTTGAGTAGGGGCTCAGTCACACTCCAGAAAACTTCGTAAAGTTCAACAGAGGGGAAGGCTCCCAGGTACTTTCCAAGCGACACAACGGCTTCCAGCTGGTAATCCTTATTCCTTCGTTTGGCCTCTGAAGCAACAAGTGAATCCAATTCCAATCTCAGATCATAAGGTATGCTATTCTTACACTTGATCGCCAATTCCACCAAAGCTTCCAGTACAAGCTCTTTCCCCTTCCAACTTTTGCCGGAAGCTGCTTGCATGAGAACGGTGAATACACCTGGATTATCATTTTCAGGTTCAACAACCTTAGACGCAGCAGCAATGCTGTGGGCCGCAACCTGTCGTATGTTCAACTGCCGATTCCCAAGATTTTCTTGCGCAAGGGAAAGTATCTCATTAAAATATAACCGAATAGCCCCTGTTCCGCCGGTGCTATCATTCCAAACACCCTCGAATGTTTCTTTAACGGCAGAATCAGGATCGTGGCTAGCAATATAAATAAATGGCAAAAAACTAGCCAGAAGAGATGAGAACTTATCAGCTGCGTATTTAGATACCGCACTACAGCCATACGCCGAAATCAGCCTGGGACGTTCACTTTCGGCCTCAAAATACAACTTCTTTAGTTTGGAGCTATATTCGAGCACGGCCTTATCACTAGCGACACGAGAAAGGTAACCAGAGGAAATTGCATATGAATGAGAAACGGTATCATTTCTATCGTTTAATTGAGATATTGATGCAGACAGCAGAGTATCTGCATACGGAACGATCTGCTGAAGATTACGCAAAGTCAGTGTGACAAGCACTCTGCTTGCTCCGAGCTTCGAAGGCAGCCCCACAGATCGGCGAATAGTTATATTCAACTTAGGAACCAATGCCTTCAGCATGTCCTCATCGATGCGGTCAATCATCTGCTCAATAGCATCCATCATTGGAGACCCTCGAAGACTGGCCATACGGGATGCATCAACGGCTTTAGATGTAAGGCCATATTTATCAGCATTCATCGCTAAGTAGTTCATTGCCTGAGGTTCCAAAGTAGAGAGTAGACTCAGCAACTCCTCAATAAGAGTCGGGATATATGGGGCAAGCGGTGTCCCACCCTGCTTGCAAAGCTTGAGCAAAGTATCCAAGGCAAAGGATTGGACCTCTTGGGATTCTGACTGCAAACCAAAGTTGCCCATTAAGAAAGGAATCAGGCTCTCAAGTATCTCTGCAGCTTGTGTCTTCGATGCACCTGAAGAGACATCAACATTTCGAACCAGTGTGGCTGCAAGTCCACGCGTCAACTGCATACCGGCATTTCGAACGCTCTCTTTAATATCGTCAACAACACGGAAACTCATTTGCCATATCCTTTGAAGATATTCTCGATAACTTTCTAAGAGCCTTCCCTGCAATAATTCCGACAAAGCAACAGCACTAGCCTGACGAACTCTCCATTCGCGATCACTCATACCTTTCAAAAGCTCTTCCAAGATATCAATGAAATTTGCATTAATAGTAGCAGTCTTGTCTTTGATCAGTGCATCCCAGATTCCCCTCATAGCTTCTTGGACCGACAATGTAGGATCAAAACGATATCGATAAAGCTTCGGAATTAGAGCCTTAGACAATTTTGAGTTATTCTTGAACATATCGTCCAGATTAGCCTTAGACATGATACTACCAAGACCGAATGCAGCGCCTCGTCTCGACGCCCACAATGAAGAATGAGCAGCGAGCGACATAAACTTATAAATTAGACTAGGGTCTCCAACTTCGGAGGCCAGACTCAGAATATCTTTATAGGTTGACACTGACCCATCACCAGTATCCAAGACACCAGGTTCGAACAGCTCTGTTTCTGCAGAGACCGAGCCAGACGCCAGACCATATTTCGAATCAGAGGTAAAAGACTTCACCAGACCCCGGACGAGTGCAGACTTAAGTTCAGCGTCTCCCAAGTCATAGACAATTCCTAAGCCTCGCGTAGCTGATTCTTGAATAATATCATCACGATCAGCAAGAAATCTCATGAAGCATATCTGAATCTTTTCCAAGCGCTCATTATTTTCATCTAAATGGCCGCAGAACTGAACGAAACTAAGCAGCCAAATAGATGAAAATTTACGCATGGACGGCTTTGGGGAGCGACACGATTCCATAATGCGATCTAGAACCTTTCCAAGGTATCCGCTTATATCCTCGAATCGAGGTTTATCAAGAGGTACACCTTGAATGTCTAGATATCGATCGGTAACCGATGAGTTCCACCCGCATGCAACAATTGATAACGCCTCACCACTCATAAACATATATTCGATATGTTTAGACGTCGACAATTCAAAAAGAAGATCGACATAGGAGTCCCTATTTAGCTTATCAATAAGGGACATAGACCCTAAGGCAATTATCGCTGCTTCATTATCCTTCTTGCAGCGCTTTAAGACCGAATCCTTCAACTGGTCCTTTAGCTCAACACTGGGCAATTCAACACCACACAAGGACAGCTGGGTGACCGCAATCATTCCAGACTCAATCACCAAAGAGTCCAGCGTGCCAGAAATTTGATCAATAATGAAAGACCAAGAATCTCTGACTAGTTCAGTACTGGGATTGAACCCTCTAAGTCGATATCGTGCTAGAATGAATCCAATGCCAAGTAATTTGGCACGAGGGCTAGTACTATTTGACGAGTCGAGCAGTCGCCTAATAATTTCTTCTATACGTTGTGACGCAGTACTGGTTCCAACTATTCCCAGTCCGGTTGCAGCCACCCTCAAGATCTGCTGTCGAGTTGAAGTCTGTAAAATCTCACTAACGAGGTCAAGTCGGGCTGCCTGTGTGGCAACAACCTCTGGAGGTGACAGAGATAAAGTTCGCAGCCATGTTTCAGCCACACGATCTAATGAAGGTTCATTTCGTCGTAATCCCTCAAATGCCAGATTAATAAACTCGTCCAAGTCCGAGCGCTCATTCTCACTCTGCGCAAGAAATCTAATCACCTGAGTCCTCACAGATTTATCCATCGAAATAGCAGTCTCTAAACGCGAATCCCAGCTCTGATCTTGTGCTAAAACATTCTTCGTACCCTGGACAGATTCCATCACAAGTAGCTGCTCGAGGAACAAGACAAATGCCCCAAACACTTCAGGCTCCAGGCTTGAAATGAACTCTGACTTGCTCTTCGTCATGCGTTCTGCGACAACTCCAGTGATATCAAGCATAGAACGCAGACTTGGGAACTCTATTTCTTCGTCATCGTCAATGTGATTAGTCACTCTGTACCAATATGGATGCAAGCCTTTCTTTGCTTCCTCAATTACATCCGGTCGGTTGTCTTTGTTCAAGCCCAGCAGGCACAGGAAACGTGAACTGCTATCGCTGAAAGCTGCCAAACGAACCGCAAATCTGACGGCAACGTATCGACAGCTCTGATCCTGGTAGGGTTTAAGCATGAAGTCATATAATATATTCATCACTTCAAGTTTGGATTCGTCAGAAAGGTTGCAAATTTCAGGTAATACCTCGAAGAGCGCACTTTGAATAGAAGGCTTCAAATCCGGGATTTCTAAACTCAGCTGCTCAATTAAGAAGTCGACATTGAGAAGTGAAGAGTGTAGCCGAGTGTAGCGCTTATTCAGAAGACCAATGCACTCATAAGCAGGTCCCTTGAAATCGACAAATTTGGTGTCAGATTTCAACCCGACAAGATTTACCAATATCTCTGACAATTTTGAGGTTAGCTTATCAAAGTCTTGATCGCTCGAAGAACTAATAACCCATTTCGCAAATAGAATCGTAGATAATCTAACATCTGGAGAGATGAAATTCAGCAAAGACTCAATAATCTGCATTGGCGAGCTGTTAGCAGCAATCTTACTTTTAGTACATAGCCGTAATAACTGTATTATAGTTTTCTTCTCGCGGATGCGATACATCACAAGAATTTTGAAGATTTCTCTCATTATCTCTTCAGATTCTAAGTCAATTTTTGGCTCCATTTCTTTGATTATGTCGCGGTGAGAACTGAACGAATCAGAATCCGACCTATTAGAAAATATCAACAAAGGCAGAAAAGCAAACCGATGATGCATTCGAGTGCGGACGATGAATTCGGCCAAGTTCTTCTTGACCTGCGGCCCTTTGGAATACTCGAAAAAGTCGTGAATGACTTGGTCAAGTTGATAGGATGGCGGTAAGAACTTTTCTGGCTCGGTCATAAGATGGGGCTGCCAGGAGAATACCATTGTCGCCGCCTCACATATGATCTTGGCGTCCATCGAGGTCTCCAAATTCAATTCCAGATCAGGAAATAAGGGGAGTTTCTTGTCATTGAAATTTTGCTCTTTTGGGACCCATAGTGATAGGAGTTTGATTAGCACGAAGATCTGGTTCCTCTGGTTCTTCGAACTAGCCAGAGATCCAGAGAATCCAACAGCCATCAATGGAATCAGGTCCAATGCTTCATCTGAGTCCATAACCCCCTTAATATGCCAATGTATGTAGATCAGATCGTAAGAATGCATTAGGTCAAGATTGCCGGTAATAGATGAATCCTTCAGCTGAGCAATCAGCGCCTTCACCGGAAACTTGAAACCCCCACTATCACGATATTAGAACACTTGAAATAACTAAACAAAAATGTAGCAGATACTCACTTTGAGGGAATTCGACTATTTATATGTGTGCATACTTCAATGACCTTATTTCTGACTGCCGCATGCTGTGAGCTCAGTTTCAAAAGAAGTGGCACCAAGTAAACATTCAGTAATGATTGCAGCTTCGTTTCCGTACTCGCCAGAGCAATTCGAAGATCTACTTTGTCAATCAGTGCAATTTCTGTGTCTGCCATTATGAGCGGTTAGACACTGAAAGAGAATTGATGCTGCAAAGTGCAAAGTTGCCACCAGGTCGTATATCAAGCGTGGCTAGTAGGTAGCACGAGCTCGAGCCTTAGTGGCAAAAGATACATTGCATATTTGCCACCCAATATCAAAATCAAAGCTTCTCTGACAATGACTTCGATTAGAATATCTGATTTTTCAATTTGAGGATCTAGGCTCTATAGTACTTGATACCATCTCGTTATCGATGAGCTTCAAGAAAAATCCACCGGGCTACAACTACGCTATTTCGAATCATCTCCGGATTCTTATAACTCAGATAGAAAGGAAATCTCATCAACTAAAAGTAGAGCTATACCATTCTATCATATCCCGTAATATCTGCCGTCGTTTCCGGCTCTTTTAGAACATAAGGCTAAGCTGACAAACCCTCAGTGTTCATGTTATCCAGCAGGCAAGAGCTGAAACATTTACAAATCGAGACCTTTTATAGCTTACAGGCACAGTAAATCTCTGGGAAAGTTCATTATTATTATATGCATACGCAATAGAATGAGTATATTGACGGTATTCTGATGCTAGCTTGGTACATCTTAAAGTACCAGGCCTCTGGTTGGCTATAAGAGGGCGCGTGCCAGTAATGCATAACCGCACTGACGGTTGTGACGGAATACCGTAATTGGGAAGGTGGTCGTACGACGAGCGCTAACAAACTCACACAGAATAATTTCTTCCACTTTCTCTTCACCACTCATTCGCCTTCATTCGCGTAGTTGTCGATACGGCTTCGGGCCTTTGTGTCAAGTACAACTATACTCAGCTACTTGAGAGTCTAAAGAAGCGAACTGCACACCTATTTTTTCTTGATTCGAGTCGCTCAGCTGTTGGAGAATCCAAGTTTCCCCTCACCCAACTTTGGTTATTAATTAGGTCTGACTTGTGTCATAATTGGCTACTTGTTAAACGCACTGGTTCCAGCGACTGTAAAGCAGCTGGTGTTTATCACATTTATTATTTTTATTTTGTTTTGGATTTTTGAGCATTTTGTCAATATGAATCAGCACCTTTGATTTTTTATACTTCAAGACTTGCCAATCGATATAGGTTTGTGTCTCGCAGGCTTGAGGAGTAACCCAACGCTCTAAGTGCTCCTGGAATTTGCGAACAAAGTCATCAGCTCGTATTCAGTCCATTTTACTTTCGTTACGTTCAGAGTGACACTATACTTTTTGTGAGGGATTTCTGCACAGCTTATTTGCATCAATGTCGACGGACTTGTACCGGTATTCGGAATGCTCATCTCAGCTGGGCGAGCCTGGAAGTAGTGGTGGCAAGGAGTTTAAAGAGCCTCTTACAGGGGTCGAAAACGAAGCGCGCGGTCTGGCAGTACGCAGTAGCAGATCCCTATCCGCCTTGTCGTCGACACTATCTGCATCATCGTCGGTGTCGGGGTCCGATTCTGCTACTGGCGGTTCGCCAACGATATCTGCATCGCGGTTCAAGCACTATCATAAACCGACTGTTACGGACTCTCCTCATTTGGTTTCTCTATGCCAGAAATATATCGACGCTGGAAATGTTGAAGCTCTAGCACGCATAGCCAGAAACCGCGGCCTTCCACCGGCACTCCGACAATATGCTTGGCCATTACTATTGGCAACTCATCCGTACTGTGTAAATCCTTCAATTGTCGCAGAATATCCTATGGAGCCCATTGAGGAAGAGGTTGTGCCAATCAGGCGTATAAGAGGCGATATTAGCCGGTACCGAAGGCGACTTAAGAATAACATGCTGTCTTCGACTGTGACGTCCTCTAATTTCCATATATCCCATCAGCAGTCACCTCAATCCACTCAAACGCCAGGCTCCCCGGTGATTCCAACAATATTAGATGACTGCGAGCGACACACAGAAGATTTGGTAGCGAGAGCAATGACAGAAAGCTTGAACCAGCAGCTGGAAGACAGAAGATACGAGATAATTGAGGAATCCATTGAGAAGTTTCTCAGGAAATGGGGAAGCAGCGTCCGATACGAGCCTGGAATGATCTGGGCAGCATTTGCATTAGCAGACTGGTTGAATCCGATCTATGAGATGGAGCAGATTCACCGGACTGAAGGCGGCGGCACTGGCAGTTCAGCCACAAGCTCGCCTGAACTGACACCGATAAATACCTGGGAGTCGTCTCCTTCCGATTCATCATTTACGACTACTTTCGAGCATTTGATGCTGGTGATGTTCCACTCACCGGGTCGCAATTCTGATGGTCCTTCTGGTCCTTGCGACTCGCAATTCAGTGATCGGATGTCGTTTTTCCTATCTGCATTCCGGAACACGCTACCGGACTTGAGTGTTCATTTTGATGAGGAAGATGTATTATCAAGTATTGGAGGAGATGAATGGCTTGTATGGTGGGTGAAATGGTTAGGCGTGAAAGTTTGGAACAAGAGTGACATTGCACGAACTTGGGATATGTATTTTGGCTGGCGGCCGTGGGACGAACAATCAGGTTCTGGAGCGAGCAATAACTTGGAGCGGATTGACGAGAACAACGACGTTGATTTAGGTTTGGATCCATTTTGGAGTGCAACTGAGCTCGACTCGAGCCAGATATTGGATCCTCACACGCAGCATTTATTTGTGTGCCTGGCGATACTGAAGGCGAATGCAGGCACGCTAAAGGAGCTAGACCAAAGCGAAATACGACAGTTCTTGGGGCACATGTCTAAATGTAAAGATATAGAATCGATTGTCAGTGAGGCAGGTGAGGCCTGGCGTTCGTGGCAATGGGCAGAGGTTCAGAGTGATGAAGAAGCAGCCAACCAAGCCTAGCTTTTCCTAATTTTGGGCAGTAACGAATCCTTTTTTTAATGATGAAGACGATGAAGATGATGTCAATTATGATTACTTTCTTTTGTTTATTTTTTTATTTTTTTCTTTTTAAATAATAAGTAACAAGCGCAATTATTGAAACAATCAGTTGGACTGGACTATATGCGCAACATTCAGCACACAAATTAAAAACAGAAGTAAATAATACACAAATCGAAGGGAATCAAATAGAAATGGTAGCCTGTAAACGAGACTATCCTTGAAGTACGCATGCATTGAGAAGAAGAAAGGGAAAACTCTATTGGTAATTTTCGTCATCATGGTCGTTGGTCAATTATTTGTTTTCAGCCTTGCTAATAATTATTTTGGCTTCTTTTGAGCAGCAGCAGCAGCAGCAGCACCAACCGGTGGTGCCTTATTGACTTGTTGGCCCTTTGCAGCTTCAGGGGCAGCAGCAACAATACGGGAGTCAGCATACCACTCCTCAGTAAGTAGCACAGGCTTCTCGTCATCTGAAAGAGGCTCTGCGTTCTTCAAAAGATTGGCCTTCTCGATATCCCATTCAGTTGAGACATCTCTATACCCGGCCTTCCAAGCCTTGTCTCGTATCTCCCTCAGTTTGTTTTCCTTTTCTATTCGTACTTGCTCCTGAGCCATCCATTCCATATGCTTCAAATCATCTGAAGATGGCTCGTATATGTGCCAGATAGTGTAATGTGGTAGCCCCACTACTGAATATCCCATTCGTCGACACATCTTTCCAAACCCTTCAGTCTCGGCATGCCTCTGGAAAGAGAATGCCGGGAAATGCGCACCGCTCCGGAACACACTTGCCTTAGCCAGGATGGATACACCACCAATTCCGTCCAACTCCATCTCGACTTTTGGGTCACCATAAGGGTCTCGTAGGTACGCCAGATGAGGTCTCCATGTAGCATACTCGACATAACCCTCCACAATAACCGCATCCTCGTCCAGCTGTTCAGCCAGCTGCATGGATGTCTCACTCTCCTGCCACGAGTTTAGATCATACGGCTGCTCATTCCCCAGCCAATCGGGCAGTGGGCGCCATACATTAGGAACAATGACATCTTTGTCGTGACCCATCAGGTCTTCCAGTACTGTTGGCGGTACCTCCTCCACGTCTGCATCTCTCCAATAGACCCAGGAATGGTCTGGCTTTAACGCCACGCTAAGTAACCAATTTCGCGCTCTGGCCATAAGCTTTCTTCTAGGTCCCTGAGCGGCGAATCCATGCCGGTCCGAGAATCCTTGGCCAATAGCCTGGCCAAAGTCTTTCTCGTATATGTCAATATCACCAAAACGCTTAGAGACATCGTGATTTTCCTGTAGCCGTCTGAGATGTGCATTCAGCAGCTCCAGGGTGTTATCTGTTGAATCCGACACCAGGAATGCCAGATCAATCAGACTATGCGGATAGGTCAAAGCCTCCAAATGACCAAAAAACATGGGAATATGCGACGAAGCATCCCTCAATGGTACCAGGAATAGGATCCGTTCGTTTCTCTTGGCGCCATTGGCTGTTCCTCGTGAATATGCTAGATCGTAGTGTGATACAGATGCTATTTCAGGATCATCATGCTGCTGGGCCAGTCCGAACTCGGGAACCCAGTGTGGTCTCAATCCTGGCCAAACAATCAAAAATATTATAAATATCGGAATCAACAATAGCGACAGCACCTTTGAGACACTCCTTGATCTGAGAAACGCACCTGCTATGCTTTTGGACGATTTTGGATGAAATCTATTCATGGAACGAAAAGTTAGCGCTATCGAACATAATAAAAAAAAAATTTAGGCCCACTGTTACTTAGCGCCAGAAGCACCCAAACCCGTTTGACCTAGAAGAAACTGCATAGACCAGAGCCAAGAAACTACTACGAATCCTAGCATTCAACATAAGAACAGTCTGCAAGATACTCGAATTTGAATAATTCAGCTTCAAGCATCTCGCTCCTCCTCCTAATGGTCTTCATCACCATCATCATCATCATCTTCTCTCAAACGGGGGCCTTTCCCAGCCGTATCAACACAATTACAAAAATTAAACACCCACAACTTACCGATTCAGAGCAAACGCTCCTCCGTAATTGTCAAACTCGGAGCTTTTAAACGGTAGACTCATGCTGAACCCCCCTTCCCAGTGTGTCGTTGCACTACAAACAATCTCGCTCGGGTGTCGTCGGATTTTGATCAAATTTCACAAGATGTCACCACGTAACAACCGTGCGAGATCAAACAAAACGTGGTGCAATCCTCCGAAAAAAATGCCACCGGGCAAATAGATAAGGAATACTAAGGTCCCAAACTGCTGCTCGATGTTAACGACTGCCTGTAACAAATATAAAGCAGTAGCCCTAGCGTAGAACGGAGTCCCGAAATCAACGCTCTAGATAATCTTATAGTGGTGGTGGGCTCAGGAACTGGGCGCCTATGTTGATATTTATCAGAAAGGGGGAAAGGGAAAGAGATTAGGTCCAGCGCTGTCAGTGGGAGAGATTATCCGCTTGTTTTGAGAGTGTGGTCGGCGAAATTTTTTTTTTGTTTTTGTTTTCTTCGCATACGAAGAAGAATTCTTCTTCCCAACAACAACAATAACAACAACAACAGGCGCTCTCCGGGTAAGTATATCACGTGCATGGAGAAGTATGGTATTAGGGAAAAAATAACACTCTGACTTACTTACTTATATAGATATTTTGTTTGCCAAACAAAAAAAAATGCAGTGTGCAAGTAAGTGTTTTATTATTATTATTATTGCGATTTTAGCAGTATACGCATAAATATGTTTTTGCTAATTGCGATTATTAATAGTCTCTGGGGAATTGGCTCGGAATCCGGTGATCTCAAAGACAGGTAAGACTTGAGTGGTTGTAGGTGGTTTCGTGAGATCTTCTAACTTTTTATATAAGGCCATATATTTGAAAGGGCGCTGATTGAGACATATATAGAGGAGAATGGGAAGGACCCGATTTCCGGCGAGATGCTGGGCATCGACGACTTGTTTGACGTTAAAGATGCGCCGACAATAGTGCGACCAAGGCCACCGACGTTCAATTCGATTCCTACATTACTTTCGTCGCTGCAATCGGAATGGGATTCTCTGATCCTCGAGACTTTTGCTTTGAAAAAGCAGCTTCTGGAGGCTCGTCGAGAGCTTTCAACTGCATTGTATCAGAACGATGCAGCAGTACGGGTGGTTGCCAGATTGACGAAAGAGCGAGACGAGGCCCGTGAGTCTCTTGCCAAAATAAGCGCCAGCCTCGGACATGTAAAACCCGAGCTGGAAGAGCCGACAGAGTCTATGGACGTGGACGGTGATGGGAACGTCCCCAGCGGCCAAATTGTGGACAAGATTAATGCATACAGAGAACAGGTCTCTGCAACAAGAAAAAAGAGAGCACCAATCGAAGGCTGGGCAGATGTAGACGCGATCCGATCGTATAAGATCCTGTCGAAATCCAAACAATTGTTCGGAAATGTAATGCATGCCGCAGTCAATCCCGTGAATTCGGACCTGGTCTTGACTGGCGGGGCCAAAAGCGCAGTTGGCGTATACTCCATTAGTGAAAATTCGCTCACCCTAAATCTCAAGGCTTCTGGAATAGTTACGGATGTTTCTTGGTGTTCAGAGGGCAGTTTCGCTGCTGGTTTAAAAACCGGAAGTGTACAATTATTTTCTGAGTCGGGAGACGAACATTTTCAATTCGAGCACGTCCATAGTGCAATGGTTTCTGGATTAAAGATGTTGCCTATTGGCGGGGCCTTGATTTCTGCTTCAAGAGATGGCAGCTGGGCACTCCTTGATCTGGAACATAAGCGAGTAGATCTACTGGTCAAAACGCCCGATCACGTGGAGATCGTGTCTCTGGCAATTCACCCTGATGGTTTGCTCATGGCTCTGGGTACTGCCAGTGGCAGTATCATTATTTACGAAATAACATCGGCTAAGCTGGCGGCCACATTTGCTGTCGAGGGGAACGATGGTGCAGTGACTGCTCTGGAGTTTTCTGAAAATGGATACTGGCTTGCATCTGCTAGTTCGAGTGAGCAATATGCCAGGATATGGCATCTGGGAAAACAGACTCAACTGCATATGGTGCAATTTAAAACGTTCGAAGAGGGCTCTACAATATCAAGTCTTAGCTTCGATTACTCGGGACAGTATCTGGCCGCTGCATGTGGGGCCGGCGCTGAGATCGCTGTCTACAGCAAACGAGAAAAAGCGTGGCAGTTGAATGTGGCCAGTATTGATGTTCCTGCAGTTGATATTGCTTGGTCGGACAAGGCTACTCGATTAGTCGCTGTAACTGCGAAGGGAAATATTACCGTCTCTGGTGTGTGATTTATTTATGTATTTTTAGCTTTTTTTTATTTTTTGCTTGTACAGTATGACGTTTCATTTATTATGCTTTCTGTAGCACCAACTACAATATCTGTCGAAATAGTACAAGGGGCGGGGGCGGCTAATGTACAGCTGAGCTTGGAAGTACAGTCCGAACTGTCGTTGACGGTTTGCGGGGCTTTGGAGGCGAAAGGTTCTTTGAAACTGAGGAGCTCGGTGTTCTTGGTTTCACTCCTGTTAGAGAAGTACCATATGAAGCAGTCGAGGAAGATATAATGACGCTTGTTCTCTGCTTCGATATGCTGAGAGTATCTCCCTCTGATTCACTGACAGTCGTATATGTACTCATAGAGATAGAATTGCTCTTAACGTTACCAGGTAGACGTCTTTTGGGGCCCTTTGCCCTTCGCTTAGTCATATGATCCAGTTTCTGGGATGTCTGCGAACTGTTTAATTCGGAATTGTCAATTGTTGAAGACTTTCGCATAGTCGGGGAAGCTGTGGAGGGCATAGGAGATGGACCACGCATTAATGCAGAAGTCAGATCATCCTGAAATGAATATGGCTTTGCTGGCATTGATCGCGGGGCCTCGAATTCATGCTTCGGCTCTGGCGTTTCAGAAATCCCGGACATTCGATGCGGAGAGATATCAGGGCTTATGGACCGCTGGACACGAAGTGACGACTTTGCAGCAAGCAAGGTATCCTGGACAGGATCAGCAGCTTTATATTGCTGCGTATTGGAGCGGCGAAGGCCTGCTCTAGCACGATCCAGCGTGTCCCTGACCTCATCCTTTGTAGGCTGCTTTGTAGGAGATGTCGAGCGTAGAGACTGCAATTTCTTGATAGCCTCAGCGGAAGGCTTCCGTACCGACGGTTTAGGTGGGGGTTTATTTAATGTCACATTAAATGCTGGAGAGCTATCCAGCTTTGGTACTGGCGGATGCGTCAAACTGTTATTCGAGACAGACCCTGAAGGTTTCAGAATATCTGGCTTCATTTTTGGTACAGGTGTTTGCCGTGTTTTAGCCGGCACCAGAGCGATACTATCCTTCGCGTCTTCGGAATGCCTCGATACTGACGATACCACTGAAGCCGATGGGGACATTCCAATGTAAGAGCGGGGCGAGAGGCTACTGGTATTCCCAAAAGATTGTGGAGACTTCACTGGAGACATTCTTGTTGGAGATCGAACCAGAGTACTACTTCGAACCAATTCAGCCTCAGGCGTCCGAGAAGAGTTCTTTTTCAAGGCACTTTCAAGCCATGTATTTTGACGCACCGGACTCCATCTCCTAGAATCAGAGTGCTGCAAAGAAGCAGTAGAATGCAATGTAGGAGTCGACGGTGTTTCTTCTGGTAACACTGACGGCGACTTTGGCTGCTGTGGTGGATCGAACATTCCGGAACTTGCGAATGATGAGGATTTGGATACTGGGTTTGGTAAAAGAATGGGGCTATCCACGAGATTATTTGTGGTTGTTACCCTAGATTGTGGTGAGACAAGACCCACTCTGGGCGACCCGTACTCATTCCTAGGGCTGTTGGCCAGGCCCGATGCTCTATATATAGTACCTTCTCTCTTCAGCATTGCACTTTGAACAAACCCTCCTCTAGTAGGTGATCTTGAGAGTCCCACAGCCTGGTTCTGGGGTTGCGTAATAGGAGGACTCCAGCTCGGAGAATTCCTGCCAGCCGGTTTGTTGCTGAATTGGGGAGACCGAGGCAATGCAACAGTATTTATGCCATTTCGTGCTAAGGAAGGGGATGGAGAGGCCTCCATCTTTACGACAGACACTGTCGGCTTTAAACTGGTAGAGACTAGCGGCGAGAGTGAAGCTGCTATCCCAACTGGTTTGGGCGCTGGCGACGGTTTCGTAGCTACCATGTTTTCGGTTCCACCGGGCAACTGACTTCTCATCACGGGCGAGTTCACTTTAGATGAATGCAGAAAAGAAGAAGGAGACCGATTAGCCTTGACATTTCCGTTCGAGCTGAGTGAAGGCCCTGGCGACGATTTAAGTTCTAATGTCTTAGTTGTACCCACTAAAAATTCGATATCTCCTCGAATAGCAGAAATCTCTTTTTGGTTTGGAGTTGAAGACAAGGATACTGGTTTCGGTTTCAATGGCTGGGGCCGGACGCTGGGAGACTGAGCTGAAGAGTCTGCCTTCCGGTCATCAGGTTCTCTCTTCGTCGGGGACATGGAACGGGCTCTTTCTGCACGGAGAGCCTGCCTTCTCTGTCTCCCGGCCAAAATTTCCTCTTCCAGCTGCTTTGCTCTGAGTTCGTCCTCCCTGTCACTAGTAATGTGTTAGACTGATAAATCGAATCCATATAGACAAGTAATATAATTGGCAGCTACGTACGTCTTCTCGCCCAATTCACGAATCCTGAGCAGGAACTCATTTACATCGGTTCCCGATTCCACAGCCATGTCTCCAAATCGATTGAACAGTACAGAATCGTTTCAGAGTTCACTAGAGATTTCAGGGTCTCTCCCCTTTGTCAACTAATCAGTTTACTAAAGTAAACAAAAAAGTAACAACAGAACAAGGATTCGAAAAAGAAAGAAATGCTCGCCAACGATATCTTAGAGCCCAACCAAATTGGAATCCTCGTACCAATTCAATCAGATCAAGGTTTTATCGTGGTTGGGGTTAACCAGAAAAGTTTAAGGTACTTTATTAGGTTTTCACTGGGTGAACACACACTTTAAGCTGGTGTTTACGTTCCTGACGTACTGGAAGAGGGACACTATAATGCGGCGGGAAAAGGCATGGGACGCAGATTTGACCACACTAAATGTCCTTGACGCGTTTCTGTCTCAATCAAATATACAAGAAGCGATGCCGTACCTGGTTCTTATGGATCTAACTAGTCAGAAAGAAACTATACGCCTGGAAATGTTATCCGATTTTCTTTCACTAACACCCCCATGTCCAATTGAAAATTATGCGTAACGGCAAAAAGCTTATTCAGAGCTTAAATATAGAACAATGAAGGGGAGAGAATATGTGCGCTTAGAATAGATGTTAGCGACCAGGAACGCGCTTATATCTCCCTTTTTCCCAGTATCATTCAGTCAAAAATCTGCCTATATAGTCTTCAAACCACCCATTTATCCAGAAAATCAGTCGCTGACATGTCCTCAGGACAGTACCAAAATACTACACTCCTCGCATCCAGTATCCCGCTTGAATCTGAAAGTAAAACATCAATCTCACTTTGGTATAGTTCTGGTCCAACTGAAGTTACCAAGAGTACATTCACTTCGACAAGCTTAGCCGATCAAACTGACGAAATCAGTAAACAGCATGTCACATTTTCCACGCTCACAATTTCTTCAATAATAGGCACCAACAATGAAGAAGAGACTGGGGCTGCTGGCATGATTAGGTCATTTGTGTCAGGAACGAGTCGTCAGTTCACTTCAGACCTCGGCGCGGTTTCAAGAAGTCGCAAACAGATACGGTCCACGACAACAACGATAGCAAAGAGCACCCTCAAGTACACGACATCTAATGGGAGCATTCTTAAAGCAGATGATAAGACAGCGATTGAAGCCACTGCAGGACAGACAGCTGATAGTGGGGTCCCGACACTAAGCCCAAGTGCTTCATATACTCGAGAAGAGACTCGGTCTCTGGCTCCTGCAATGACTTCGAATGATCATAGGTTAACTACTACAACAGCTTCGTTGCCATCAGGGTCATCATCAGTACCAGCTCAGCCTTCTTCCTCTAATTCTCCTCCTCCGCCCCCTCCAACTAAGACAATAGTAGGATCTGTAGTTGGGTCGGTAGCAGGTCTTGCTTTGATTGTGGTGTTCATATTTCTTCTTTTCAATCAACAGCGCAGAGAGAAAAAGCCACTGAGCACCTTCAGCATGCTAAACCAGGCCACCCCAGAACCAATTTCATACGCAGCTGGTCAAGGCAACGATGAAAAGTCGCACAGGAGCGCCTATAGCGACAATCCAACTGCGACGACGGCTAATAAATGGGGATTCCTTAGCGTTCTGCAAAAGGCAAGAATTATTCCAAAACGACATCACTCATTCCACAAGGTTTCGAACGGCGTGAAATACCCTCACTGGCCAGATACTGATCCAATGATGATGGCGCGAAATTTCGATGAAGAATCTCGTGTCACTACCTATTCCGATTTCAACAGCACACACTCAAATCCATTCAAGCATTCGCCTCCTAACAACGAGCATGCATTACCTCACGAACCCTGGATAGCTCCGCAGGTACCCTCAGTTCAAGTTGTTTATCCCTCACAACCGCCATCTGCTGAGCATGTACCTCCCAGAGGTATCTCGACGATGAATCTCTCAACCCGAAGTAGATTCACAGAATCAGGAAGCCTATAGACTCTGAACGTTTCTTGTAATAATCTTTGTGATTTCCATCTACCTGGCGTTTTTTTGTATTTTTATAATCGGTGGTCCCCAAACACAATCTGGTGGTGGGCTTTATGCAATTACCGGCTTAATTGCGTCTGGTACCTGCACGGTACGAAAACGGCCGATCTCGATCAACCATACCGTTGCCAGAGAGGTTGAGATCAAAGAATCGCCACCAGAAATTGCCAACATGGCTACGAGCTAGATATATAGAAATTTCAATTGATTATTATTAAACATAAAGTTATAAAAAAAAGACCATTACCCCAAATATATATAAAAAAGCCAATAACCTAATAAAAAAAAGTTGTCGATTGTGTATAATTTGAATAAAAAAATAGAAGTGGCCAATAGCCATGCTAAGGTCGAGGAGTATAGTTCGGAGGAGGTTCGTTAAAAATGCAAGAGAGAATATATAATAGTAAGATCCACGAGTCCAGTCATGGTACAACCAGCAATGCCTTGACCTCAAGGATAAACTTGCCTTCCTTATACTCCTCCGACTTTTCATGTGCCTTAACATAGGTCCATCCTACGTTTGTCTGACAGATTCTGCAGGCGATGTCCTGTACCACGTATTTGCCCGTCATCATCTTGCGTTCTTCACAGTCTGATCTTTCGATATTGACTCTGTATCACAGTTAGTCACAGTCACCTACTCCGAAGCGCAGCCCCAAGAGGGATATTTCAACTTACACATTGTTGAATAAATAAGCATCGCCCAATCTTCCTCTAAAGTTCTACACAAGTCAGACTTCTCTCCTATGGGGAGCATCTTAGAATAACCAAATGCTTACCTTGGATAGGATATCGTCCCTTACCGACAAGTGAGTCTTGCAGTTCTTACAGCCATAGATGCAGTTACTATTAAGATATTGCTTATATTTGATACCCATTGCCGGATGCTCGAGGGATAAAACAGAATCTAACGCAGTGGAGTCGAGTTGTGTATGAGTGAGATTGAGTCGGATGGCGAATTAGCTGGCTCTCACTCTATATATATATACTGGTTGCAACAGATAAAGGTGTAGCTCTGAAGATAACGTATATATATATATATACAGCTGGAGATATATTAACCACACACAGGGAAAGTCACAAGCAAATCAGCTCAGTTAGGATTTCAGCCAATCGGGGAGTTTTAAGTGAACAGTAAGAAAGAAAGAAGGAGGCCCACGCAAGCCAGGAAGGGTTGCAAGTTGTGCGCATTATCTGCCAGGTGACTTTAGTCGCATTACTTTTGCCCTCACAACCACCACCCCAGAGAAGGTTTTACTGGGCCCAAATAGGCCTCCGCTCTTTGGGTATATTATGTGCGTGCGAGCAGTTAAAGCGTAACCAAGGGTTACGCGAGAAGGAAAGGAAAAATTAAAAAGCACTCATTTTTATAACCACTAATGATCTATGAACCATTAATATCGTTTGTCGCACAAACTCCTTTGTCCTCACCATGGTCTCCTCTCCCTCTTCTCATCAGGAGAACGCACCAGCAGAAGGAAGCTAGAAAACAACATTCAAAAGGTGAAGAAAGTGGAATAGAAGTCGTAGAGCAGAGTTTTTATACTTTTCGGAGGGTTGGAAAATTGGGTGATGTGTGGCCGGGTAACTTGGGACTTTTAAGTCACGTGGTACCGTTAAGAGGACTCTCTTCAAGCAAGCGCTTTAAAAGCTCTACAACTCTATTCTTGAAAACTACAAGAAAATTGAAATTTAAAACACCCATGTTGGCCCCGTCGACGCTGGCTAGATGTCTAGCCGCGAGCAGTAAGTTAGAATGAGACCGAAAACGGTAGAGGTCTTTGACTGACATGTTTATGAATAAACAGGATCGGCCCTAAGAGGATCAACCCTAGGAGCATCAGGTTGGCTGCGACCCGCTGAATGTATAAGGTCATTTGCAACCTTTCCAACCAGAAGACAGCAGGAGGAAAAGGAGTCTTCTCGATCTGGATCTCTGTTCAGTGAAGTGTCTGAGAATAAAGATTCGGAAGATTCCGTGCTGAGTCGTGTTTCAACTCTGCAAGACTCGGATGTCGACCACACGAAAAAATCAATAACGAACTTCGCACTTCGATCCGACCCAGAGGTCCTTGAGCTGCTCAAACCAAAGGCTGAGACCGCGGCAGAGATACTTCTGTCACCATTGAAGAGGCAATTGTATGAGAAATCTCTTGAGTTGGGCGGCTACGATCCTAAGCGTGTGATTGAGCTGGACGGGAAAAAGTATCAGCTCAATTTGACGAAGGATGAGCAGCAGGTTCTAGAGCCGTCTGTCTACTTGAGATCCTTCCGGGTCAAATACTCCTTGAAGAAGACTACGCTGTTTATTCGCATGATCTCCGGAATGGACGTGAAAGAGGCCATCACCCAATGCCATTTCAGCGAAAGGAAGATTGCCAGAGAGGTTGGGTTGATGCTAAGCCGAGGCATAGAGGAAGCAAAGGCACTTGGCCTCAATGATGAGGATCTTTATATAAGTCAAATATGGACTGGAAAAGAGGACGGCCGCTATAAACGACTCGATATTAAGGGTCGAGGCAGAATGGGTATAATAAAGCATGGACATGTTCATATTCGGGCAGTTCTCAAACGCAAAGTTGATAGAGATGCTCGTATTGAAGCAAGAAGAAACAGGCGACAGTATCGCCAGGTTATGGAACAGCTTCCGTCTCGGCCACTCCGAGGTTTCATTAGGAATAATGCGTACACCTGGTAGATATTTGTGTTCTTTTATTTTTATTTTTATTTTCATAACTGTACATATATCACGTTAAAGCGAAAGCATTGGAAATAAACATGCAAAAAAATGCTTAATGAATACAATTGTTTATCAATTCATTTTTATAAATATCTAGTATGCCTTCAGTTCTACTCGTCATCGTAACCTGTAAGTCCTGGGGTACGCTTTTCCGGAACTAGAACAGCAGTTAGGACTCCTCTACATAAACAACAACAAACTCTGGATCTCGCTTTTCAACTTACGTGGATATGATCTAGGAACAAGTGGCATGTCCTCATAGAGGTATTTGCGTCTTAATGAGGGCCCAAACACAGCTATAACTGGCCCTGTTAAGCCAAAGAACAGAGCAAAAGCAATGTAGGGCTTATGATACAGGCCGTACCGGCAAAACTAAAAGCTCATTAGAAAACGATCAGACATTACTTATAGTCTAAGCTACCGTACCCGAATTGGTTGCTTCCAGAATGATGGAGCGCCAGTCGCAGCAGAAGACATTGTTGAAATTTTCGCTGAATGTAGAGCGGGTTGATTGGCCAAACATCGTTTGTTTCCTCTACCCACCGCGCGGAACTCTCCAACGCCCCACCCATTCCCCGATATCGAGCTGCTGGCGCTTCACTTGTCTTCTTGGATTGTTAGCTGCTGCAATTGGCATTTCCAACCTTTCAAGTGCCTGAAATCTCATTGATAGGCTGTATTTATTTTTATATTTATTACTCTTATTTATTACGGTGAAGCTCTTTACTACTTGATGACTGCAGAGAGATGGACCACATAAAAGTGGCTAAGGTAAGTGAGATCTGACCGGCCCAGAAGTACTAGGTAACACGTTAGCTAATGACCTCAGGCATCTAATGTAACGCTCATTCGTATGGGAAATGCGAGCAAGGGAGATCTCCATTTGACAACCCACCATATGATATTCTATGATCCGGCGTCGAAGAAGGAGACCTGGATATCTTATCCGATCATTGCAGATGTTGAAAGACGCCAGTACAGCAACACACTGGGCCACTCTACTATCAGACTCAGGTGCCGTGACTTCAGTTTTTTCGCATTTAACTTGTCATCAGAAGCTCTTTCCAAGGATGTATTTGAGAGCATCATGAAGCTCACCTGTGTTTCAACAATTGATAAGCTGTATGGCTTCCTGTACAAGCCAGGCTCGTTGGAAAAAGCTCACGACGGCTGGAATATCTACAGTCCACAGGCAGAGTTTGAGCGGATGGGGGCGTTCGATGAGGGCGCAAGATGGCGTGCTACGAATATTAACAAGGACTATGTGTTCTCGCCGACGTATCCGGCCTACCTTGTGGTGCCTGAAGCTATATCAGATAATGTACTCAACTATGCTTCCAAGTTCAGGTCTAAATCTCGGATCCCCGCGTTAAGCTACTTCCATAAATTCAATGGATGCACAATAACCAGGTGCTCTCAACCTATGGTGGGGCTAAAACAGAATAGATCGGTGCAAGATGAAAAAGTCATATCAGCAATCTTTCAGACTACGCAGACTGCAAATGCAATTGGAGCTAGCCAGGAGAACCTCATAGTCGATGCACGTCCCACAACTAATGCCATGGCACAGACTGCCATGGGTGCCGGAACTGAGAACATGGACAACTACAAGACTGCCAGGAAGGTATACTTGGGAATTGACAATATTCATGTAATGCGGGACTCTCTTGCTACAGTTATTGATGCTCTCAAGAGTGGCGATCTTTCTCCGTTGCCTCCAAGTACAGAGCTGCTTCACAAGTCTCATTGGTTGCGTCATCTTAGCACTATCCTAGAAGGAGCCACAATTATCGCTGAGCAAATTCATTACAACTTCTCTCATGTTTTGTTGCACTGTTCTGATGGTTGGGATAGGACATCCCAGTTGACGAGTCTTGCGCAAATCTTTGTTGACCCTTATTTCCGTACGATTGACGGATTTATTGTGCTGATAGAAAAGGAGTGGCTTTCATTTGGCTACCGTTTTGCCGAGCGATGTGGATTTCTGAGTAGCGAGAAGCACTTTGTTCAGGTAGGAGAGAACAATGCTCAGCAGGTTTTCAATACAATGAGCAGGAAGATTGTGTCACAGGGGCATATAAAATATACCTCGCCTGTCTTTCATCAGTTCTTGGATTGCGTTTATCAGCTTGTCCGACAATTTCCAGAGAAATTTGAATATAACGAGCGGTTCCTGAGACGTCTCCATTACCATGTCTACTCATGCCAATATGGTACATTCCTGTATAACAATGAGAGGGAGCGAATGGAGTCTAAAGTTGCGGCCAGGACTCGTTCGGTGTGGGACTACTTCCTGGCAAGGAAAGCTCAATTTGTCAACGGCGATTATATACCGGATGTGTCCAATGAACCACTGACTCCGAATGTCAAGGAGATGAAATGGTGGCCAGAGTTGTACGGCAGAACTGAAGCTGAAATGAATCCCGCTCGAAGTGGTGGATATGCTTCCCCAGTCCCCTCAGCACCAAGGACCCCGCAGCCAGAAGCAACCAGTTTTGAGCCCGAATCCGTTGAAGATGAGGAAGAGGAGAATAGCAGCATATCTACATTCAACATGAACAGCTTCAGCTCTTCTGCATTCCCTTCGACTGGGTTTTCAAGCACTTCAACATTTAGAAACGAGAGGCCCACAAGTGTCACTCCGCTCAGCAATACCTCTGTAACTTATGGTCACGATGATGATCCCTATGGCGAGCCTGAAGTAAAGGCTGTCGAACCACAGAACTCTGTGACTGCGAAATTTGACTCAATGGCACTAGATATGACTACGGACGACGACGACGCCTCACGCCGTAATGATAACATATTTGAACGCATAAAAGGATTAAAGCCGTAATGATTGCTGATAGCGGCATTTATGTATACTATTATATTTATTGTTATAGGTCCATTATCTTTTTCTGATCTACCTCACACACTAAATTCCTCGAGAAGCATAAGTGCTCAACCTATTTTGTCTTTCTACTCTCGGTAGTCTTTTCTTCTGGAGCTTCTTCTTCTTCGTCCTCCTCTTGTGCTTTCTCGTCGTCGTCCTCCACAAATTCGGCTGCAAGCTTAGCATCCTCAGACTCGGCCCAATACTGGCCAAACTGAAGTCCTACGACACCAAGCAATATAACAGTGATGAAAACCTGCGAGGCCGCGATAACATTCAACCCAGTACCTTCGCTGACATCACCCCATTGCCGATGAACAGCAGCTTCGACACCTCGCCTGACATTGGTAAGATAGAATCCAACAGCGATAACGTATAGGAACAAGCTGCTTCCATCAAACAGCGTATTGGACTCCGATGGTCTATAGAGCTTCATGAAGAGGCCAGCTAGCCCCAGTGTCATTATACCATGATGTATGTGGTGCAAGAATGCCGGCATTTTGGCCCACGTCTGATAGTGATCCAATGATCGAGCTAAGGCTTCGGCCGTAGGACTGGTCCACAATGTGTAATAGTCATATCCAGCATTGGAGTAGATAACGCCCAGCGAAAAGGAAGTGGCACAGAGAATAAGACCTGTCGAAAGGGACGTAGCTGAAGTAGGCATCTCTGGTATCCTTAATTGTGCACCTTTTTTATCTTTACTTGAGTGGGGAGTTTTAGGTGGCCTGGAAACTTCCCAAGTAACAAAGCCGTACGGAATTGAAGATTACATACATAGTTTCGCCTATTTCAATAAATTCTATGACATAATCTCATTCTGGCTGGATATCACTGGGCATATTTGACCAATGCCAGTCTGCTCAGACTGGCTTAAGGGGTATTAAGGGGTATTAATGGGCATTAGCAATTTAACGATAGCTCAGTTGTAAGTGCACTGACACTCATGATTTCGAATATCAGTGAATTTCAGACCATCATGAATTTAAGTCAACTTGGTGGTGCAGATTCACTCGCAATTGCGTTGCATTGATCTATGTTGAAACTATCCAGAGACGTTTGCTGCCTGTGAGACGGCAATATATCTACCTATTTATCTATCTGCACAGTTAAAAAGTCTGCAACAATTCCTTAGGTAGGTATATACTAGCGAAATTCGGTGATCGCGTGTAATCAGAGACAATGTTCGGAAACTCAATCCTTGGCAATAACACGACGTTCTTCTACTACCGCTTGGCCTCACGGTTGGTGACTTCAATTGTCTCTGAATTACACATGGGTCGAAGTCGCGTGGCCGTAAACTCCAGTAAGGCACTATTGCATATATATACGTACGGCATCAGATGGCAGAAACCTCATGTGCCTTTCAGTATGATAGAGGGTATCAGATGTCGATTGGTCCTGGTTGCATGGGATTCAGGGGTCGCGGAAGATTGAAAAATAGTTCATTTATTTACTTTGAGCCTAATTGGCGTGTTGATAAACTTCCTGCTTAGGAGCTAAATGCAATGTGGACCCACATCGCAGGCGTTTCTGCATGTTCGCGGGTTAGGCCCGATTGCAAAGTCGAGTTGAATATGAGTGTATATGGCGGGGGTCTTTATCTGCCTGTGCATATATTAATTTAAGATCTCGAGAAAATTTCCAGATGATCGGGCTCGCTGAGAGTGTCCTGCCAAGTATTCTGAAGTCGCTCGTATAGATAGATGTGTGACAGGTCAAACAATTGGTGTCTTGAATTGCGAGTTCAAGAGTTGGCAGCTCTCGGCATACTGCCTGCCCCTTAAAAAATGCGTGTAGCCCACGAGTGGAACAAGTATTGTCGCTGGCACACTGGAGCATGAATAAAATTTCCTGTGCGTTTGGTTTACTTGCTGCTGCACAAGCAGATGCAGGTAGTATCCACAATACAAACACTTGCCCTGTCTCGACCTAGAACGACAATGGGATTGCTACCTGACTTAGCATCGTGATTTTAATCAAAACAATGATACTAGATGGCAATGGTGAGTACATGATCATTATGATACCGAAATTTGCGACATTATGCCATTTTGAATCGATGAGGTGCTCATCGATCGATACTATCTAAATGAATATTTACACCCAGTTGATGGACAGGGAAAATATCCGTTTTCTCCTTTAGGTAGCTTGTCAAAAAGTCCTCCTTTCCTACTTTGGCCGCTGATCTCCATATTAGGTAAAAAGATTACCAAGTATGTAGTGCGGCTTGCAAATTCGAACGTTACTATTTTCCTGTTTGGGCGAAATTTGGTCTATTTTTGTATTATCTTCAGGGCTACAACGTCTGTGCGCCATTTACTTTTTCTTGTCGGATAATTTTTTTATATTTCTCTGGTATTTTTTTTTGGCGCGCAGCGTGCAGTATTGCAACATCATGGCGCCTTTCAGACTGACTCCTGAAAGTGACTGATCTGATATAAAAAGGCACCTGCCGCGTGCTTGTCTTGTTTTCTCTCTTTTTCTCCTTTACTGTCTAGTCCATCTGTGTCTCTCGCTTTCTGAAATATATCAAAGTCATTCGTTTTAATCTTTAAACACAAAATCATCTATTATCAACAATGAAGTTCTCAACTGCCACCATCGCTGCCTCTGCCGTTGCCGTTGCTGCCGCTCAAGGGTACAACCAGTCTACTGTTGTCATCTATGCAACCTCTGAGGACGTCGAGGTCTCTACCATCCTTGCTACTGTCACTCACTGCTCTGCTGGTCCTTGTTATCCTACCACCACTGCTGAGGCCGTTGTCGTTCCTACATCTGCCGTTGCTGTCAATAGCTCTGCTGCTGCCGTAGAGACACCTTGTCCTACTGCCAGCGCTGTTGTCCCTCCTGTCTCTAACGGAAGCAACTTCACTCTCCCCACCACTGGTGTCGCTGAGTCCAACGGTGCTGCTACCATTGTTGGATCTGTCTTCGGTGCTGCCATCGTTGCTGGTGCCGCTCTCCTCTTATAAGTGGATGGAAGCTCATAAGCTCTTTTTCTTCTAATTTTATTGTTATGATCTTCTAATGTGGCATTTTTCATTTTTTTTGTGGTTTATTTTCATTTTACTGGCTTTCAAACATCAAAAGTTTCTTAATATTCTCCTATAGGTTTTGATAACTTATGGATCTTTCAAAATGATTTTGGTTTGGCAATAATGTCTACCCATGCCATTTGTCTGTTTTTATTCCTATTATATCTGTAATTTATAATTTTTAGACTATTTTTTATTCATTATATCCCTTTTTTCCCTTTTTTTCCCTTTTATAATAATCAACCTTGCATGATGATATCTGTACGCTATCAATTCCTGATGATGGATTCAGGGGTAATATGAACTTTATATACGTCTATGCTTGATATTATTGCACTAGGTCTTCTAATAAGTTCTCATAAATGGTTAGCCAAGTATCTACATTTCAAAGGCTCCTATGATCTCAGCGAAGCTCCGTAGCACAATTTTGTATATCTATAATCTCTTACAGACCGGTCTTGATATTCGTTTAGTGGAGTATAGTTCGCTTAGGGCTAAGCCCTAATTTATTGGTACCAAAAAACTAGTCACAACTCCTCCCACGTTGGGAATACTCCTCACATTTGAGAAAAGAACTCCAGTAACGTTGAATTGTTATCATCGCCGACAAAGACGACTAGCATTACAAAATAACAACAATGTCAAAGGTCAACATTTCTCAAAAGCGAAAGCATGTTGCTGATGGTGTTCTTTACGCCGAACTGAACGAATTCTTCACTCGTGAACTTGCAGAGGAAGGATACTCTGGAGTTGAAGTCAGAGCTACTCCAACCAAGACTGAAATTATTGTCCGTGCTACTCACACTCAGAATGTTCTTGGTGAGAACGGACGACGAATCCGTGAGTTGACCTCTTTGGTCCAGAAGAGATTCAAGATGCCCGATGGAGGTGTCGCTATTTTCGCAGAGAAGGTTCAGCAACGAGGACTGTCTGCTGTTGCCCAGTGCGAGTCCCTCCGATACAAGCTCCTTAACGGTCTTGCTATCAGACGTGCTGCATACGGTGTTGTCAGGTATGTTATGGAATCTGGCGCTAAGGGTGTTGAGGTTGTCATCTCCGGTAAGCTAAGAGCTGCACGTGCCAAGGCCATGAAGTTCCAAGATGGTTTCATGATCCACTCTGGTCAACCCGTTAAGGACTTCATTGATACCGCTACCCGACACGTTCTACTTAGACAAGGTGTCTTGGGAATCAAGGTCAAGATTATGAGAGACCCTGCCGCCGATGCTAAGCCTGGTACCCCCAAGTCTTCTCTGCCAGATTACGTTAACATCCACCCACCAAAGGAGGACGCCCCCGCTGCCGAGCCCAAAGTCATCGACTACACCCCTAAGGTTGCCGAACCTGCTCCTGTTGCTGAGGAGCATGTAGCTGACGCTGTCCCTGCCGAGGCTCAACCTGATCAAGTTGCTTAGAGTGTTCATAAAAAGACACATATGTATTAAAAATAAAAGTAATTTTCATGTCCCCCAGTAAAAATGTTCACTTCCTTTAACTTGTAATAAAAGAGAGTTTACTGGAATTTATTGTTATATCAAAAAATCAAATGTAAAAACTGAGTGTAGGTGCTATGTTCTAATTGAAGCCATTGGAATAACCAGTGCCTTGAGTGATCATCAATCTACCCCCACCCAGTATAGGCGTCTGCTCATCTTGCTGAGCTTGCGAGCGTTCCTTCTCCTTGCGCTCCTCATTATCTTCATGAAGCTTTCGAATCATTTCCGATTGCTCTCGTTGAACATTGACATAGTATGGCATGCTGTAATCCTTGAGGCGATGTCTCCAAGAAAGCTCGCTGACTACATCATATCGAATGAGATCATAGCATGTGTAAAGAGTAGCCACAAAGCATTCCTTGTTTCCAATATCGACGAAGTATTTCAAAAGATCTTCAGCAATCTCAGTCTTTTCACTGGTCTGCGCAGTAATTATGGCATCCTTCCATAGTTTATCCTCCTTAGATAGAGCAATACTCTTGTTCCACTTTTTGTTCTGCTTGTACAGATGGGCCGCAATCTGTCTAAAGAAAATCAGATCATGTTTCTCCAATCGCTGAGCCAGGTCAAGAGGATCAAATCGATTAAAGTTATCAACCGAGTCGCGTAGTGACTTGTGGTCCTCTTCTTCAATCAGCAAGTCATGGTAAGCATTGTTGACAGTAGAGATATTTTGTTGTTGTACAGCAACCAAGAATGGCTTGATCATAGGCAAATTGTCACTCTTTTGGAACATTTTAACTACCCGATTGACATCAATTCGGGGTGTTAGGGCAGTAAGTAAATCAGTTATGAGCTGTGGCTGCTCAGCCATGTAAAAGTTGATCGCCTTGTAGTAGATTTCCAAGTTCGCAACCTTAACAATGATTTCCTTGAATGAGTTATGGTCAAATGCACTCGAAGATCGCTCAATCATCGACAAGGCAGCATTATCCCATTCATCGTAGTGACAATACAAGAACACTAGCTCGGGCCACAAATGTGCCTGCTCACATGCTCGGATCACCTTGGGAATATTTATTCTTGACCAGAACAGCTTCAGGTGTTCCATGAGTCTATCTGGATGATACTTGGAGTAAAGGACACCAAGTTCAGTAAACATGCCCATATGTGCCCTTTCAAGTCCCAGACCCTGCTCAAACAAAGAAATAAGCTCGTCAAAGCATCCAATATACTCATATCGATCAACTAGGTCTCTCAATTCCTCAGCATGAACGATCAAATTCAAACCACAAATTTGGGCCAGTCGGAACTCACGACGCTCTATACAAGCCTCATTAACCTGCTTCCATACCTTGACGTTACTGGCCTTTCTAGCACAGTCGACTGCACTCTGGAAGTCATTAAGGAAAACAAGAGTGCTGGCCAACTTAGCCCAATTGGAGATAGAAGTGAAAACAATCTTGGCTGCTTCATATTGCTGCTGGCCGTACAATCTGTCTCCCACGGCATCAAGATCAGCAACGTTGGGTGAGTTGAGCAAATCCTCCATATCGTGAAGCTTGTTGGCATTCGCAAAGCTGATCAACAACTGGCCATCAATCAGTGGCTCTCTCAAGGTTTGTCGTGCCATCTGGAGATAGCTGAGCAACTCCTCATCCTTTCCAGCTCTGGTTGCAATCTCAATAACTTCAGCAAAGTTACTAGGATCCTTGGCTTTCTTATACGATTCCAAAGCATCATTGATTCTTAGACCATTGATCTGGGCCTTACCAAGTGCACTCCAAACATCGGCTTCATCAATCTTTTCAGCATAATCCTCTGCTCGATCCAAGGACAAAATATGATCTACCAATACTTCCAAAGCTTCAATATGACGATCGTACTTCTTGAACACCTGGAATGCCTCCTCGTAGAGACCATTTTCGATCGAGATCGAAGAAATGTCATCGACATTATAGTTATCTAATCGCTCAATATAATCGCTGACCTTGGACTTATCGGCCTTGATTGCAGTAAGAATAAGCAGATTCTGTAAGTTCTGGTTGTCGCTGAAAGGTGAAGGCTCAAGGATAATCTTTTCCAAGAGCTCAATCAATTCACCAGGAAGATCAGCAGCCATGAATGCCTTGACCGCAATCGAGACATCTTCCGGGCTACTAGACTCAGGGACTGCAGTTCCTACAACTTGATCAATAAGAGATCTTCGGTGAATATTTTCCTCCGAAAGCACATAGGCCCAGAGATCCACGTCAGCTCGTGCGACCAAATACCTGGATTGATGTTTGTACATTGAGTTCTCATTGGTGATATGAATAAGCTCATAATCATTTTTACCACGCTCATAAGCAATAAATGCCAGATAGGGGTCTCGGCTTTCACAGTATTTACCAACCACAAGTGAATTGTAAAATTCATTTTCCTTCAAGAATTTCTCAGGGTTGTTATTGCTATCAATGTAGATCTTGGCCAGGGCATCAAACAGGGCAGGATCCTGGGACCCGCCTGCAAGAACAGCCTCAAGGAAGGGAAGCAGGAGCTTAAGCCGGTTACGCTTTTCAACCTCAGCAACCAGAGGCTCGATTGGAACTTGGCCAATTACAGTCTGCAGAAGGTTCTTGATAATCGATTCTTCGCAGTCAACATCCAAGAGACCAGCAACAACCTCAGGGGTCTTGGAGGGATTGACTCGCTGAACATAAACCTCAATAAATTTGAACTGCTGATTCTGGTACAAGTATAACACCAAGTCATGAACAAAGTTGAAACGGTTGCAGACAATAATAAGAGGTAGTTGATCTGCAAGCTTAGCCTCTTTCAAGTAGTTCTTTACCTTTTCTGGGTTGTAATGGTTGTTGTCACGAGCAATTCTTTCAATCTCAGTAACCTGGCCAGTTTGAGCAGCAGCTTGAATATACTTCAGCACAACATCAGGATCTTCAGTCAGATTCACAATGCTCTGAAGGTAATAGTAGAGTCCCTCAAATGTCTTGAAATCTTCGAACAGCTTGATAAGGTTCAGGGGACCAACCAAGTCAGAATACTTGGTTGCAACTTGAATGACCACTTGTAGGTTTTGCCGGATATTAACATTAAGCATTTCCTTGAGCGATTCCAAAGTCTGCTCAACAGTAAGCTTTCCAAAAAATCCCACCAGCCAATCGGGATTCAAAGCATTAGTATGAACGATAACGCGTTTAATATCCTTCAAATCATCGTAGTGTTCAAGAGCACGTTGAAGCAAGCCCGCCTTCTCACAGAGCTGGGCGATTCGAGCTCTATCATAGTGAGAAAAAATCTCATTGCCCAGTATAGCATCTGCGACTTGGGGAGCATTCAGGAGATTTACCTCCAACAATCTAGTTTGAAGATGTCCCTGCTCAGGCAAATTATCCTTGAGAGCGTCTAGTAAGAAGGCAGTGGCCTGGGGAATGAGATTCTGAGATAAAAATACATCAACAATTCGGTCAAGGTTCAAGCCACCAACATTCTGGCTCACCAACTGAGTTGCGAACTCTGCACCCTTATCAGGATTAATGCGTACAATATTTTGCAGCAGTACAGCATAGTCCGGTGTATAGTTGACCTTCTCACAGTACGGCAGGATCTTATCAAATTCGCCCAACTCAGCAAATGCTGCAACAACCTTAAGCGGCACATTAGCTCTCAAGTATACACTGAGCGCCAAACTCAAATCGAATTGTCTGACAGTATCACCAAGTTCTTCAGAACATTCCAGTTTGTTCTCCTTGAGCCACTTTTCAAAGAGCTGGGTTCGGTTCTGCTGCAAAACGGGCAGTGCAAGCTCAATTGACTCCAACCGGTTGAGACTACCTTTGTCCAGCAAAGTACTGAAATATTGAAGGATAGGCGAGACCTGGCCAGGGGCTGCCTGGATATTCTTGAGACGCTGGATCGTCTCCTGAGTTCTCAGAATACCTCTCGGAGAAGAAGCAGCGACCTTGGCGGCTTCGAGATAGTTACCAGAGTTCAGTAACTGGTTAAACTGCTGGCTATATAGACCATCGGCACCAGGCAAACCACCTCTGGAGGCTAGTGCGAGAGCCAGAGATGTATTACTCAAGTTGTTCAATATGTAGGGCACGATTGTGTTTTCATTGATCGTGACTGAAAGAACCTGTCCCTTTCTGTTGATGGCTAACACACCACTCTCATGGAATGATGAAGCAGTGAAAATAGTTTCAGACGAGATACGGTTCATATATATGCACACTCCGCTCTCCAGATCATAGAGATGAATGAATCCGTACTTAGTGATAATGTAAATAATACCAAACTTGTTAGAAACTTGGACAGACACTGGGAAGTCATTTGTCGCCTCGGGCGGGAAGAATACATCAACGGCCTTTTTCTGGTAGATTGGGGCCCCTTCCTGGTGATCAATTTCGACAATGTGGAGCTTAGCACCGGTGGCCGTTCTGTTTGCAAAAGTGAACAACCGAGTATCGACATTAGATCCGTCCAATCGTAACAGACCGAATGAAACAGCATGCCCTTCAATACCTTGAGACACTTGACGTTCCTTGGAATACAATTGTATGTTTCCAACGATTCTTCCTTCTCGCTGCGAGATTCCCGTCAGAGCCGACCACTTACCGTCGGAATTGACGCTGTAGCCGATGATCTGACAACCAGATAAAGATCCATGGCGGTCTGCAAACTTGACTGGAACCTCCTGAGAAGTATCCGTGATATCCCAGTGATAAATTGATGTCTCGCTAACGAGTCCGAGGGTAGTGTCCGAAACCCATTTCCAGTAAACAACGTCCTCGCCCAAAGTTGCACTCTTGAGTCTCTGTCTATTCCCTAGGTTTACAACCTGTAATGTTCGTCCCTGGGCACGCAGAGCAATGATAAAATCCGAAGGATGCATAATTGCAGAATCCGCAGTCATATTCTTTCGGATAACATTGTTGTTCTCTTTCATGTCGATGATAGCAACCATGTTCCCACTATCAGAGGTTTCCCGCGCACTTTCATCTAGAGTTAGTATCTCAATTGAACAATCCAGTCGTAATGATCTAGCTTTTGTTTTTACTTACCAGACATATCTGTCACTTTCCAACGTGCAAGTGTTGAAGCCAATGGCGCTGTCCGGAACATTGACACTGGACAGAACCAAGTGTTCCTCGAATTTGATCGGCAGATCGTTTGACATCTTGCTCTACCTGTCTATATCTCAATGATTTATGATATCACAAAATTACGATACCAAACAGACAGGATGTTCAATTGTAGTCAATGATAGAGGGTTAAAGCTTAGGGGCAAAGCGGGTGGAGTAGTTGTAGTGCCTTTCAACAACTACCCAAGCAGTTGGCGTACCGTGGCTGAATTTCCAACAGCTTCCGCACATACTGTGCTCACAGCTACGCTAACAGCTCATCTCCACAACAAAGAGACGCCGTAGATAGAGGATCCAAAAAATGGCTGGGCCAGAATCATCTGGAATATTTATCGGAGAGTCTCATCAGGATCCTATTCAAATACATGACGAGGAAGATATTCAAGAAAGTCAACCTCATAGAGAAACCTCGTCGTCGACATCAGCCAGTGCACCAGCGGCTAATGTCTCGGATATGGGTTTGTTTCTATCATGGCCCTTTGTGACTCCAATTATGTTCGAGAATGCCATCTCGGAGGCGAGAGACCTGGATGCCAGTGAAAGGAACTTTCTTTCCTGGGTGAAGCTGTCTCTGTATCTTGGAATAGCCGGCTTCATGATTATAGCCGACGTCAGCCTTCCAAAGACTGGGAAAGACTCGGATTCTTCTAGGGATTCGATGCTGAGGCGGGTCGCTCTTCCTCTAGGTGTACTTTTTTTTGTTCTTTCGCTTGTTGGCTTGATTGCTGGACTTTTAAATTATATTCATTCCGTGACAGGGTATGCGAGGCAAAAGAGCGAGGTAGTGACAACATGGCTCGTTCATCTGCTGGTTTTCGCTACTGCTCTACTAATATTGAGTATGAACTTTTTATTGCTTCTGACCTAGCGTCCTGCTTGCGAGCCTCGTCAAAATATTCCTTGGCGGATGCTGTTCAAGTGGTTGTTATATAAATTCTCTCTGAACTGCCATTGACCCTTACATATTTATTTATTATGATTAATGACCATCAATTTTGCAATGAACAAGAAATATATCAAAAATTAAGATTTAAGACACCAGAGTTTCGGACAGTAGTGACATGGAATGATCCACGCACGCTAAGCGCGCTTCATGGGGTTTTCCGTACTCTATCCGAACTGAAGTTTGAAATTTTCACCGCTAACCCACACAATGGTGTTCTCAGCGATACGAATACAATATCCAACAATCAGACCAGCGCTGGTGAGATTTGCTACCACGAAGGCTACGGTACTTAAAAAGGATATTGCAGAATTTTTAGGTCCGAAGAATTTCAAAAACCTACACAAGCGGAATCCCTATGGCTATACACCTGGATACCATAAGTACGATCGTAGGAAAAACTTTATAGAAAGCTATACTATCGAACCGTTCGATAGACAAAAGAAGAGGATCAAGTGGAAGAACGTCTTCTCAAGGGAGCCGCGTGGGTACGATGGACAACGACCGTTCTCGAGAAATCCTTTCTGCAAGCCTGCGTTGGCAGTTCCGGACAGACTGAAGAATCATGTTATGGAACAACACAGCGAAGGCATTCCCCTACAAAGATTGGCATTCAGTCTGGGGATTGCATTATCGCGTCTGGAAGCTATCGTTCGGCTTCGTGAGATTGAGGCTAAACTCGCAGAAGAGGTATGTTTTTTATTTATTTTATCACATAATTGGCACTAGAAGGCGATATATGATGAGCTTCAAACCAAAATTTCGATTAGTCTTGAAGACACATTAGTGGTTAGAAAACGTTATTATTTCTGATATTCCCTTTGAAACTTCCTATGATGTGCTGTTTTGTGTGGTTTCCAGGTCACTAAGCTAATGTTTTAGAAAAAAATAAACAAAGATATGGAGAAGCTTTCGGTAACCATGAAGGCTATGTTCAAGGAGATCCCCCTGGCATCAGAGACAGACCTGCCACGGTTTTCTGTGGACGATCTAAGTGAGATTCCAACGTTGGAGGAGACCTCAAGGCAGAGGTTCTTGTCTATTGCTGAAAGTGAACCTTTTGGACCTGTCGATGCCGCCAAGACATTGAATATAGAGCCAGCTGCAACTACATTAGAGCGACTGACAAATCCAAGTCATGATGCTGAAAAGGAGAGTGATACGAAGGAGAAGAAAGTATCATACTTCGCACCTCAGCTTGAAGGTGAGCGATTTCTCTTCAGATTCACTCAAGCCAAGGTTGGAGAGGTTGGTTACCGTTACGGTGCCTCAAGGGATGATAGAAGGCATGCACGTAAAGTACGCTACAACCCTCTTGGTGTCAAGCAGTATGCATTCTAGTATAACATTGTAAATAAATAACATAATATATTGTCAATATAATAGTCCTGACCAAAGCAAAGCTATCTTAATAACTTGATGGGACTTTCTATTCGGGCTGGGACTGGTTAAGCATGTTCTAGTATTCAGTATCCTTCAAGATTTCAGTTTCGAACCAGAATGTAGTCCAGTTTCATATGCGAACAATTTAGAGATCCTAAGCTGATCCAGTTCATCTCGTCAATTCAGTTTCATCCGACGAATCATATAAGATAGTCAGTATGTAACTGACCACAGAATGACATACCATATCAATCGATTACATCCACGATAAAAATGCTATCGAACATTGAGCCGTTCAGTCAATCCGTTTCCTGCGTTCACGAAGTACCTTCAGTTTTCCCGCATCAACATTTTCACAGTACAGCGAAAAACATCAAGAACAACATATAATTAGCATGGATCCTCTAGAAGATCCCAAATTGCTGCCCTCACAGGCATTCACGACCGCAGCAGCCTTGCTGGGATCGGTTGACAGTAAGCTATACTTGCATGAGTTTTAATTTCCAGACAATAAAAAGCAGCTAAACCCGAGTTCGTAGGAAAGGTCGTTGTCTCTCTACGAGACGGTCGACGACTATTTGGGGTACTTCGCTCGTTCGACCAATTCGCGAACCTAGTACTTCAGGATACGGTCGAAAGATTATACGTGGATGATACATATGGTGAAACCAAGCGAGGCGTGTTTATTGTGCGTGGAGAGAATGTTGCTCTACTTGGTGAGATCGACCCCGAGCGAGAAGAGGCTGCACAGGAAAAATTATCATCTCTGAAGCAGGTACCGTTTGCTGAAATAGAAAAGCTATTCGCTGAGCGAAGCTTGGCTGAGAAGAAGGCACACAAACTATCGGCGGCCAAGCTGAGCAAACGTGGACTTAATACTGAGCCGTACCTAGAGAATCTCTATTAGAAACTAATGGAACTGTAACATTCTTCGGGAATCTTTTTTTGGTTATTAATATCATGTCTTAATTTATACAGAGCGTTACGAAACTATACAGCCATTCTCTTTAACGAACAGTTCCAACTCATTCACTTAAAACCACTATGAAGCTTCTTGAGAGAACCCCCTTTGGTAGAATGTTTCCCATATCTCGATGGCCTCCTTTTGAGCTTCGACAGCATTCTCAAGGAATAACTCGACCGAGTTACGGAAGTCATGGATCTTCTCCTGCTCGAATCTCTCAAACTCAGAAATGATCTGTTTGCTAATATCATCAAAAGCCACTCGAAGATTAAGAACCTTCTTTTCTTGCTGATCAACCTCAAACTGCATGGCAGATATCTTATCCTGTAGAGTTTTCCCCTGCCTTAATAGCTTTTCAAGATGTGTCCGCTTCTTGGTAAGCTCATGCTCCGCATTCTGAGCGGCAAAGTAAGCGCGTTGTCGCTGAGCAAACACAGACCGTATAGATTGAATCAGTCGTATGTACTCTTCAAGCGTAGTGGCCAATGATAATATGTCCTGCAGGCACTGTCTACTATACAAGGTTTGAATCCGAGTTTGGGCATCAGAAAATGAGAGTAAGAGATCGCTTAGAGATTTAGAGAACTCAATATCGGCCAGGCCCTGAAGCGCAAGAGAAAATTCACCAGTATTATCGCTCAATTCCTTTCGCTGCTGGACAACCAAGTCCAACGCTTTCGCTAGAGACTTTAGCTGAGTTTCCAACCCGTCTAGGAAATTCTTTTTGTCAATGAACCACTGATTAGTTTCAATGAACTTGCTGCTGAACGAGAATGCACCACCAAGAGTTCCCATAATACCAGAGCTCGAGCTGTTCACTGCATCGAGTTCCTCTGCAGTTACCACGCGGTTCTTAATATCACTCGCAAACGCCTCAGATTCCAAGAATAACTTGAAATCAGGGTCATTCTTAAGGATCGGATGCTTGGCAATCTTCTTTAACATGTTCTCCAAAGCCGCTCGACGTTGCTCAACAAATTCTTCATTGAATCTTCCAACTGCCTGCTTTTCAGGAGGAGGAGGGACAATTATACCGGGGTTGCTATTCTCCAGAGCATGAAAGACCCAACGAAAATCTCTATATCGTCGAGTAACAGCCATCTCCAGCTTGGAGAAGTTGGGTGATGACGTCTTGGTATGGACCGTGTATACAGTATGGGCGGATGTTATGTCACCAACTTTTATTGGGTCCCCCACACTGATATCGAAATTTCCAGTTGTAGCAGGTTCAGGAGCAGTGGACGTTGCAATGCCGGCTTCCTCGACTCTGGATGATGATCCTGGAAACTCGGAGATGCTGTTCCTATTTGATGTAGCCGCGGCTGGAGCATCGGCCTCGTTATCCTGCTGATTCGTCAATGGAACATCGTGGAAAGAGGTACTCGTATTGCTCTCTTCGGGGACAGGCTCAGGAGCTGGCGTTTCTCCTAGCGGGCCTAATGGATTGAAGGACGTATCCTCCTCAACCGTAGGATGTGATACTTTTCGAGACCTGGATGGCCGGAACGACCGCGATTTACGAGGTGAAACGTTACCGGCCGAAGATGTCGTAGCGGCAGGCTGAGCGGACGCCACCCCAGGAGCAGTGATTTCGAGAGGATTGTCGCCGTCATCTTCTGGCTGTTCCGTACTATCATGTTCTTCGTTGGATTCTGGCGCCTTTGCATGTTCGAGAGCGCTGTTTTCATTTGCATCCTCATCCTTGTTCAAGGATGAAAGTGAATTGTGAGAGTTCGATGAAACCTGGTCTCCCCATGGTGAACTAACAAGTTCATCATCTGCCATTGTGGGCGCTACTTACCAATTGCCACCAGCTCAGCTTAAGGGGAATAGATACGGAGGTGGAGAAGTTGGTGGAGAGGTTGAGGTCAAACTGCAATCTGCTTCCCACCATAACGGGGCTTATCGAAAGTTCCCAACTAACATTAAGCAAGCTGTAGCTCAGCACTAACATGTAACGAGAGACCTAAACTAATAGCAATCAAAAGAGCTACAGTTTGAGGATACGCACGGTGGCGAATAGAAAGGTGATGTGAACTTACTTTTAAGGAACAGCTGAAAGGCTGGCTGAGGGTTAGAACTGGTCCTCAACGGGAACCTCGAGATCACAGCAACTGGAATATAGAAAATACCATGTACGAGTATAAATTTTTACTCACTGGTTAGCCATATGCGATACAGGAACTGACTATACGCGAGATTGTGTCTAATTAAAAAGGACAGAATGCCTTAGTGCTAGGCCACCGAGCTCCTGCCCGATTTAGTTCAGACAGTGCAATAACGAAAAGACGGTCTACCTAGAAGTTGATCCTGCCTTCTAGACGAACATATGGGGTGTGTTAACGAGATTGAGAGTATGCCCAACATAGCAAGTTGAACTGCTTCGAGATCAATGAGGTTCATTTTAATATCGCCTTAACGTCAACGTTAGTGGATTTGATCATGCCTAGAAAATACGACGGCTATAAGCCAATACATCTACTGTGAAGCTCTAGGGTAAAACTGTAGTATCTCTTCCATTGGCAGACACAAATCAACAATAAGGTTCCAGCGTTCATTTTTTGCAGTTTGCAGTTTGCAAAGCTGGATTCACGTTAGAAATTAGGTACAATATTTTTATAATTCGATCCCGAGTAAATGCAACCGAGTAGATTTGGGAATCTCAGCTGAGCATGACCGATGATACTTCCTTCGTACTGTCATTATGAAACAAACTGTTCCGACGTTCAAAGCTCATCAAAGCTTAAAAGGGCGGCTTCCGCCAAAAAAAATATATATGCATGTGAGAGTGGTCCTATACTCGGGCCAGAGGATCTGCCATACTCGGAACCCTCACGGTTAGACCTTTATCGTCTGACACATTTTCCTCCCCTGAAATCTAAACGGGATTCTCAAGAGATGGCGGAAATCATAGATGGAACTGCTATCGCAAGGTATGTGCTTTTGTTTTTCTGCGAAGTGGGCCCTTTAGCCATTTGCACTCAAAAATTTGAAGAGAGATTGCCTCTGGCATGTGATTATCACCATGTGAAAAACGTGAATATGAGTGGTGGCCCAGAACGCGACTATGACGAAGAATGATCTGAGGCTAACAGATACTTAGAGAGATTCGCACTCTCATAAATAATGAGATCAAGCATATCCAAGGCACCAAGAGCCGATTCAGACCTGCTCTTGTGATTATCCAGGTCGGTAATCGTCCTGATTCCAACACCTATGTCCGCATGAAGCTCAAGGCAGCTGTCGAAGCGAATATCATCTGCGAATTGAAGAACTTCCCTGAGGACATTACTGAGTTTGAAGTAAGTTATTTTTGTGTGCTGGAGTAGAGTTTATGGCAGCTAACAATTTTGGAAAAAGCTCCTTGATCAAATCAATACCCTCAACGAAGACACGAGTGTCCATGGAGTCTTAGTCCAATTGCCATTGCCAGAGCATATCTCAGAATCAATAATTACTAATGCTGTCGCAGCTGAAAAAGATGTGGATGGGTTTGGACCTCTTAATATTGGAGAGCTTGCTAAGCGTGGTGGCTCGCCTAACTTTATTCCCTGCACGCCAAAGGGAGTTATGCATTTGCTCAAAGTTTCGGGCGTCGAAGTTGCTGGAAAGAATGCAGTCGTACTAGGTAGATCTGATATTGTGGGTAGTCCTGTGTCGTATCTCTTGAGAAATGCACATGCTACTGTGACGGTCGTGCACTCACAGACGCAGAACGTGGCCGATATCCTTAAAACTGCAGACATTGTTATCAGCGCCATAGGCAAGCCTGGATTTGTCAAAGGAGAATGGCTAAAGCCAGGCTCTGTTGTCATTGATGTTGGTACAAACTATATTCCTGACGATACCAAGAAATCTGGCCAGCGCCTGGTTGGTGATATTGATTTCGAGTCTGCTGCAAAGGTCGTTTCCAAGATCACCCCTGTACCTGGTGGTGTTGGCCCCATGACTGTTGCTATGCTACTGGAGAATGTCTTTACCTCTGCAAAGCGATTCTATGAGAATGAGTCCAGGCGTGGCCTTGTGCCTCTGAGACTAAACATTCTGGACCCGGTACCTTCTGACTTTGCTATCTCGCGTGCCCAGAAGCCTAAGCATGTAACTCAAGTCGCTGCTGAGGTTGGAATCCTTCCAAGTGAACTGGAGCAATATGGCGCTCACAAGGGTAAAGTAAAGCTTGGCTTGCTCGAGCGTCTCAAGCACAGAAAGAACGGAAAATATGTGCTCGTCACTGGCATAACGCCTACACCCCTTGGAGAAGGGAAATCTACTACGACAGTTGGTCTTGTCCAAGCATTGGGTGCACACTTAGATAAGGTTGCATTTGCGAATGTTCGTCAACCATCTATGGGACCGACTTTCGGTATTAAGGGAGGTGCAGCTGGAGGCGGCTATTCCCAGGTAATTCCTATGGATGAGTTTAATATGCATTTGACGGGTGATATTCACGCTATTGGTGCTGCTACTAATCTGCTGGCTGCTGCAATTGATACAAGAATCTTTCATGAGAACAGTCAAAAGAATGGTCCTCTTTACCGAAGATTGGTACCAACAAAGAAGGGTGTTAGAAAGTTTTCACCAGTGATGTTTAGAAGACTGCGAAAGCTAGGAATCAACAAAACTAACCCTGACGACCTCACCACAGAGGAAATAGCCAGATTTGCGAGATTAGATATCGATCCTGGCACTATAACTTGGAGACGAGTTGTGGATTGCAATGACCGTCATCTGAGAGGTATTACCATTGGTCAAGCACCAACCGAAAAGGGACAGACTCGGGAGACTGGATTTGATATCACTGTTGCTAGCGAGTGCATGGCAATTTTGGCACTGTCTAACGGTCTGGAAGACATGAGAGAGCGATTGGGATCGATGGTGGTCGCTTCTAGCAAAGCTGGAGAGCCTATCACGTGTGATGATATTGGTGCTGGCGGTGCGTTGACTGCACTTCTGAAGGACGCTATCAAACCGAACTTGATGCAGACCCTTGAGGGAACCCCAGTATTCGTGCATGCAGGTCCTTTTGCAAACATTAGTATTGGAGCCAACTCTGTGCTTGCTGACAAGATGGCATTGAAACTTGCTGGAACTGACGAGGATGAAAGCGATGAGACTGCTGGATTTGTAGTCACTGAAGCTGGTTTTGATTTCACTATGGGTGGTGAGAGATTTTTCAATATCAAATGTCGTTCTTCCGGGTTGGTGCCTGACGTAGTTGTTATTGTCGCTACTGTACGTGCCCTTAAATTACATGGTGGTGGACCTGACGTTACACCTGGTGTTTCACTTCCTGACGTGTACCTCAAAGAGGACACTGAGTTGTTGCGAATGGGCTGTGCAAACCTAGCCAAGCATATTTCAAATGCAAAGCGATATGGCTTGCCAGTCGTAGTTGCCATCAATAAGTTTATATCTGATACATCGGCTGAACATGATGTTATTCGTGAAGAGGCAATTAAAGCTGGTGCTGAGGATGCAATTGTAAGCAACCACTGGGCAGAGGGTGGCAAGGGTGCTGTCAACCTCGCTGAAGGAGTCGTTAAAGCTGCCAACAGTCCTACCAGAGATTTCAAGCTCTTATATACCACTGATAACAACTCAGTTGAGGATAAACTGAATATAATCGCCCGCGAGATGTACGGAGCTGATGGTATTGAACTAAGCGAGCTGGCCAAGCAGAAAGTTGAAACATATACCAAACAAGGGTTTGGAAATCTTCCAATCTGCGTGGCAAAGACCCAGTATTCTCTTTCACACGATCCTGCACTTAAGGGTGTACCTACAGGATTTACAGTGCCAATTCGGGATATTCGTGCCTCTGTTGGCGCTGGATACCTGTATGCACTGGCAGCCGAGATCATGACAATTCCCGGGTTGCCTACCCATACTGGGTTCATGGATGTTGAAGTAAACGAAGAGGGTGAAATTGACGGTCTATTCTAAATAGTACACAGTCAAAGATGGGGATGAAAATGACCCCATAATAGAAAATATATGTCATTTCTTCAACAGATGATTATTTATGAAACATTCAACTGGTGTTATATGTACTTTACACAAAATTCAAAATAGACAGAGTTATAATTTACTTTTTAATATTTTTTCTTAAGATGGGCTTCTCTATAGCATCACTACACCCATACCACCAGTACTCTGTTCCAGGTCTTGTTCTTTAGTTATTCCACCATGCACAGGGAATGCCTTGTAGTTGAACAAGTAGTACCTAAGTAATCCATCACCACCGCCAAACTTCAGGTCCTCAAGGAACAAGGGGTTATCCTGAGCAGACAGGGCATTAAACACATCGAATCCCTTTTGTTTCGCTAGAATCAAGGCATTCTGGAAAAGCATGGTCAGACGTTCTTTCAGCTTAGATTCCCCAACAGAAGAAGCATAATAAAATGCATATGCGACGCTGATTGAGTCGTATTTGCTACTTCCCAATACTGTGCTCTGAAGGCCGTAAAATGAGAAGAAATCTGTAACCTTGTGCTCGATAGCATCTTCCAGTACATAAGCATACACAACCTGATTTTCGCCGGAATTCAAAAACCAGTGCTGAACTTCCTCCTCAGTGAAGGTAGGCCTGATCTCAAACCGCTTGAGATAAGTTGCGAGTAGTGCACAGACTTGAGGAATATCCTTGGTTTCGAGAGGTCGAATTCTGGGCTCTGTGAGATTAGCCGGCAGCGCGTATTTCGCGACTTGCTTGGCAGGCGTAGAATTACTGGGAAGCGGAGAGAATCCCACATCATGCAGCTTCGGCCAGTTGATAGATCGGTGGTAGTAGCGACAGGTGGTGACCGGGGAAGGAAGAACAGTGCCTGCCGTATAAAGAGCCTGCCAAACACCAGACATATTAACTCTTCTAGTGACCTCTCTGATAAGGACGGGCGCTAGACGCTTCGAGCGTAGCTTTTTATGCACGCACAGAAAGTTGATTTCTGTTACCTCAATCGGCTTTTGGTCGCGGACCTGGATAGTAGAAGGAATCCCAGAGATAAATCCAATCAACCTCTTAGAATCTGTGACCCGAACACCTACGTACCATTCCGGCTTCCAACCGGGGGGCCTGAGTGCCCATTCAAGAAAGCTGGGTGAGTACTGGAACCTGAAAGTCTCGTCATCATCCTCAATATAGTTGCCGTAAAGCAACTCGTATACCTCCTGGATTTGCTCTTCAGAGGTTATATCTACAGTAACCCACTCAAACCCTGACGGGAGTGGGGCAGGAGTCGGGCTTACCTGATCTATAGTTTTCACTTCGATTGGGCCTTCTTGATCTACCTGAGCGCCGAATCGTTGAACAGGCTGGGTCTTCCAAAATCTATATTCCTCCATACTCTTGGGCTTTTTCTCAGAAACCTAGACTTCTTAGAATGCATAAATTGAATACGATTGACCGTGACGTTTTCGCTTACCCCTGTTCCTGCGAGCATCTTCATTAACTGCTCGACACTGATGCCAGTGGTCTTCTTCTCTGAAGAAGTGGACTCAGCGGAATTCGATAGCTCAGAGGCCTTTTCTGCAGCACCCGAAGAGGACTCCTCAGACATTATTCAAGGTCGAGATCTGTATTTGATACGTTATAAAGAATCTAAGGTTGGGTGTGTTAAACAGACAGGTCAATGTCACCTTGCCAGCGTGGTGGGGTTCGCAGGGCAGTTAATCCAAACGGGCCGCCGCGGAGTGAAAAATACCAGGAACCCAAACCCACTACAATATTTTTTTTAGCCGCTTTCTATACACGATCCGTTGAAAGTTAAGAATAACGGCCATGTTCTCGGCGACTAAGTGGGTTGCAAGGGGGTTTGCGGCAGAGAAACCTATAGAATATGAGTATACTGAAAATGAAATGGAAGAAATGACCACTCTGATGAGCGAACAGCTCAAGGTCGCGAAGGATGATCTCTCGGCGGCAGAGACCTCCAAGGCTTCTGCTGCCGAAGATGATGCCCAGTAAGTTCTGAATTTAATTGAGATTTATGGCAGTGAAATTGGTCTCTAATGCAGCTGCAAAGTATCGAAGAAGAAGAAGATGATGATCTGAAAGAATACGACCTCGAGCATTACGACGACGACGATGAGGAGGCGGATGAAGAGAATGGCCAGGCAATGGGAATGTTCTCCAATATAAAATCCCTGTCGTACTATGAGCCTGGGGAGAAAGATCCATATATAATTCTGCCGAAGGAAGCAGAAGATGATGAGGAAGAGGAGGAATCACGGATTCTGGCAACGGATAATCTTATTCTTGCTGCTAAGACCGAAGACGAAGTATCAGTCTTGGAAGTTTATGTCTACGACGAAAGCAATGAGGATCAGGTTGACGATGAAGACGAAGATTCCCGAGCTAAAAGTAGTCTTTATGTGCATCATGATTATATGCTACCGTCGTTCCCTCTGTGCGTAGAGTGGCTTGACTATCGAGTTGGTAAAGCACGAGAAAATGTGGAAGACCCGAATCGGCCTGGAAACATGGCTGCAGTTGGAACATTTGATCCAGAGATTGAGATATGGAACTTAGATGCAGTCAATAGCATGTATCCAGATCTTGTACTGGGCCAGAGACCAGATGGAGATGCACAGAAAACTGCTCCAGTTGCAAGTGAGAAGAAAAACAAGAAAAAGAAGAAGACGATGCAAAAGAGGCTGAGTAACCTAATCAATGACCAGTATCATGTCGATGCAGTGCTTTCGTTGTCCGCAAATAGACTGCATCGAAACCTTTTAGCATCAGGATCTGCAGATACTACAATAAAGCTCTGGGACCTGAGCAATGGCACTTGCGCCAAAAGCTTTCAATATCACGACGGAAAGGTCAGCTCTGTAGCATGGAGTCCCCGAGAGAGCGCAGTGCTTTTAAGCGGTGGATACGATGGACACGCCATTGTGTCAGATTTACGAGTGCAAGGCAGCGATGGCAGGCGGAAATGGAAAGTCAATGGAGATGTGGAGGCAGTGAAATGGGCATCACGCAGCGATCAGTTTTATGTCTCTACCGAGCATGGTCAAATCCATAAGTTTGATGCTCGAAAGGAAGACAAGAGTATATGGACCCTGCAGGCACACGACACAGAAGTTACGAGTTTCGATATAAATGTACATTTGGATGGGTTCATGGTTACAGGGTCGACAGACAAGTCTATAAAACTATGGGATCTGAATGCAGAGTCCAGCAAGGGACCTTCAATGATCCTTTCTCGAGACCTTGATGTAGGACGAGTGTTTTCAGTTGGCTTTGCTAGTGATCCAGAGATTTTCGGCCATGTAGTAGCAGCTGGAAGTGGTGGTGTGGTCAAGATATGGGACACAATGACCAATGCCACAGTGCGCAATGGAATTGGCAGAAAAATGGCCCAGTCGCTGAAACGCAAGCCCAAAAAGGAGCAAATCATTGGTGTTGAAGAGCCTGAAGAACTAAGTGAAGACGATGACGAGGAGGTAGACGAAGAAGAACCTAGTCAGGACGAAGGGATGAGAGACTAGTTAAAGAAAAAAGTTTTGGATCATTTAGAATAGTAATTGGCATAGACAATTTATTAATATAAAGTTTTTTGTTGAATTTGAATTTGGACGGGTTCATGCTGGCGCGGATTTATTGCGAGTGGAGCCAACATCATCTTAACTATCATCCCATCTCAAACCAATCTGAATAATCAAAGATGACCAAGAAAGCAGTTATTGCCATTACAAGCTATCATGGCAAATTCTACCCTGACGGAGCCAAGACAGGTCTCTTCTACTCCGAAGGATTGCATCCTTTCAATGTCTTCAAGCAGGCGGGCTACGATGTTACTGTGACGTCCGAGACTGGCGATTACGGTCTGGACGAGCATTCCGTCACTCCAGACTTCTTGGACGAACAGGAGCTTGCCATATGCAAGGACACGAATTCGGAATTCAACAAGGCATTGAAGGCCATCAAGAAGCCCACTGATCTCAATGGAGCGGACTTTGACATATTCTACGCTGCTGGCGGCCATGGGACAGTTTACGACTTTGAGACTGCCTCCGGCCTCCAAAAGCTAGGCGAGGACATCTACAAGCATGGCGGCGTAGTCTCTGCGGTCTGCCACGGGCCCATGGTTCTCCATGGCATGAAGGACCCCGCTACAGGCAAGTCTCTGATCCTGGGCCGCAAGGTCGCTGGGTTCACCGATGAGGGTGAACAGGCAATGGGGCTCACGGAGCATCTCAAAACAAACAACCTAGGATTCGTCAAGCAATCCATTGTCTCTGCTGGCGGCGATTTTGCGTCTCCTGCTACACCGTGGGAAGACTTCTCCGTCGTTGACGGTCGAATTGTTAGCGGAACCAATCCTGCTAGTGCCTCCAGCGTGGCTCGCAAGGCCATTGCTCTTCTTTCATAGCTTATATAACTATTCTACACCAGTTCTGTTGACTAACATGCGTGTGATATACCTGTCTGCGTTGCACACTACCGCACTATACAGAAGGTAGTATCCCAAACTCTCGGCCGCTTCCGGGGACCGCACTTGCCCGAGATCGCCCTTCCCTGCTAATCGATTAGTGCCCCCGATTACCCGAAATAGCAGCGATCTACATCTGTACCCCCGTGTGATTGGCCACAGATAAAGTAGGGTGTCAAGACATTTTGCAAATCCGTCGCCTCTGATTGGCCGCCACACCTTCCAAACCCTCACCCTGCAGATTTTTTTGGTTTTCTTCCCAGCGCTTTGTGCGTAGAGTTGTATTAAGGGCGAGTGGACTTAGGAACAACTGTGCGCTTAACTAGCAGTGTGGGCCATACAAATTATTACTCACATCTGAAACCTGGTCTTTTCTTCACACCTTTCCCATACACACAGTGAAGAAATTTTTTTTTTGCTTTACTTTTGAGTATTTCTATTTGACGAAGTACTTGCGAAGAACGATTGATTCTTGTGTTGAATTTGGATATCTGCAATTGTTTGATACTTGAGTTTTCTAAAGGGTATGTTCCTGTTTTATGTGTGTACCCCAGAGGGAAGAGGAATAGAAGAATTTCTATTGGAGCGGACCTAATACTTGGGCGCTTAATATCCCCCGATTGATCATGGATCTTGTGAAGAAGGACTTTCTAAATGCAATGTGCCTTTCTGCTCTGTGCTCTTTGAATGAGACAAGCGAGAATACCACGAGTGCGCATGTATGGAGGAAAGCGGGATTCCGTCGTCTTGTCGACAGGTTTCCCCCTCACACGCTGCAGGCGTCAGAAGTGATCAATTGGCTGATTCTCTTAGTGGGGAGGGCAAGCCAAATCCAATGCTAATAGTGATACGTGAATAGGTTAGGGTTGATTTAAAACGACGACGACGACGCAGAGGAACAAAAACAATCGAAGTCTTGATCTGACGATATAACAGAGTATTTTCACGGAGATTGTAAGTTAATGCTTGGAGGTATCAGGCGGAAGGAGCGATTTTGCTAACCAGTTATGTGCAGTAATGGCCACAAATGAAGTTGTAAACGAGGAGTATACTCCCTTTAACTATCAAGATACTCCCGATAATAAATCATGGGCGGGAGTATTACCCAAGAAGCAAGGGCTCTATGATCCTGAATATGAGAAAGACGCCTGTGGTGTAGGTTTCGCCTGTAACATCAAGGGAAATATTTCTCACAAAATCATCTCAGATGCTAAGAATCTTCTTTGCAACATGACCCATAGAGGTGCTGTGGGTTCTGACACCAGAGACGGAGATGGTGCCGGTGTCATGACGTCTATTCCTCACAAGTTCATGGCCAAGGAGTTTGAGCGTGAGCACAACTTTAAGCTTCCTCCCCTGGGTCAGTACGCGGTTGGAAATTTGTTTTTCAAGAACGAGGATGAGGTCCTGAAGGAGTCCAAGTCCAGTTTCGAGAGTATTGCAGAGTCTCTTGGTCTGCGCGTGTTGGGTTGGCGTCATGTTCCTCGCGATTCTTCTATCCTGGGACCTGCTGCATTGTCTCGTGAGCCTCTTATTCTCCAGCCTATTGTGGTGTTGGAGGTTGCATATGGATCGACCAATGTCCCTGTTACCACTGACAGTGACGAGTTCGATAAGAAGTTTGAAAAGCTCTTTGAGCGCCAGTTGTATGTCCTGCGAAAGCAGGCAACCCACACCATCGGTCTCCACAATTGGTTCTACATCTGCTCCTTGTCCAACAAGAACATTGTCTACAAGGGACAGTTGGCCCCAGTCCAGGTATATAACTATTACCACGATTTGGTCAATGTCGACTATGAAGGCCACTTTGCGCTGGTCCACTCCCGATTCTCTACAAACACTTTCCCATCCTGGGACCGTGCCCAACCTTTGCGATGGGCTGCTCACAATGGTGAAATCAACACTCTGCGTGGAAACAAGAACTGGATGCGTGCCCGTGAGGGCCTGATGGAGTCTTCGTTGTTTGGAGATGAGCTTGATCGATTGTATCCGGTTATCGAGGAGGGCGGGTCCGATTCAGCTGCTTTCGATAATGTTTTGGAGCTTTTGGTTATCAACGGAGTACTGTCTCTCCCTGAAGCCGTCATGATGATGGTTCCTGAGGCATGGCAGAATAATCCCGACATGGACCCGAAGAAAAAGGCCTTTTACGAATGGGCTGCCTGTCTGATGGAGCCTTGGGATGGTCCTGCTTTGTTCACTTTTGCGGACGGCAGATACTGCGGTGCCAACTTGGATAGAAACGGTCTGCGTCCTTGTCGTTATTACGTCACGGACGATGACCGTATGATTTGCGCTTCTGAGGTTGGTGTGATGACTATAGAGCCTGAGAAGGTCATTCAGAAAGGTCGTCTTCGACCCGGACGCATGCTGTTGGTTGACACAAAGGAGGGTAGAATTGTTGACGACCGTGAGTTGAAAAAGAAGGTTGCTTCTCGTTTCGACTTCAAGTCCTGGGTGCATGCTAATATGCTCACAATGCCTGAGTTGTTCGGCAAGATTGAGAAGAGTGATGCTTTGTCTCAGTTGGCCCCTACTTTGGACAGCACCTCAGTGCAGACTGATCCTCGTCTGTTGGCGTTCGGTTATACATTTGAACAGATCACTCTGCTACTTGCTCCTATGGCTGCTGACGGAAAGGAGGCACTGGGTTCTATGGGTAACGATACTGCATTGGCTTGCTTGTCTCCTCAGCCTAGACTCATATATGAGTATTTCCGCCAGCTTTTTGCGCAAGTGACAAACCCTCCTATCGATCCTATTCGTGAATCTATTGTGATGTCATTGGAATGCTATGTTGGACCCCAGGGTAATGTGTTGGAAATGAAGCCCTCTCAGTGTGAGCGGCTGCTTTTGCCTTCTCCTGTTTTGTCTATTGAGGAATTCTCAGCGTTGGCTCATCTGCCAAAGTATTATCCATCTTGGACCATTAATAAAATTGACATCACTTTTGACAAGTCAGAGGGTATAAGAGGTTATACCAATACTCTGGATCGCATCTGCCAGGAAGCATCTCAGGCAATTGCCAACCACAACAAAATCGTCATCTTAAGTGACAGGAATACAAATGCCGATCGTGTTGCAGTTTCTGCCTTGATTGCCACAGGTGCTGTGCACCACTATTTGGTCCGACAAAAGCTTCGATCTCATGTTGCATTGGTCGTTGAGACTGCCGAAGCAAGAGAGGTACACCACATGTGTGTCCTGGTCGGCTATGGTGCCGATGCTGTTAACCCTTATTTGGGAATCGAGACTTTGTTGAAGATGAACCGCGAGGGACTTATCAAGGGCGACTTGGATGATGCTACTATTATCAAGAATTACAAGTATTCTATTGATGGTGGTATTCTCAAGGTTATGTCAAAGATGGGCATTTCTACGCTGGCTTCTTACAAGGGTGCTCAGATTTTTGAGATTCTTGGTATCGATAATTCTGTCGTTGACCGATGCTTTGCTGGTACTGCTTCAAGAATCAGAGGTATCAACTTTGACTACATTGCCCAGGATACTTTCACTTTGCATGAGCGTGGATATCCTTCCCGTGAAACTATCGCTCCCGTTGGACTACCTGAGAGTGGTGAATACCACTGGCGGGATGGTGGTGAAGCTCACGTCAACGAGCCGGCTGCTGTTGCCAGTATCCAGGATGCAGTTCGCAACAAGAATGAGAAAGCATATGATGCCTACTCCAAGAAGGAGTACGAAGCTATTAAGAACTGTACTCTTCGAGGATTGCTTGACTTTGACTTCGAGAGTTCACAGGAAATTCCCCTTGATCAGGTTGAACCTTGGACTGAGATCGTGCGTCGTTTCGTCACTGGTGCCATGAGTTATGGCTCTATTTCTATGGAGTCTCACTCTACCCTGGCAGTTGCCATGAATAGACTTGGTGGAAAGTCCAACACTGGTGAAGGTGGTGAGGATGTTGAGAGATCAGCTATTTCTGAGAATGGTGACACTATGAGGTCCTCCATAAAGCAAATTGCTTCTGGTAGATTTGGTGTTACTGCGTACTATCTCTCAGATTCAGATGAATTGCAGATTAAGATGGCACAGGGTGCCAAACCTGGAGAGGGAGGTGAATTGCCTGGCCACAAGGTATCTCAGTCTATTGCAAAGACCAGGCACTCTACTCCTGGTGTTGGTTTGATTTCTCCCCCACCACATCACGATATTTACTCTATTGAGGACTTGAAGCAGCTGATTTACGACCTGAAATGTTCTAATCCTAGAGCTCGTGTTTCAGTCAAGTTGGTTTCAGAAGTTGGTGTTGGTATTGTCGCCTCTGGTGTTGCCAAGGCCAAGGCCGATCATATTCTTGTTTCTGGTCATGATGGTGGTACTGGTGCTTCTAGATGGACTGGTATCAAGTATGCTGGTCTCCCCTGGGAGCTTGGATTGGCTGAGACACACCAGACTCTGGTTTTGAACGACTTGAGAGGCCGGGTTGTTGTGCAGACTGATGGTCAGTTAAGAACTGGACGTGATGTTGCCATTGCTTGTCTATTGGGTGCTGAAGAGTGGGGCTTCGCCACTGCACCTTTGATTGCTATGGGCTGTATCATGATGAGAAAGTGTCACCTGAACACCTGTCCTGTTGGTATTGCCACCCAGGATCCTGAGCTACGAAAGAAGTTCACTGGAACTCCAGAGCACGTTATCAATTTCTTCTACTACATCGCCAATGAGTTACGAGGAATTATGGCCAAGCTTGGATTCAGAAGTATCAATGAGATGGTTGGCCGTGCCGAGAAGCTCCGGGTCCGAGAGGATCTGCGAAACACGAAGACAGCCAATATGGACTTGTCTCCCATCTTGACTCCTGCTCACACTCTTCGACCAGGTGTTGCTACTCGCAATATTAGAAAACAGGACCACAGATTGCACGTTAGACTTGATAACAAGCTCATTGATGAGTCCGAGGTCACGTTGGAGAAGGGATTGCCAGTTCAGATTGATGCTGAGATTATTAACACTGACCGATCTCTGGGTACTACGCTCTCTTATCGTATCTCCAAGAGGTTTGGAGAAAAGGGCCTGCCGGATGATACTGTCCATGTCAATATTAAAGGGTCTGCTGGTCAATCCTTTGGCGCATTTTTGGCTCCCGGTATTACCTTGGAGTTGGAGGGTGATGCTAATGATTACGTTGGAAAGGGTCTTTCTGGTGGTCGGATTGTTATTTACCCACCGAAGAACTCGGTTTTCAAGGCCGAGGAGAATATCATTGTTGGTAACACCTGTTTGTACGGTGCAACATCAGGTGCTTGCTTTTTCCGTGGTATAGCTGCTGAGCGTTTCGCGGTTAGAAACTCTGGTGCCACTGCTGTGGTTGAGGGAGTGGGTGATCACGGTTGCGAGTACATGACTGGTGGTAGGGTCGTGGTTCTCGGTGGAACTGGACGAAACTTTGCTGCAGGTATGTCTGGTGGTATTGCATATGTCCTTGATATGGCCCAGGAGTTTAGAGATCAGGTTAACACTGAAATGGTTGAGCTTAGCCAGATCACTGATCCTGCTGAAATTGCTTTTGTTCGCGGGTTAATTGAAGATCACCGCCACCACACTGATTCTGAGCTCGCCGACCGTATCTTGACTGACTTTAACCGTATTTTGCCTAAGTTTGTCAAGGTTCTGCCTTTGGACTACAAGAGGGTTCTTGATGAAGAGGCCAAGAAGATTGAAGAGGCTAAGAAGACCGAAATATACGGATACCTGCATACCATCAAGGAAGACCCTGATGCTGACATCACCAATGGCGAGATTTCTCGTATCCCCAAGTCGAGTGGCATCTCTACTCCTGTTCCTGGTGCTTCTGGTAAGCATGAGCCAAAGGTTTTGGATTTGGAAGATACAATACTTGACCACAAGTTTGAGGCCAAGAACTCCAAGAAGGTCATCGCGCTAGACAAGACGAAGGGTTTTATGAAGTACAAGCGTCGCGCTGAAAAATACCGTGATGCCCACGATAGAACCAAGGACTGGGCTGAGCTATCTAACCGACTTACTAAGGAGGAGCTTAAGTATCAAACTGCGCGATGCATGGACTGTGGTGTTCCATTCTGTCAATCCGATACTGGTTGTCCCATCTCTAATGTTATTCCCAAGTGGAATGAGTTGGTCTTCCAGGATAGGTGGTATGACGCGCTCCAGCGATTGCTCATGACCAATAACTTCCCTGAGTTTACTGGTCGTATCTGTCCAGCACCTTGTGAGGGTGCCTGTGTTCTGGGAATCAATGAGGATCCCGTCGGAATCAAGTCCGTTGAGGCTGCTATTATCGATAATGGATTCGAGCAAGGGTGGATTGTTCCTCAGCCCCCCATGGTCAGAACTGGAAAGACGATTGCTGTTGTTGGATCTGGTCCCTCTGGTTTGGCAGCTGCTGACCAGTTGAACAGAGCTGGCCATAGTGTCATTGTTTATGAGCGATCTGATCGCGTTGGTGGTTTGTTGATGTACGGTATTCCAAATATGAAGCTTGACAAGCGAGTTGTTGATCGACGTGTCAATTTGATGAAAGAAGAAGGAATTCAGTTTGTTACCAATACAACTATTGGGCAGGATATCACCATGGAGCAGTTGAAGTCTCAGAATGATGCTGTTGTCTTGGCTGTTGGATCTACCATTGCTAGGGACTTGAAAATTCCTGGCCGTTCTCTCAATAATATTATGTTTGCTATGCAATTACTAAAGTGGAATACCAAGTCGCTGCTTGACGGCGAAATGGAGGGAGTCCATGAATTGTTGCATGATAAGCACGTCGTGGTTATTGGTGGTGGTGATACTGGTAATGATTGTCTTGGTACATCTGTACGTCACGGTGCCAAATCTGTTACCAACTTCGAGTTGTTGCCAAAGCCACCAGCTGCACGAGGCAAGGACAACCCATGGCCTCAATGGCCAAGAATCTTCCGTGTTGACTATGGTCATACTGAAGTGGCTACCCACTATGGCAAGGATCCAAGAGAGTATAGCATTTTGTCTAAGGAGTTTGTTGGTGATGAAGAAGGCAATGTAAAGGGTATCAAGACTATTCGTGTTGAATGGAAGCAGTCCGAAAGTGGTGCTTGGCAGATGGCAGAGATTCCAAACTCCGAGGAATTTTTCCCTGCTGATGTCGTGCTCCTTTCTATGGGATTCGTTGGTCCTGAGGCCCAGGAATTAGACGTCGAGCGCGATGCCCGTGGCAACATTGCTGCTAACTCATATAAGGTTGACAGCAATGTTTTTGCCGCTGGTGATTGCCGAAGAGGCCAGTCTTTGGTTGTCTGGGGTATCCAAGAGGGTCGACAGTGTGCTCGTGAGGTTGATAACTATTTGATGAGTGGCAGCAGACTTCCCGGTAATGGAAGCATTGAGAAGCGGAACTTCAAGCTGCTTGAAGGATTAGCATAAGCTCTCTCTCTTCTCTTTTATGATTTTTTTGTTATTTCGATTTCAGTTCGTTTTGTTGTATTATCTACTCGCTTGTGACTTTCTATTTTTGTTTTACGTTTTATATCTTTTTTTTGTTTGCCTTCGGGTATGATTTAAGGCGGCTTTTTATGTAAGGATATTCTCATTTTATAAAATTTCCAAACATGATTTAGAGATTCAACTTTCTTAAGCCTTTGTTCTATAGATTTTATTATATTATATTGTGTTATCTTCTGTTTTACTTTGGGTGAGAATGGCTACCCGGTGGCATTGACTTGATTTTCTGCTCAAATCTGGATTGGAATTTACTTTTGCTTCCTGGATGAGTTGCGCAGACTTGTGAACTCGGATGGTGGTAGCTATTTGTGCCCTGTATTCGATGCTGGAATTCTGGTCCTTCATGAAGAGGGGTCGGTCCTCTTGATACCCAGCGCAGACCAGCCCAAGTGCTTGACATGCTTTGCAGTCAGGTTTGGTTTCATCGCATTTCTTACGGCGACACCTGCACGTCCAGCACCCTACAAATGATGATAAAGTTAGTTTCAACATCGACGCTTGAAAGAAAAGAAAAACGAAATCCTCTTTGGTCTCGCATATCGTGATTGTACCATTCTTGCTTCGAGGTAATTTGGCCTGGCGTCTTAAGATGGCTTTACACTCAGGTGAGTCTGAGTACAGTTGAGGCGGCTGTCTTAATCTTCTGGACCTGGACACTCTCTTGACCAGCTCGGCCGCCGAGTACTGTACCTGATCACGTTGTTTCTTTATGCCGCCATCATTGTCGATACCCTGGGCTGGATTATGAATCTTCCGGCTTCCAGCACTCGTTTTATTTTTCTGTTTAGGTTTGGATATCTTGCCTCGCATTTTTTTTTTCTTGCTTCTTTTGTTAGAGAGATTTACTTTCCGTGTGTTGTTCACACTGCCTGCCGCCTTCTTCGATTTGACGTTTAGGGGCTCTGCCATGGCTTGCACAGGATGCAGTTTCAAAACAGGCTCCTCAGGTAAATTTCCAGGAGAAACCGAGATAATAGCAGAAGGGTGCTGCTCTCCATCATCACGTTGGCTGTGATTTAGCTCTCTATTTGGTTTCAAGGTCGGTTCTGGAGAAGGCTTACATATAGCCTGATCATGATCACTAGCAGCGTCCAAATCAGATTCACATGGAGTAATATCCGAAGTCAAGCCCTCCTCACTGCTGTTACTAAGAGCAGTGAGCAATTGGCTCCTTGTAGGACTTGATGCAAGACTTGACAAGAGCCGGGCTGACTTGTAGGATCGGCTGGGTGTTATGCAAGTCTTGTTCGGACTAGAAGATAACTGCTTATACATTCTTTTCATAGATCTCTCACGATCACATAAAAATGTGGCTGGCTCGGGTGAGTCATTTTCCTCCTCAAGCTCAATAATGGGCAGATTTGAGCCGCCGATGCCACCGCCAGCGCTGGGATTCTGAGCCCATACACGCGTTTCAATAAGCATAGGATCCGGAAATTCAGGGGGACGTGCAAACATAGGAACAGGGATAGCAAAAGAAACAGGCAGCAGGGTTGTAGCCATCATTGGCATAGGAGGCAGAGTCGAACGGATAAATGATGTGAATGAAGGAAGAGTGATACATTCGTCGCCTTCTCTTCTAGGAGAGCTATGACCAGCGTCACTACCGAATGGCAAGGGCTCAAGAGGAAGAGCATCGGACCACTGTGAATTAAGTTGGTTCGAGTTGGTGGTGCGCGCAGCTTTTCTGCGCCGGCGCTTAGGTGGCATTACTTAGATCTTTCGTTCTTTGGTTCAATAATAAACCCGAGATATAACAGAAATATATGAATGTCAGACCCCAAGAGAAAGAATACTATCGCTCATGGTCTTTCTTCAGCAGAACTTTTATAGTTGTGATGAACAAGTCCTGTTAGGCGGGGAAGCTGTAGGGTGGAAAGATCTAAGGATGCACGTAGCGCGCGCGTTTTATATCTCGGATCTCGATTCCTAACTCTCTCGACATGACCGACCAACCAAGTACACATGACGCTAAAACGGATTGCATTGGGAAATATCAACAGAAATATCCATACCGGTCTGTTATTATATCAATTGATCAAATAACAGTAATGTAAGTAGGCCCCGGGCATAATCCTCGGTATACACACTATAGACATAGAGAAGTCGCTTTAGCTATATAGAATTATAAAAGCCAAATCTTGATACGAAATCAACTTTCTCCAAGCTAAGTATAATTTTTTGAACGCGCCATTCGTTTAATAATGCACCGTGTAATAGCAGCATTGTATGACAACTTGATGCTCTGATCCCAAGAAAGCTCACCTCAACCAAACACCGACAGGCGAACATGTCGAGGTCAAAAGAGCTTGCCGATGCTCTAGATGTGAAATACCCGTCATTACGTGAGCAGTTTGCAATTCCTACGCTAGGTTCACTTGGACTAGTACCAGAAGGAGATGCTGGATATGGCAGGGATAGTATATACCTTTGTGGGAATTCGCTGGGGTTAATGCCGAAAGCGTCTGAGAAGGCTGTCCTTAATGAATTGGACGCATGGAAGGCAAGAGGCGTAATATCACACCACAAGCATCCTACTGCTGAACCATGGGTATCTATCGATGATCCGGTCGTGAAGTTGCTTGCTCCTGTAGTAGGAGCCAAAAGCACTGAGGAGGTGGCCATCATGAACACATTAACTGGAAACCTTCACACTATGATGTCAGCTTTTTATAAACCAAGTGGGTCCAGGTATAAGATTCTCTTCGAAGAAAAGGCGTTCCCATCTGATATATATGCTTTTCAGGGTCAGGTACAGCTACATGGATACTCTATAGAAGATGCGCTGCTGCCTTTAGCGCCGAGGAGCGGGGAGTATACACTGAGAACTGAGGACATCTTAAAGGCAATCGAGGAGCAGGGCGATTCTATTGCTGTCATCATATTTTCAGGGATTCAGTTCTATACCGGGCAACTCTTCGATATAGAAAACATTACAAAAGCGGGTCATGCTAAAGGAGCTGTTGTCGGTTGGGATCTTGCACATGCTGCTGGAAATGTACCTGTGAAGTTACATGATTGGGATGTCGATTTTGCCGTGTTCTGTACATACAAATACCTGAATTCGGGCCCAGGATCCATTGGTGGGATGTTTCTGCATTCCAAGTATGCTATGGATCGTCGGCCAAGACTGGCAGGATGGTGGGGTAACAACCCCGTGAACCGCTTCGAAATGAGGAATGAGTTCGATCCTATTCCTGGTGCTCAGGGCTTCAGAATGTCGAACCCTAGTGTTCTGAATACTGTATGTCTAGGAGAAAGTTTAAAGCTTTATGAGAAGGCGGGCGGGATTGAAGTGCTGCGTGAACGAAGCTTAAGCATGACAAATTATTTCTATGATCTCCTTAGCTCTTCAAAGTGGTTCGTGGAGGGCACTGAATCATCGAAACTGTTTACTGGAGAGCCAAGGCTTACTATAATTACTCCGAAGAACGAAACGGAGAGAGGAGCCCAGCTTTCACTTCTATTTCTACCTGTTGGAAAAGGTGTCATGCAGAAGGTATTACATCATTTAGAATCCCATGGTGTAATTGGAGATGAAAGGCAACCAGACGTTATCCGATTAGCTCCAAACCATTTCTACTCTACACACGCCGAGGTTCTTCGAGCTGTTGAGATTCTAGAAGAGGCATTGAAACAGATCTAGATATATTTTGTATCGTTTCATATAATTCATTTCCTTAGTATAGTACAGCATAATTTTATATGCTTCTATTCTTTATTATCCTTTTCCCATTGTTCTTTCCATGCGATTATGCGACTCACATTGGATTCCATATCGTCCACATCGTTGCTGAAGAGCTCAATTACTATTTCATCGGCATATCCTTCTCTGGCTTCATCTAGTATGACTTGCATTATCTCAGCATCTATGTTTTCCTCAATCTTGCTATCCGAGTAGCTTCTCTTCTTTAGTCGGTCATACAGAACAGTATTGTCAGTGCGCAGGACAACAACTAGATCTATGAGTCTTTCAGGGAACAGATCACATACATGCCAGTCAATGATAAGACCGCCCTTTTCCAGATCGTCTTCAATTTCGTCCAATAGCTGTTAATTAGCAGGTTAGGTATTTGATTCGTTTCTCCATCAAAAAAGATCTCCAACGAACCTTATCCTCGTCCACTATATTACTTTTTCTTTCCTCGTCATATCCACAGAAACAATCTCGTTCTTTCGCAATTTCATTAATTGCAAACACTTTAAGATCTGGCGCCTGATCTGCCAGCGATTCAGCGTGACTCGACTTTCCAGTGCCCTTAAACCAAATCCCGTCACGTTAGAATTGTTCAGAGTGAACTAGCTGCTCATAAATAGACATACAGGTGTACCAGTAATTATTATATTTGGTCGCCGAGCCATTACTTATAGCTCTCTTCAGCGTTTGTCTGCCTAAAAAAATAATATTGTTCGAAGGTTGGGTTAGGGAGCCGTCTAGCTCAGTGCGTCAGCTTTACTAGCTGAGAAGTAATTGAACTCTCTACAGCTAAAAGTTTTGGGATCCTTAAGCAGAGGCACGGTAATAGAAAAATTTATCAGCAGAAAGTCCCCAAGAGCTGCCTGAACTGGTCTGAACAAGAAGAAATAGATCAGAGGTGCTCACGTATATTATATTTCACGAATTATGAGTAGACAAGGTGAGTGGTGGGTTTGCATTAATAGAGAGATTTGGCATAGAGATACAAGACTATTTCTACGCGAAACATATCAACAGAAGTGCCTGTGTACTCAAGGACACACAAGGAAGCATAACTAATCTTCTGATCTAGTACCTGGCCGTCCTCTGGGTGGTGGTATACAAACGTTTCCTCAGCAGCCGTCTGCAACAAGTCGAGGAATTCCAACATCGCTGCCAGGAAAACAACAAAATGGTAAGAAAAATTCAGATGAGGAAGGTTTTCAGACATGGAAATATCTAATGCCGTCTGAAAGTAGTGTCCAATGGACAGCTATGGAATGCTGGACCAAATCAAATCCCTGCTCAGGGAGCAAGGCCCGGCCAAGCATCTTTCGCACAGGCTATCAGTAACTCGACAGGCGCGAATGGGCTTACCAGCAATTCTCCGCAGACAGTGGCACTAGACCTATCTGATTTCCCTGCACTGGGGTCTGCTATAGGGCAGCCAGCTTTTGCACAATCATCAGTACCATCACAGCAACAGCAACAGCAGCCACAGCACTTCGCTCAGGCTGCGCAAGCGGGTCTATTGTCACGGCCAGGGGAGACTTCACTTGCCCAGGCAGCTGCCCAATCGCGACTGGGAAGCCAGCAGTCATTAGGTAGCAATCCAAGGCGGCCAAACGATGACACAGCCGAGGACTTTCCAGCTCTTCCTGGAATGAGCCAGAAACCGGTGCCTGGCGGAGAGGGAATAAGAATGCAGCAGCAGGCACCTGATAAGGTTTCAGATATCGACAGATACGGCATGAACGGACTACTGGGAGTGATACGCATGGAGAACAATGACCAAACCACCGTGGCCATTGGCAATGATCTAACGAATCTTGGGCTGAATTTCAACCCGACCGAGTACGTGAATATCTCTGTGGTCTGAAGACAGATAACACTAACCTGCGTCAACGTAGCGAGCCACTATCAAAAACATTCTCTTCCCCATGGATAGAGACCTCCAAACACAGGACGGTCCCTGAGTTCAAGCTGCCGCAATGCTACGAGGTGCCATCTGCCGTACCACAGCAGCAGAAGATTCAGAATCTCACCGAGGAGACTTTGTTTTATATATTTTATACTATGCCGAAGGACAGCATGCAGGAGGCCGCGGCCGTCGAGCTCACGAACCGTAACTGGCGCTATCACAAGGAACTCAAGCTCTGGCTAACTAAAGACCCTCTGAGTGAACCTATTCAGCAGACAGCGCAGGCAGAGCGCGGCATATACGTTTTTTTTGACCCCAGCACGTGGGAAAAGATCAAGGTATGTTATAATAATAACGAACTGTCCTGACCTTTCTAACATGAGCAAAATTTGACAAATTTACAGAAGGAATATGTATTGTATTATCCGGATATCGCATAGGCATCCAAGCCATTCAGAAATCAAAAATGAAGCTCACTGCACACTTCTCACTTATCAACTCAAGTAATATGTATGATCTTAGCGATGCATGCCATGCATCTGCGAAATTAAAATACTATGTACCTTCACTAAAGGGTAAATCTGAGACTTGTTCTGCGCGCAAGGCACGCCGCTAAAAATAATATCCTGTGTAGACGAAAAAATCAACAAAAATAAGCCTCCCTTTGGAACATCACTCAAACCTTTGAACTGCGCATATTCTCCTACTTCAGTTGGTCCGTCTTCTTCTGTAGACTGTCGGAGGGTGTGGTTTTCTTGCATTTGCGTGCTATTTCTCTTGCTTTATTTTCTTCCATCTAGGTCTGTCGTTTGGGTTGGAGTTTTCTGTCGTTTATTATCGTTGGACGTAAATACGAGGGACGAAGAGCGTTTATTTAAAGCATCATCATTTGTTCGTAACAGCACACTTTTGCGCGCAGCGTTAACATCTGTGACTTCTATCTGGTGGATTCGATACGTTCGCTTTTGGCATCTAGCCGTCTCTCGGCACATATTATTATAAAGTTTTTGGCATTCTTCGCCTAGCTTTGTTATTGGACCTGCATATAAATTATTTTTACTACTTTGAGGGCATTGACGTGTTGTGCACATTTCAACCAGTATGTTTTACGAATTGCTCCAATTCCTAACGCCACGTTTTATATTCTAACAGATCTTTATTTTTAGTGGAACGTTCAGGATCATTTCGACAACCGGGACAATGGGGTAATACGGAGTACCACGCGTATGATGACGAGATGGCCGCTGGCGCGTCATCATCATCCCCCGGTGTGAGTGGTGGTGGTGGTGCTGCTGATTTTCAGCGCAAAAAGTCTCTTGTACGACCGGAGAGATCGAGAATCGAACCGGGCCACAGACAATACCACTACACTCAAGTTGCTGCGCAGCAGGCCAATAGGATCCATGTGCTTCCTTCAACAACCGGAAATGACCCAGTTTCGCACGAAGTTCCGTTGACTGAAATAAATAGGATCGAGGAGGGTGACGAATCCCGGGAGGAAATTGAAATGGAATACAAAGGTGGGAAAAATGTTTACGGCCTGAATGACGAGACGTTCGAAGAATTGAAGCAGGAATCGGTAGACCCCTATGGACCGACCAACATTGCTGGCAATCAGGAGCCCGCTAATGCCCCACTAACACATCAGACAAGCTTGCCACAGCGTGCTAACCAGGCTGGAACCTCGCAGATGCCAAAGACGAATGAGGGTATATCGTTGTGGCATGCATATTGTCGAGCAATCACATTTTGGGCACCTGCACCGTTCCTTCGTTTGTTCGGTATGAAGACTAAAGAGCGACAAATGGCATGGAGAGAAAAAATCGGCTTGATCACCGTGATTTTGTATTCAGCCGCAATCGTTGCATACCTTACATTTGGATTTACTGCTTCTGTGTGCCACAACAACGTGCTTAGAATTAGAAACAGTGACATCACTCCGGAACAGTTGATTATTAATGGACGTGCATATGATTTATCAAAATCAATCCATCCTGCTGCTCAAGGCATTCCCAGATCCAATATTCTATATCCGCCAGTGAATGCCGGTGGAATGGATGCTACATTTTTATTCCAAAACGTCAATGGTAACTGTAAGGGACTTATCACTCCACGAGACAATAACACTATCCCAACTGATGGCGACAATGTTGCTTGGTACATGCCGTGCCGTGTGTTTGCCCGTAATGGAACTACTTCGCCCAATTTTACTGTCGAGCATTATCCTGGCTGGGCATGTCATACTTCTGCTAGTGCGCGAAACACTTACTATGGTTTGAAGGTTACTGGCGAGGTTTATTTCACCTGGGATGATATAAAGAATACCACTAACAATCTGGTTGTATTCAATGGTAATGTTTTGGACTTGTCTTTGATTGATTGGATTCAAAGTTCAGATCTCAAATACCCTGCTATTTTCAATGAGATGAGAAATGATCCGACTCTTAAGGGAATTGACGTTTCTCAATTCATGGCCCATGGTCCTCAAAGCCAGGTTATTAGATGTCTCTCTGAAATCACAAAAGTCGGTTATATTGATACTGAACAAATTGGTTGTCTTGCGTCTCAAGTTGTCCTATATGTGTCGCTTGTTTTCATCGTGGGGCTGGTAGCAACAAAGTTCTTCTTAGCTTGTTATTTCAAATGGTTTATTGCTGGAAAGCAGGGCGCGTTTTATATGGACAGAAAGCAGCTTGAGGAGCATAACGAGCAGATTGAAGATTGGTCTAATAACATTTATTCTCAAGCTCCAATTCCCAGTGCTACTCAGTACAACCCCCGTCCCAGGTCCAAGTTTAATGGTCAAGCTGCAAAGGACGCAAAGAATAGACAAAGTATCACAATGGCAACACAAATTCCTGCAGTCTCGAATTCGAAATTGGTACCTGGAGGTGGCTCTATATACCACGCTAGCAATAACTCTAGAAGCTCCTTTATGATGCTCAACAATGGTGAAACTACGGACCCGTATCACAGACAGCAGTCATTTATGTCCACAGACACGGGATACCCAAGAGGAAACCCTCAGGGTGATGATTACAGCGATTATCCTCCAGAGGAATACTTCGATGCGTTCTCAGGTCCTGGTGTCAACTCTGTTGATTATGTCGTCCCACAACCACCTGTTGGATACCAGCCATTTGGATTTCCTCTTGCGCACACTATATGTTTAGTGACTGCTTATTCTGAATCCGTTGAAGGTTTGAGAACAACTCTGGATTCGATTGCTACTACAGAATATCCGAACTCGCATAAGCTGATCTTGATTATTTGTGACGGTCTGATCAAGGGTGCCGGCAACGAGTTGACTACTCCTGAGATTGCTTTGTCAATGATGAAGGACTTTGCTGAGCCTGTTGAAGAGGTGCGAGCGTTCTCATACGTATCTGTGGTTAGTGGCTCCAAGAGACACAATATGGCAAAAGTCTATTCCGGATTTTACAGATACGATGATAGCACTATTGAGAGCAGCAAGCAACAGCGTGTTCCTGTGATGACTATTATAAAGTGTGGTACTCCGGCAGAAGCTACCTCAGCCAAGCCTGGAAACCGTGGTAAGCGAGATTCTCAAGTCATACTTATGAGCTTCTTGCAGCGTGTCATGTTTGATGAGCGTATGACAGAGCTTGAATTTGAGATCTTCAACGGCATTTGGAAAATCACGGGTATAGCGCCTGATTTTTACGAAATGGTATTGATGGTGGATGCTGATACGAAGGTGTTCCCTGACTCTACGACTCATATGGTCGCAGAAATGGTGAAGGATCCTGAAATCATGGGTTTGTGTGGCGAAACCAAAATAGCAAACAAGAGTCAGTCGTGGGTTACGATGATTCAGGTATTTGAGTACTTTATCTCGCACCACCAAGCAAAAGCATTCGAATCGGTGTTTGGCGGTGTTACTTGTTTACCGGGTTGTTTCAGTATGTATAGGATTAAGGCACCTAAGGGTGCAGACGGCTACTGGGTGCCTATTTTGGCGAATCCTGATATTGTTGAAAGATATGCTGATAATGTTGTTGATACCCTTCACAAGAAGAATCTTCTGCTTCTTGGAGAAGATCGTTACTTGACTACACTCATGCTGAGGACTTTCCCTACGCGAAAGCAAGTGTTTGTGCCAAAGGCGGCATGTAAGACTATTGCTCCAGACGAATTTAAAGTCCTGCTGTCGCAGCGACGAAGATGGATCAATTCAACTATTCATAACCTGTTTGAATTGGTTCTAGTTCGTGATCTGTGTGGAGTCTTTTGTATTTCCATGCAGTTTGTCATTTTTATCGACTTGGTCTCCACACTAGTTTTGCCTGCGGCTATCACCTTTACACTTTACGTCATTATCATCTCGATTGTTAGGAAACCCACTCCCGTGCTATCATTGGTGTTGCTAGCCCTTATTTTAGGTCTTCCTGGTGTTTTGATTGTTGTGACAGCAAGTAGAGTCTCATATGTTATGTGGATGGCGATTTATCTGCTGGCCTTGCCAATTTGGAATTTTGTATTGCCGATGAATGCTTACTGGAAGTTTGATGATTTCTCATGGGGTGACACGAGAGCTATTCAGGGTGGTGACAAAGAGGCTCATGATGGTGTTGAAGGCGAGTTTGATTCTTCTCAAATTGTGATGAAGAGATGGAGAGATTTCCAGCGTGACAAGCGTAGAGCGGGACCTCCAATTACGTCACAGCCTGGCTGGGTTAGTGGTAATGAGCAGGGATCCTCTTCGATGCTTTCCGGGGTTGCTGATTTGCATCCTGGTATGTCTGCTGGCTCGTCCAACAGCAGTAACTCTGACGAATACGGGCACAAAGTTGAAGACTCGACTGTGCTATGATATATATATATTTCACAATTTATTGGCATATAATTAAGGATTATAAAATTAAGCATTAGAATTTTTATTATTTAACTATCAAGGTTATGACAGTTCACATTTATTCTATAAAATTTACGCCCGATCCATGTCTTCCAGTAACGCCTGCAATAGTTCTAGTATTCTACCGTCGTGCTTAGATACTGATATGCTTTTCACCAACAGCGCATACAGCGCCTGAATATCCTTAGTTACATTTTGTTTTGCAGAATCGCGATATTGAACCATTTGTTCCAAGTAGTATTCGAGCTCGGTACGTTGAATTCTGCGCATCGGCTGCATGCCCCGTAGTGGCTGGTCTCGAACGAACCTACTCAGAATCAGTCCACCGCGGAGGACCAAATATTTTGATGCTGTGCTGCTTATGACCTGATTTTTTTCACTGGATTCCAGACAAGACAATCGGAATAGTTCGTCGAGGCAAACGTAGACTAATTTGGATCGTGGCAGAATTGTTATGCCTTCTGTCGATCCAAAGAATGGTTCTTTAGAGAGATATTCCACAAGCATGAGAGGATCCTGGCTATCATCATATGCTGGATGACTCTGCCCAAACCATTCATACATGATTGAGGACTTGAACAAGTGTCGTATCAGCTTTTGCCAAAATTCTGGAGGCATGCTGTAACGAACACCATCAGAAGGAGCCACCAATTCAATATATTTTCGATACGATGAGATGTCAAATTGCTCATACTCGGGGGTATTGTACTCACTTTGACTAGCAGTGTTGCTTCTATTGTTGGTCACAAGAGACATGCCACAATGCAGAATTAGATCCCACTGTTCTGCAGTAGTCTCAGTGCTCTTCAGTTCATCCGTCTCTAGTGCTGGCAGAAGTTTACCGATAACATCCAGGAATATGTTTGTTGCAGTTTGCCACAGCTGTAGGTCACTGATAGCGGGCACTGTAGAGCTCAATTTAGATACAATAATAGGAGCTTCGTACTTGCGAGACAAAATCGTCCGGCACGAATAAAGAATCCTTGATATGGTACCGTCCTTAATGAGTTCTCTGATACCATTATCAGAGGTCCCTGAAATGTATCTAACTAAAAGGCCTTGCGAATGGCTTGCAAGCGATACAAAGGAGGGCACTTTGCTAGACTGGTCCAGGATTTCCAATTTCCCCTTTACTTCAACACTTGATTTAAACGGCAAAACACTGAGATTAGACAATGCAGTCAATATCAGGGAGGATGCAGGGTCAATATCTACATTAACTGCGCCAATCCGAGCTAGCGCTGCCTCCTGTAATGGTGACATATGATCTCGATCGGAATAGAACTGGGGCAGGGCTGGCAAGGAAGCACAACTCTGAAGTAATTCCACAGACTTCTTGGTAAAGTTATCCATCAGTTCAGACCCTCTCAACTTATAGAGAGGCCGGTGAAGCTCAACAAGAGCAGTGAGAGATTCCTGGTTAGCTTTCGCATTAAGGATTTGAGAGCCACAGCCTTGGGAGGTCCAGAAGGTCCAGCATGCCCGCAAAGAGCCTGGCGAAAGCTCTAGTCCATTCTCGGAAATACTTGTCAGGACTTGATCAAGCGTTTTGTATACAGGCAGAGCGATGTAGGGATTTCCCTTTGAAGATAGCGAGTCCAGATATGTGATAAAATCACACCACATGGTCTCGAAATCACTCTGCTTCATAAATATATGCAGAAATGTTGCATAGATGTTCCCGAAGCCCGAAAGTATCAGAGTCATTGTCTCGGTCCATTGTTTAGCCAGCTCAGTGCTGATAACGGAAGGATTATTACTCAGAACCGTTTGAGGATGTATACTCATGACACTGGAGATAACAATTTTCTGACATGATATCCAAACATTTGTGGGAAGCGTATTACCGTACGACTCAAAGATTCGAAAGAGAATTTGAATTGCGCCATCTCGCACTTGAGGTCGGGATTCATGTGCAATTGCAGCAAGTCTCATAAGCGCAGTCATCCAAAGTCCATGCAAGCTACTAGCAAGGTCTGACTCGTCCTTCACGAGACCGTTTAACCCACTGATATCTGTAACCGGACTTTCAAGATCCGAAGGCCCAGAGACATCTTTCAGCAGACTTTTTAGATGATCTGACACAGACCAAAAGAAGCTGATTGAAGTGAACGAGATGTTCATATCACGCTCCTGCTCACAGAACCTGTATAGAGTATCAATCAATTGGATCAGACAGATGCGCGGTAGATATAACAAAAAATCTGTGCATATAAGCTGCAGGGACTCGAATCCCGATTTCAGCAGACGACCAGAGCGATCCGCCTTAAAAACCGGACTTGAGCCTGCTTGGGATATGAGTGTAGGCGACCAAAACACCGTATCGATGATCTTGAAGACTATATCCCACCCATCAATAAGTCTCCCACCACATTGATCAAGAACTTTATTTAGGCAATCAATTGCCATTACATGTATATCGTGTTCCGTGGAGCTCAGGGATATCGAGTCATCCTTGGGGATAGCAAGCTCAAGAACTAGACTAACTTCTTGTTGAATCGACTCGATAATCTGCCGCTGAGCCGCACAACTAGACATGCCTTTCGCTTCCACCCCAGCAGTGCCAGAGGTGCATTCCACGGAAGCCTCGAGAACCAGGTCATTGTAAATAATCGCAACATGGCGTCGCACAACAGATTCCAAGCTACGCGAAGTGATGACACGCAGCAGATATTTCGTGAGCTGTTCCCAGTTGTTGAATTCGCTTTCCAGTACGATCAATTTCGGAATATTTAAAGCACAAATTTCACCCAGGAAGTTCAATAGGAAATAAGGATCTCCGTCAACTGTTTCGTCAGCAAACACAACAGGTATCATACTTTTAGTGTCTTCAGACTCTATGTTGAGCACACGAGCAGAAATTCCACATATAGACTTGATCACAGCGTTCAATGAGGCATCTGAGTATTCACGCGTGCACTCTATCATCCTCTTCATAGCGTGATCTACAGAGGCATAATCTGGGCCCAGCTGACTAAAAAGCTGGCCACCACTAACTTGTCGTCGGCGTCTTTTACCAGCACCATTGATAAACCGGTCGACGACTTGCAACATCTCTACAATAATACCATATCCACCTTCGCCTAGAGTTGATCCCAAAGAAACGCCCAAATTCAGAAGTGCCCGACAGCACAAGATATTTCTGGAGGTAAGCGATCCTTGTTGGCTTGGGCCTGGACTCATAGGCCTACCGTTTAGGGGAGCAGGAGAGGAGATACCGGAACCAGAGCCATTTCGCTGATGTGCCTGATGATCCTTAAGCCCAACTGCACCGAGAGTTCCACCCACAAGAGATTCTACGCTTAGAATTGACCTGCTATCCTTACGCAAATCTGCCGAGCTTGGAACGAGTATCGAAAAGTTTGCCAACAGAATCATGAACTTGTTTCTTGCATCAATCACCCCCAAAACTCCAGACGCATGGGCAAACTTCTGGGCGGAGCGGACAAACCCGTGATATAGATCAAACTCAATAGCTGCATGAAAAAAGGTTGTATAAGTGGAGAGCATTAGGCTCCAGCATTCGTTTACAAATGACAAGGCTGTCACAGTTTCCGCGTCTCCTTCCTGGTTTGGCGTAGTTGCTGTTATAAGTCGCCGAGCTAGTCCCTCCGAAAGTGAATTAATGCAGGCCAGAACAAGATAGTAGATATAGGTCACTGGTACCACAGGAGGTTCTGTCTTATCCAACAGGTCAATGCAAGGCACTCTTACGTTAGATGTCTTTTGCGAAATCCCCGGCGCCCGTAATGAGCTACCATCATTGTCCGCTGATTCTCCTGCAGATTCGACAGGGGCGATAAAGGGACTAGACGCGCTACCCAGTCCAATTGCAACAGGGTTTTCGAGACAAATGCTTTCAAAAGCGGCGACTAAACATTTAACGATAGGCTTGCGTCCTTCTTGGCCATCGTACAGGCGATATATATCTTCTATCAGCTTGAATTCTGAACACACACCTTGCACAACTTCTAAGCACAACAGACGCTTCCATAGAGGTGCTGCCTCAGGATCCAGCATATGCGCCAGTAGAGAAAGAATAACCTCGCACTCCACATTAAGCACCGACAACTGTCTCCTGATTAATAAATATAATATGCGCGTCACTCGAACTGTGACGGAAAACTCTCTTTTCTCAGAAAACGCTCTCAAAAGAACGGGAACCACTCTTGTACGAAGCACGTAGCCGAACTCAACTCTATTCGAAAACAATGCGCTGTGGTTAGTTAGGATACTCTCCAAGAGCTCCAGACCAAAAGTCTCTGGTATGTGGCTGACCCTTAGAAATGTTGGCTTCTGCTTCTCAGTCAAGTTGCATAGGTCGTAAAATATCATTAGTGCATCGTAGGATGTAGCGCTGACCATAATTTTCTCGTCGCTATCTATTGGTACTTCAAATTTCTTCTCAATCGAATCCGGCATATTTGAGCGTTCCTCCTGGACAACTCGGTCAAATATACCAATCAGCAATTGTTGTAAAGTAGCTGAAGCCGTATTTACTACCACAGCTACTTTGTTGCTACTCTGAAGGATCGAGCATAGAGACAATAGCTCAGCTACTAAATCGCCATTCATGTCTGAACCATAGTTCTGAATTAAGGACGGTAATGTCTGCAGGATCTTGAGCTGGATCTCAACTCCTAGATGAGTCGCTTCTTTTAGGGCATCTAGTATCTGTGGCAGCTGGACTGGTGATACTCCTCGGTTATTGATGAGAGCGTGTAAGCACTGGATCGCGGTAGCGCAGTACTTGGCGTTCCGGGTCGAGCATGCAATCAAGAAAGGCGAGATAAATGCATGGTCCTTAGCTAAGTCTAATTCAAAGTCAGAGACATGGAAAACAGCGCAAGATTGAAAAAAAGTACACGTACATTGAAAGAATATAGCCTCACTTGATTCCGGGGTAAATGCCTTGAGGGCCGTCAAGCTTTTCTCGGATGCCTTTAGAACAAAGAAGGCACAATTAGAAATCACATTCCACAAAACCACAGTGAAATCCAAGAGATCTACTTACATGTCTCAATTCTGTGTTCCGGCGTCGAGCCTGAGAACTGAGATTTGTCAACTCAGAAACCAGTAAATGGACTGAGGTCATTGTGATCTAAACCTGATCCATACGCGATTTGCCGCCGCGCTCTCGTTTCCTCGAAGAGTGGCTTAATAGAAGATTCTCCTACTAGTACGGAAAACCCCTGGCGTATTAGATAACCGGGTCCTAACTTCAAGCTCTCTGTCGCCTACGGGGGTGTTGTTATATAACGATTCACGCCTACCTGTTTGGAGACAGAAACGCACGTGATTTTTGAGATTACCCTACCATTGCGTGTTAATCAAAAAAGACCTACCACCAAAGTATTTGATGATCGTTAATATTGAGTAAGATCAAATTTGATTTTGGCTCATCATCTGTAGCTCGAAGTAACAGATGAATCGAACTGTTATTAGCTTCAGCGGTGCTACAAATGGGCTTTCCCGCATTATGTCAAGGCTAAGCATTCGGTCACCTTCTGCTTGTGGCAGTCTGAGATGTTTATCCAGCACGCGATCCATCCAACTGCGACAGCGTCGCAATGGTGTTTACTGCGGTCCAACCAGCCAATACAAAGACTGTTCGCCATCTGATATAGATGCAGAATACGAAGGTACGTCTGCTTTTCCATTTAGCCGTTTTAATGACAGTGACTTCGAAAAAATGTCTCGTCATATTGGCGAATCGCTCTTGAGTGAGCACACAATATTTCCTGCAAATGGCCCGCTCTTCATAATGGATCCGAACGCAAAGAATCCCAGACATGCCAGGAGTGCAATGGAAACCCGAAAAGTTTCCATCCCCGGGTTGCAGCAGTACCAGAAGAAATTTGATACGTTGCCAGTGGAAATCGCCAATGACCAGCGACCATTCGACCTGAGCCTGCCGCTGACGGATAAAGAGATCTACGGAACACGACGAGAATCAGAGGTCTTTGATGTGTCTTACAAGCTTCAGCTACTTGCTCTGGGTGAGCGCACGACTTTGGTGGTCGGGAAGAGAGAATGGAGGGACGTTGAAGGTCTTGCGAACTCGCAGGAGTTCGCTATATCTCTAATGGGAGTTTCACCCTCTGAGCTTGATATAGATCAGATTGCAAACAAACTAGGCGATGTTACTGTTACCAGTGTCAAGCGCAAGAGAAGACTGAAGATGAACAGACACAAATACAAGAAGAGACGGAAGGCTCAGAGAACTCTGCGACGAAAACTGAATATCCTGAAGAAAAAATAGAAAACCAAACTTTATTGTGATTCTGCATTAAAAAACAGTCTCCTATCAGGGAGATCAATTTATAATAAATAGATAACTCGTGTATATATACAACAGGCAATTGCAATGCATTTGTTAAGAGCCTTTTTTAGTCAAGTTCGGCTAGTACGATCTGGTGGATAATGAAACTTTGGCTCATCACGCCTCGTCGAAGAAGAAGTCTGATGGTCAGAAGACTTGTCCGGTATATCATCATATTCGGCTGTGGAATCACCATGACCGGAGCTGAACAGAACGCCATCCGAACTTATTATCCAGTCAGATGCCTTTATTATTGGACGTATCACTTTCTGTTTTAGAAAGCGGCCTGCCTTCTTATGCAGCTGCATCTTACCAGCAGATGACTCCGAGCTCAGAGGCAGGCTCTCCTCAGAGTCGCTTTCGAACTCATAGATCTGGTGGCCCAGGACTTGATCAGTTTCGAGCAGCCTTTTCAGTTTCTCCAAACGATCGGCCCAATCCCAAACAGTTATTATACAAAGCATGCTAATGACCCAACTGTCAGAGAATGCGAGATTAACTCTCCACCAGCCACCAATATCGATGATAAAGGATATTATTGGTGCCAGTGAAGTGACAAGGGCAAGGACCGTAAACAGCAAAATGTCCTTGTGGCATGCGACATGACGTCTGAAGAAGCCAAAGAAAAACACGCATCCAGCATAAAGTATGGATAAGGAAATTTGGAACAGATAGCCAAATGCAGGCATAACGCTCTCAGGGTGATTCATATATGCAGAAAGGCCGTAGAAGACCTCGTTAACTATAACCAGGGTCCCACCCACCCAAAATATCAGTCGTTTCTCCTTTTTCCGAGGAAACAAGGCCATTATAGTCTGAACCTGTGCCAGCAACAGGATCGTATTGAAAATCATGTACAAGACCTTCACATGGTCTCTATTGAATATGAGTCGTAGGTCGGTGGCTTCCAGAACACCGCTTGCTACCTGAGCATTAACTTCTATTGCAGCTGTAGCAAAGACCATCACTAGATATGCCGCCGACACAATTATAGAAAGAATCTGGAGGTAGGGCCGTCTGACGCTGGAGAATACCAGTATAGCAACCATCAGCACCAAGCACACCATCATGGACATGAAGATTGAATACAACAATGGCACCACTGAGTTTTTGAACTCACCGTCTCGAGAAGTTACCCAAGCCGTCCACTCAGGTCTCAAGACAGTCAGCAGATCCAGTCCGAGAGGTGGCTTGCCTGATATCGATATTGGCCTTCCATAGTCGCACAGGGGCACGTAAGTAACGCTTGTGGTCGTAGAACTGTCCAAGTTAAACACACCTGATGCTGTATACAAAATTCCCGTGTCCAGAACTATTGGATTACAGGCAGTAATGTTCTGTGGCAGTAAATATTCCCTCCAGACTTCTAAACCCATGATATTTGAGAGGTCTGCCGTGTTGGCATCATTTTCTGCCATCGTTTCTGGGTTTTGGCGCTTAAACTGCACCGCCGAGCCTTGAAAGTTCTCGGCACCAGATAAATCCAAGAATCGGCATACAAAACAACCGTTGTTATGTATATATCAACCCTCGTTGCTCTCTCGCGCACGTTAGGATAAAGCTATTCTGGTAGTAAGCGCTGCAGCTAGCAGGATTTTCTCAAGTCGTTTGGGGAACTCTAATATGGGGAAGAAACAGGTTGGTTGCAGCCAGAGGACCCAGATCTTATTTTGCTACCCGCACTCTGTCACCCAATGCAACGACGCCGCGCACGCACATCCTTGACATCACATCGAACAAAATTCCCGAGTCGCTTCTGAGTATAGTTCGGGATCAAGACTTTACCGGAACTGGTTGGCCTGCAAATACAGGCACATCATAGCAGAGCACATCCGACATCTCCGAAGATCAGTCATCTAGCCATGAAGTCACCGGAGAATGTTTCTGAGTCTCCAGAAGAGCAAATCCATGGGGCGCCCGGCCCCTTGAATATGCCGGTTGCGTTCAAGGCTTTAGCACATAGCAAGAGAAGCAGTGATTCGGCGGTAATAACTGTTGATGACTTGAGCATGGGTGAAAATCGCTCTGCTGAAGATTTTTCGGGCAATGGTAAAGCTACAAAGCCAGCATCCAAGCCTTCAGTGGAGAACGGACGGGAGCAGAGTATAAGATATTCAGTATCTACTTCAGCACTAAACGCTCCAGGTACTGTACAGGCCTTAGCAGATAATATGAAGAGTTCTTTACGAAAATCATCCGGCCAGTCCGTTCGCGGCTCGAATTCGGGAGAGGAGGCTACAACTCAACAGCGAGAGAGCATTGAAAGCAGCGTGAGATCGGCCTCTGTTGTAAGGGGCTCAATAGAGATGGCACTTACTGACAATATTGTCTCCAGAAATCCTAACCGTGATCGATACGGGTGAGTATAGAGTCTCGATCTTTATTACAGAATTATGATAGCTAACCAATCGGTCTCTATAGATTCAAGAAGCGCACGAATTTCATTTCTGAAGAGCAATATGATCTTTGGTGGAAGTCCTATGAACCATACGTCAAGAAAAGGAAGCATAAGTGGGTGAAGCTCATGAAGGAGAATGGACTTTATAATGAGCATGAAAAGCAGCCTGTCCGGTTCCCAGCCAAAGATTCGGAGAAACGTAAGTGAAGAGGAGAGAAAAAACTATCGTATCTGGTTTGTACTGATTGGGGGACTTTAGTGAAAAGGTATATTCGTAAGGGAGTTCCAGCTGAATGGCGGGGAAACTGTTGGTTCTGGTATGCAAAGGGCTTTGATAAATTAAGCGCAAACCCTGGACTTTATGATAAGTTGTGCAAGAATACAGCCAATCTGAAGAATAATGATACAGAGCTAATTGAGAGAGATCTGCATCGAACATTTCCGGATAATATATACTTCCGTAACGAGCCAGGTTTCGAGGCGACTATTGGTCACCAGCCTGAGAATGAGACCCCCCTGATCGAAGCTCTCAGAAGAGTCTTGAAATCATTTTCGGTTCATAGACCAAAGATTGGCTACTGCCAGAGTTTGAACTTTATTGCTGGGATTTTACTAATGTTCATGGACGAGGAGAAGGCCTTCTGGATGCTGGTGATAATCACTGAGCGCTATCTACCTGGTGTGCATGATGTTAACCTGGAGGGTGTAAATATCGACCAGGGCGTGTTGATGTTGTGCATAAAAGAGTCGCTGCCCAATATGTGGGAAAGGCTGGGGGTCAATTTTGAAGGGAATCATTATGATAATATTCTTATCAAGCTTCCTCCAATCACACTGTGCACAGCATCTTGGTTTATGAGTGCTTACATTAGTGTACTTCCCACTGAAACCATGCTCCGAGTATGGGACTGCTTTTTCTTTGAAGAATCTAAAATCTTCTTCCGCATTGCATTGACTCTCTTGAAACTAGTAGAGCCCAAGGTTCATGGAATACAGGACCAGATGGAAACGTTTCAAGTCATCCAGAATTTTCCGAAGGGACTAATAGACTGCCAGGGTTTAATGGATGCTTGCTTCAAGAGGAAAAACGGATTTGGACATATATCGCAGGATCAGATTGTACAGCTTCGCCAGTTTGTGGCTGACAGAAGGAGACTGCAAGTCCAAAGAGAATCCCTTACTTCTCCTAGCACGTCTCTAAACGGGATTTCTCAAGAAACGACTGATCTAGAAGAATACAGCAAGTTACGGCCTGTCACAAGAGGTCTAAGAGTTCAGTTATACCGACGCATCAAAAGCCTTCGTACATCGGGGTCACATACTCGAGAAGCTGGTGGGAACAAGCATCGTAATATCATACCACCGCTCAATAAGCCCGTTTCCCCAAATGCATAGAATTCATTATTTTTTCTATGTTCTTTCTCATTTATCAAATATAAATACGTATATACTTAATCATTACCTAATTCTATCCTCGTACAGCGCTCGCATCACATTAGCAGCGTGATCTCCAGCCAAATCACCATAATTGGCTTTCAATATCGACCTGATGTCATCCCATGTAGAAGCTTGAATTATTGGTAGGTCAATGTTAGGGGAAGCGTCTGTGACAAAGGGTACCTGGGGTGTAGTCGAATCAGGCTGAGATGAAGATTTAGAAACGACGACGTTAAAATTCAAGACAAGGGGTTCATCAGACCTGTTGTCTCCCAGATCAGAGAGCATTTTTGAATCAGAGATGACTTTGCCCCTAATCAGCAGTTTGACGTCAGATGGGCTCAGCCCTTGAGCTTTTAGTGGCCCACCGTCTCCTAATAGAAGACTCTCCTTCAATGACAGAATGGTGCTATTCACAGGCACTGAGCAAGAATTGATGGAATTAAACTTCGCACCCCGTAGTGATTTGAATGACACTAATGCAGCTTTGTCGTCAGTCGTGGCTGGAGTCTTATCCAGTTTGGCGCGGGGCATGGCCGGAAATGTTGCTGGCGTCAACTTAGCCATTGCCTCATATGTGGGAATATAATCTTCAGCATAGGTCTTGACAAAGGTGTTGAACAGAAGGCTCATATAAGACTGGACAAACTCGACATCACCAGTTGATGCCATTTTGGTTATTGTGGAAAATGATGTAGTGAGGTCGTTCAAAGAAATCCTAAAAATGGGGCTCGATTGCCCAAAGTGGGTGGGTGCATGTTTCACGGGCCACAACTAGGTTCACTAAAAGGGGATAAATTAAGCTAAGTTAACGAACAAATATTAGGATTAAAGAAAATGAAGACTTAAGACATAATAGAAATAAATAAGACATGAGAAGAATATTAAATGGTTAAACGAGACCAAAGCACGAGGTGAACGCGGTCTTCAATTCGTCAATGCTAGATTGGTCGTAGCATGTAAATGATCCTCCAGAGAGATTGGATCCTAAGATATTCTTGAGAGAGCTGGAGACCCTTTCCGACAGGCTTAAGTAGCTGTCGAGCGTATCGCGATTGAAGTATATCCGTTCCCGCATAAGCTTCTGGCTACATCCCGTCGAGGTGCAAGTCCGCGAGAGCGTCCACTGATAAATTTCGCGTTTCAGCAAGTTAACAATTAGAGACTTGGAGAGTGTAGAAGTCTCCTCTTTCGGGATTACGTACTCCCCATTCTCGTCTGACGAAACGTGATTTGCATAGTTCTTCGACGCCCAGACAGGGACAGGAATAGCATCAGCGTCCCGAATCATCGTTCTCGTGATTTTTTCCTCCAGTTCCCGAGTGAATGGACAAGCCTGAATAATAAAATCTGGATGAAAGTCGGGGATATGACCAGCTACTGGAGGCAGTATTACAGGCAGTAGGTCGATCCCAGACTCTGTCGCATCATCTGGTTCTACATCAATCACCTTTCCACACTCCGACACAGTAAAAGTTCCTGATGCCAAAGTGGAACTGACGCCACTGGAATCCAGCTCATCGATTACGCTACTATTACCAGTAATGCCACCAGACGGTTGCTGCTCGGCAAAAGTAGGGTGTGAATATGAAATTGGTGAATACGGAGACGAGCTCGGAATAATTGGCGAGATAGTGGTTGCCGTACGTTCTGAGGAATGCCAACGGTTCAGTGATGGTCGAGATGCCACAGTAGAGTTAGGCAAAGACATGGAAAGGTCGTCCGTTATGCTATTCAAATGCGAGTCATAAATATAATCATCAATTGAGGTGGGTGGAGTGACGCTACCGGGCTCAGAGGGCCAGAGTCCAGAGAAAAGAGACGCAGCGCCGGAGGACACTGAAGCATTTGCAAATGTCCTCCGTAGACTATCAATCGAACCTAGATTGCTGGATTTAGACTTATTGAGAGAATTTGATAGAGATACCGAAGAAAAGCTAGGACGAATAACGTGCGGCATAGCGATAGACCACGACTCAACTGGTTGAGTTCGGCTGTTAGGGATTTCCCATCCTCCATCTGTGAATTTAGCAGAGGACCGAGACCTTGGACTACTAGCTGCAGATCCATCCATGGATATATTGCCATGATGGTTGCGAGGGATGCGTGGTTGAAGATAGATATCATCGTCATCATCTGTATCATGCACCGATAATGACTTGAGAAGCGTAACCTGTTTGTTAAGACGCTTGGATGACGCATCATGGATTAATGATGTCAGGATAAAAATCAGCCTTCTAGCCATTATGCGGTTAGTAGCCACAACCACAGTTCGCGCTGGAACTATATTTTCTTTAGCCTTTACGGCAGCAGAATCGTTATTCTCAGCACCCGACGATAACGATGAAACAATTAGTTCAGTGTTAAACTTGAGAAAAGATGCAATTAATGTGCTCAAAAACCCCTCATATTCCATTTCGAATTTTGTCGACGCCCAAGATAGTTCATTGTAGAGCTCAGTCCAGCGATCCTGTCCACAGATGACTCTTGGGATTCGTAGGACACTAGAAAATCTGTTCTTGAAATAGTCCACAGCTAGATCTACTGAATCTGAACCATCAAGTACCAAGCGACGTACCGGGCTTTTCTGTATTCTATAGTCTCTAACAGCCGAGCCGAGTTCATCTGCTAATTTAGCCTGAACTGAGTGCTGCAAATCTGCCAATGCAAACAAAAGCTCTCCCCAATGCGTGGTAAGCATATCCTGCGCATCTGAACTGACATTGAAGTATACGCACACAGCGCAGTTGACGTCCTTAGACACTGGTAACGGGTTATGGCCCTTAATCGTGGCCTGTGGGACCCAGTCTCCACGAGAAGACGATATGACGCCATCAGAGGACGCCATACCAGCTATGTACCCAACTGAGGATGAGGTCGACATTGACTGCGGTGATGGTGACGAAGAAGAGCCGGAAGCGGAGTAGTCTGGTACAACAGTCGTAGGAACCAGGTCTTCATGAGACTGTAAGTTCACTTTAAATATTCGAGACACCAGCCAGGTTCGGTGGCTCTTGCCTTGAGATAACGGCAGAGGGTGTAACTTAGTGATAGGGTTTGTAAATCTTAAAGGTGTGTGGCCGAAGATCGTCTCCTTCAACAACTTTATCGGAAGAAAATCGGGGCCTTCGTGCGAAAGTAGCATCGATCTCTGCAGTGGAGAAGGGTTTCCTGGGGTAACTGTGCTGGCGGTCCTGCGATGCCTGTATGGTGAAGAAGTGCCGGCCGCATTGACTGTAGCAGGCGCCAGTGACCTTGAAGCCTGCGCGCGGAGTCCCTGCGAAAACCCCCCTAAAGCTGTGGATGATATGCTCCTAGGAATACCCAGGCTTCGCTTGATTGGCAGCTCACCAGCAGCTCCCCTGTATTCTGACGGACGCGGTCCGCCGCTGCCAGAATCGTAGACGAAATGATCCATAAACTTCAGATCGCAAACCACCGCGACTCGGACATCTCTTGTGACGTCCAACAGTACTGGCTTTGACCCGAACAGCGGGCCATACAACAGGTCGCGCGTCTCTATATCCTCCAGCATCGAAATCGGCCTTCCTGACGAAAGGTCATGATCGCCTGCAGGGGGGCCAGGAAAAGCGTACGAAAACAGCTTTCCCAGCATTCTGCGTGTGGATATAGCCAAGTGCTTGAGTACTTAGAGTGCAGCTGAGAAAGCAGTCATTTCGATCTGACAAACTGTTACGTTTCTTGCTTCGGCTAGCTTAATTTGACTTGTGGATAGGATATGATATAGATTTGAGTTGATTGGGTTCTGTTTTTGGGCAGCGGCAACAATTGCGTGCACTATATCGCACACCGTTCCCGGCAGCGGCTCAGACTAAGCTAAGCGCCGGGCCATTTTGGATCATTTGAGAACCTGCGCGGAGCGCGTGTTCTCATCAAAGTACGATGGCCGAAGCGATCAGTTGTTGATTTGACTTTAGGAACAGGTACTCCTGGCTGCTGCTTCTACTACTTGAGTTCTAATTGAGTGGTTTGAGTGTTCACGGAGTGGCTACCCTGTGCCATCGTCACGACGAGAGACGACTAAAGTGGAAATAAGCAGATAACTTGATTGGCCAAGCTGTGTCCACCATCTCTCAGAATTGAAGAACAAAGAGGGGGTTCCCATATTAAGCTTCAAAGAACTTCCTTTAAGCTCCTTTCAATTAAGGTTCGGCGTTGTTCATTGAATCCCCCCTTTTGATGGCGGCAGCCCACAATATTAGCACCTCCTCCTACGGGCAAGCCACACACTAAAAAAATTAAAATTGGTTCTTCTGCTCGGCAACATTCTCAGACTGACTTGTGGCAAACTTCGGCTGATTTGTAACGATTTATGTTAGCCGTTGCTAGCTAGACTTTTTCGGGAAAACAGGAATAGGAGGATATTATACTGACTGAGTCGTTTTCCGGTCATTTATTTCACGTTCTGGTGGTATTTTAGCTGAGCTGCTCTGCTTCATAAGACTGGCCACACATCAGTAGCCACAAAAAACGACTTAGCTCTACCTATGTCATCTATTCCTCCATGGGTTCCGACGTTCCATTCATGCGTCGCAGGAATGTCTGGCCCTGCAACGTTCACGTTTTGTACTGTATCTCGAGGCGGGCTGCCGCGGGCGCGAACATGTATCTTCAGATCATGGCTCTTTAATGACAGGTCAACTGGAGTGTTGGTGTTCACTACGGACAGAAGAATGTCTAAGCTGGGCGAATTGGATGAGCACAATGGTGTCTTTGAGGCGTGTTTCTATTTCCCACAAAAGAAGAAGCAGTTTCGACTCTCAGGATTCGCCCAGGCTCTCTCGGCCGACAGTTATCCATCGTTACGGGCCAGTATAGTGCAGCCTACGCCTCTAAGGTCTCCATCGAAGCCATCATCGTCAGTGTCATCGTCAGCGTCATCGTCCAAATCGTCAGAGTCATCGTATTCTGCACATGTAGATGTAGCAACAGCTGAGGAAGAGGGCTCTTTCTACCCGGTCTTCTCACCATCATTTCATAGCGACGAATGCGTTTCGCAGCAGGATTTTGAACCTCCAACAGCTGAGGAGTGGAATGCAGAGTATGACAGGATATGGGACTTGCTGTCTCCAAGAATGAAGGCCAGCTTTCGCAAACCTGCACCGGGGAATCTGATAGATGACGAATCCCGTCAGCACCTGGATGCCATTTCGAGAGGCGTCGACGGCTCCAGCGATGAGACAGGGAAGGAGAACTTTGTGGCGGTGTTGCTGTTCATCAACACGGTGGATATGGTACTTGATGACGACGCCGGCAAGAGAATCCTATTCACGAGAGCAGATTATGATGATTGGAAGGAGCAGGAAATCTGCCCATAACGGAAGAGGGCAGGTGTTTTGGTTTGGTAATTTTGTATTTGTATATAACGTCCGTAAATTATTATTATTATTATTTTTATTTGTTACTGTTATTATTATTAATTTTCTTTGTTTATCTTATTTCATATTTCGTGTGTCAATGCCTTAAAACTGAGTGAGATCGAGTCGGTCTTTCCTTTTCTTAAAGGTTCGCCAAATCTTATTTATTTTATCAACATATCGGCACCTGCCAAAAACTGCAGCACGACGTTCTGGAAATCGCTACGGGGCCAACAAAAAGACGTCAGAACCACGATCAGCTACTGAGAGGCATTGTTTGATCGAGCTGCGTGTACTTTTATTATATTTCGACCAGATAATCGTGCGCCTTTGGATTTTAGGACCTCCGCCAACTCAGAAGTTCCTAACGGAGACGATACTGTTAGCTTCTTTTTCTGTTTTTTTGTTGGTTGGAAAACTAAGAAGCGCAGCACCCATACCAAATGGGCGCTAGCGCTGTGAAGGTAGAACCTCATGTGTCTTATGACAGTGCTATTGAGTCACCGGATATAAAAGATGAAGGTTCTGTTACACCGAAGAGTGAAGACCACGAGGAGGGGGTGCTGCATCTAAACATCAAGCCCAAGACGAAAATAAAAGAGGAAGAAGTCAAGGTGCAGCTCTTCCGGGATCTAGCAGATAAGACTGAGGATGCCCTCAAGACATTTGTGAATCTCGAACAACTGGTGCTTAGTAACAAAAATATGGGTAATTCTGGGCAGGATGAAATCATGGCTTGTGACTGTAGACCCGAATACTCGGGAGATGATAACCACGCCTGTGGCGAGGATTCAGATTGTATCAACAGACTGACTTCTATCGAGTGTATGAATGACCGATCTGCGTGTGGAGATAACTGTCGGAATCAGAGATTTCAGCGCCACGAATACGCCGCCGTGGATGTAATTGAGACAGAGAAGAAAGGATACGGTCTAAGAGCATCAGAGGATATCCCCCAGGGCAAATTTATATATGAGTATATAGGTGAGGTTATTGATGAACCTCGATTTAGAAGGCGGATGAAGCTATATGAGGAACAGGGCATTCGGCACTTCTACTTTATGATGCTTCAGAAAGGTGAGTTCATCGATGCCACTGCCAAGGGCTGTTTGGCACGGTTCTGCAACCACTCTTGCCGGCCAAACTCGTATGTGGATAAATGGGTAGTGGGCAAAAAGCTACGCATGGGTATCTTCAGTAAAAGAGATATCATGGCAGGTGAGGAAATCACATTTGATTATAATGTTGATCGGTATGGATCGGCAGCTCAGCCATGTTATTGTGGAGAGTCAAACTGCATTGGATACCTTGGTGGAAAAACCCAGACAGAGGCAGCTTCGAAGCTGCCTCAACTGTTGATCGATGCTCTTGGCTTAGATGACGAGGATGAAAGCAACTGGGTTACAACGAACGCCAAGCGAAAAAGAAGAACCAAGAAGAATCAAACGGCTGGATCAGAAGAAGAAGAAGTTGATGAGAATTTTGGTCAGTTGTTGCCTGTCAAGACTATCGAAGAAGGCCAGGTTTCTAAGGTCATGAGCAGTCTGCTGCAATGTCGCGAGGAATGGTTGATTACAAAGCTAATTGGACGAATACACATCACTTCTGAGTCAGCAGTTCATTCTCGTGTAATGGCTATGCATGGATACCAAATTTTCAGTACATTATTGCGAGATTGGAAACATAACCATGATATTGTAGTGATGTTGCTGGAAGTTCTATCAAAGTGGCCGCGAATTACCAAAAATAAGATTTCAAGCTCTAAGATTGAATCAACTGTGCAGGATCTATCAGATACAAGTGAGTTTGATGAGGCCAAGGAGCTTGCTTGTAATCTTTTGGCCGAGTGGAGTAGTCTACAAATGGCCTACAGAATCCCGAGGAGAGAACGACCTTTGGCGGTTGAGACGCCGCAAGAAGATAGTGCTACTCCTCCTGTCAAGGAAGAGCCAGAGGCTGTTGTCCCCACTGCTCCAGCAGCAGATAGAATGAAGGAACAGCCAAGCAAATCGTTGTTAAACAAGAAACAACCTGTTAAGAAGACCCTCAAGAAGCAGCGGCCTGAAAATAGAAATGGTGGCCGTAAACTTCCACCGGGGTGGGAATCAGCGGTAGCACCTAGTGGCCAGTCATATTATTTCAATCGGGAGAGAAACGCATCTACTTGGGAATTTCCGTCCGAAAATACTCAATCGCCTGAGAAAGGAGAAGCGGATGATAGGTCGAAGCAGAAGGTTGATCTACAAAAAATCATTGAGGAGGCAAGTAGGCTGCAAGTTCAACGCTTGGCTGAACTGGCTACAGCCGAAACTGCTGCTAATTCATCCGATAAGAAGGCGACTAATGGAGAGCACAAGAAGCATAAAAAGCGAGATAATGAGGTCCCGATAGATAAGATTCTCACTAAAACAGTATGTTCGTTTGGCTTTTATGTTTATTTTCTTTTTTCTCGGATCCATGCCGAACAGCTAGCTAACTGGATTTTAGTTTGCCAAATATGTGCCAAATATCGTTGCTCGATACGAGAAAGAATTGGGCCATGATAACTGCAAAAAGTTTTCCAAGGAGATTGTGGAGACTTTGGTGAAAAAGGAGCTACGGCCGGATCACGAGGTCAGCAATCCGAAGGAATTATCAGACGAGAAGAAAGCCAGAGTCAAGTCATTTGTTAAGACGTATATGGGCAAAGCAGTTGAAAAGTATCGAGCTAAGCATAGGTACAGCAAGTCAGAACCGGCAACTGAAGATCCGAAGAAAAGGCCACACGAACCGTCCAACGGCAGTGCCATCGATAAGAAGGCACGAACTGAGGAATACTCACCTGTAAATGAGATTGATTTTGACGACGATTAGGTAACTAAAACTATGGATGGAGCGAGCTCCATACATATACTTGTACATCATAAGCACATTATCTAAATGAGATTAATGAACCGACATATACATATATAATAGTCAAGTATTAATAACCTTACTACTATTGCCGTCCCGGGTTAGATAAGCTTTTAGTCGGCTCTGCTATCTTGGTTTGGGCTTAAAAAGACCGTTATCGACTAGACTTCCCCAAATGGGAAAGTAATCTAATAAATTGGCGCCCATAGACACTGAGCGCGGCGGCAAAAGCTGGCATTTTGGAATACACAACTAACCGCCCATTTCAAAGTCTGGGGCAAGCGGCTATTTGTGATTGTGTGTGAAGAGACGCAACCAAGTTATAAAACCCCGCGCGATCCCATACAAATCACAGATCAACTGCGCGTTTTATATTTCCTCTTACTGCAAACATCCCTTTCCTGGATACAGTTTACTTGTTTCTCCGTTAAGTAAAGAAACGAGTTAAAGTAGAGAAAAAGTGAAAATGCTTCGTCAAGCCACTAAGAAAGCTGCACAGACCTTGGGAGCTACTACACGTGGAGCCACTTCCGTTGCTGCAAAGTATTATCCAAATGAACCGTCGGCTCCTTCCATGAGAACTGTGGTCCCTGGGCCCGAGTCGAAGAATGCCGCAGCTCGATTGAACAGATCGTTTGATAGCACTGCCGCAAACTTCTTTGTAGACTATTACAAGTCGTTGGGAAACTACATTGTAGACGTGGACGGAAATGCCATGTTGGATGTATATGCACAAATCGCATCAATTGCGCTTGGCTACAATAATCCTAAGCTACTTGAAGTTGCTCGATCGGATGCTATGGTGAACGCTCTGGTCAACAGACCAGCGACCGGAAACTTCCCTTCCTCTGACTATGCCGAGATCTTGGAAGATGGTTTGGTCAAATTTGCACCTAAGGGCCTGGATCAGGTCTGGACGGCATTGGCAGGATCTGATGCCAATGAATGCGCTTATAAAGCGGCTTTTATTTATCAGGCGTCTAGAAAGCGGGGTAGATCTGCTGCTTTCACTGAGGAAGAGCTCCAGTCTGTCATGTCCAACCAGTCTCCTGGTGCACCTGAAATGTCTATTTTGTCTTTCGAATCGTCATTCCACGGAAGATTGTTCGGATCTCTTTCCACTACTAGATCCAAGCCAATTCACAAGCTGGATATCCCTGCCTTTGACTGGCCCAAGGCACCATTCCCACACTTGAAGTACCCCCTTGAGCAGCATGTTGAGGAAAACAAGCTCGAAGAACAGCGGTGCCTCGAAGAATTCGAGAGAATTCTGACGACCTGGAAGAAGCCTGTGGCTGCTATCGTCATTGAGCCTATCCAATCTGAGGGAGGTGATCACCACGCATCTCCAGCCTTTTTCCAGGGCTTAAGAGATATTACAAAGCAGCACGATGTCCTAATGATTGTTGACGAAGTTCAAACCGGCGTTGGAGCCACTGGTAAATTCTGGGCTCACGAGCACTGGAATCTGACCTCTCCTCCCGATATGGTTACCTTTTCGAAGAAGGCTCAAGCAGCCGGTTACTACTATGGCAATGCCGAATTGCGACCACCGCAACCCTATAGACAATTCAACACCTGGTGTGGAGACCCAGCCAGAGCCTTGATTGCCGGCACTTTATTTAACGAGATTCAAGATAATAACCTAGTTGAAAGCACAGCACAGATTGGAGACTACCTCTACCACGAGCTCGACCAGATTGCCGAAAAGTTCCCTGAGAACTTGCAAAATCTTCGAGGAAAGGGCCAGGGTACTTTTATTGCCTGGGATTGTGCATCGCCTGCTGATAGAGACCAGTTCCTGAGGTCTCTCAGAAACAAGGGTGTCAATATTGGTGGCTGTGGTTCTCAAGCAGTTCGTCTTCGTCCTACTCTTACATTTGAACAGAAGCATGCTGACATATTGTTGGAGACCATCAAGGGCGAGCTGTCTTAAGTATACTGTCGTGCAAAAGGACTTAGATGACTTCTCTATTGGTAGTTGTAAATTCTCAAGAGTTGTTTTGGTTTTCCTTTCTCATAGTTTCTCTTATAAAGAAAAAAAAAGTGTGATTTAATAATGAACGGGTCGGCTTGTGGGTTCTGACAAGTTGGTTAGAAATTGGTCCAAACAAACAAACAAACTAATACCGATAAGACTGCGGGTAAAGAAACTCTTTTTTATGCCAATTTTCTATATTATTATTCTGTTCTTCTTCACTAATTATATATACTCTCGTTAAAATCATCATAAAAAAATAAATACATGAGTTCTTAAAATAATATCGAACCGCTCCGTCCCCCTCCGTCCAGGATTTCCACCCTTTCGGCTGTTTTTTCTCTCTCTATATATATCTTCCCTAAACTCTCGTGCTAGAGACTAATAGTACATTTATTATTATACATCCAGTTTTTGTGAGATTTCGCTGAGGGCTTATTCTCATTTTTAATCTTCACCCTTAGCCCGACGAAGTATGACTTTCCACCTGTACCTGACAGTTTGAGCATCTCGTTTGTCCAGGATACGAGCATATTCAGCAAAGTCTTGCGTAGGTAATGTGCTTAGAACAAGGTCAATCTAAAAGATAAACAGTACAGGTTAGTAGAATAGTTTAAAAGTCGGCTTCATTACCAGAAACATACCAGCTTTCTGTCATCTTCCATGGTCCACATTGAATTTTTAGCTTTACTTCGTTTCGATTTGCCCTTCTTGTCAGAAGAACTCTCTGCAGACTCGGGATTCTTTTGAGGAGAACCTCGCGAGCTGGTATCACTTGCCTTTCTTTCCCGTTCAGCAGGTAGTATCGGCACAGGTGTAGGACGCGAAGATGATGATGAAGACATGATGACAGATGGAGTAGGACCTGAAGCAGGCAAAGCTGCTGAGCTGCCCGGCTTGGGGAACACTATCGCTGAGGTATCGGTAGATGAAGATGGTGATGATAGTATAAAAGTATCAAAGTTCCCATAAGATATTGACTGAGACTTTCGATGCTTGGTGACAGGACTTCCATGTCGTCTGCCACTTCCCTCATCTCCACTATGGGACTCATCTTTTCTCTTCCCCCGCGATTTGCTGCTCGGTGCTAATGCTGTGCGACTACTTGTGGTAAGAGGGGGGTTCGTATCGGATGTGCTGCTAGTATGTTTAACGTCCTCATCGCCGTCTGTATTCAAGATTCGGTCGATGTTCATACGGATGCATAAAGGTCTCGAACTCGAAAATATGGCTGCAAATGGGGACACCAGAAATCTCCCCCTCCAAGCCTATGATTTCTTTCGGATTCTGTCCAAGACGTAATTGACGTGTGAAAAGTGCTGATAGATACAATACAGCAGAAATGAACCAAACCTCAAGATACGATAACCAACAAGAACACAAAGTCAAAAAAATCAATAAGGGGGTGGTTATCCAATCTAAAATATAACAATTGATGTCAGTCAAATGTTGTGTGTCCCGGTAGGTGTTAATTTAACTAGGAAACTGGAACCCACGCTCACTGCACAGAGGGGACCGTTCACCTAGAAATCAAACAGTTCCAGCAACCGAAAAATAAAATAATCTAAAAAATAAAAATAAAAATAAAAGCTGCCGTGCGTACAATAAAAGAAATGAGGGAGGTTTTACTTTGACGTAAACGGGATTGCGTATGTTTCCTTCTCTTGCGTAGCAGCTGGTGCTCCTTAAAAAGTTGTCTGATATTAAAATATGCGACCAGGCTCCAAAAAAACCGTTTGCGACTGCAGCAAGCAGGACCGGAAATTAAAGCACAGCACAGTTGTCAAATCAGTATAAATCCTCAAGTAAATCTTGTTGACCTCCTGAGTTCTCCTTGAGTTTCTGCGATTTACTTACGGTATCTCAACTCAGGCTTCGCTGGAAATTTGAGTAGTGCCCCGCTCTTGAAGATAAGTACAATTGTTTGATTCCCGGATATTCTACCCAGATATATCGCTTCCGATATATAGATATATAACCTGGAGTTATTCTTGTTCTATTCTCAGATGGCAGTTACGTCGAGAAGCTTTTCACCAGAAGGGACAATTACCGAGGAGGGTTTTGGAATTCTCCAGGTTATTGAAAGTTGGGTATGTAGATGTAGAGCCTTTTCCAATCAACAAAATAAGCCAAAAACAAATTTTTTCAACAGAAAGGGCCCTTAATGCAGCAGCAGGAGCAGCAGCAGGAATATCTGTTCCTGTAACTGCACTGCGTTCTGTTTATAAAGACTTATTTATCTTTAGAAAAAAAACTGAAAGGAACTTTTTCCGGGATTGGCGTCAGGAAAAAGAAGAGAAGTCGTATACAGTTTCAAAATCTCCGAGCGCTTTGAAGAGAAGAGAAGAATATATACGTGTCTCAGGTTGTATCGAACACCACCCACACAACCACGGAAAACTGCTGCAGCACGCTAGCAAATCGAAGTTCAGCGATATGTGTCTACCCGAGATGAAAAGAACTCCAGAAGCGGCAGATTCCCACCACCGCCTCCTCCTTACAAACCCGCATTTACGTTGGCGAGGATCTCTGCAGCTTTGACTTTCTGAGTTTTCCAGCTAAGACACAGGCTAAGAAAATAAAACGGAGGCCAGCCAGACTTAAGCTTTACCGTTATGGTCTGCGTATTGCGGGACCCAATTGTCGATTATGTCCGCCTAAGCGATCTGGGGTTTTCTTCAAAGAACTCATTGTAGCCCACCAGAAAATATCATGTTGACAACCAGCACCACCAACAACCCCTGTCAATATCAGAACCACATGTAAAATTAGAGCTTAAAGCTAACTCTGGATATGCAGTGAACGGGTTGCAGCTCGAGGACCAGAAATAAGCAAAAACAAACAAATAAAAACTGATGAAAAACAAAACATCGAAAATATAAAACAAAAAAGTAACGTTAACTCAAAAGTAAACGTTGTGTTTTGGAAATCTTTGAAATTCAGCAGCACAGAAAAGAAAAAAAAGGTCCACAGATATTAGAGCGTAAGTGCGCAAAAAGTAACCCGACTGTTACTGGGATCCTCTGTAGCCTCCTAGCTAGAGATTTAGAGCTATGCCTGGTGAGAGGATGTTTCCCCCAGCTTCAACAATAGGGGCGCCCTCTCCATGACTTTAGAGCACGAATTTGGTTCATTAAGTTCCCCGCAGCGACAAATGCTTCAAAAAAAAGTCGTTCTAGCCCCGTTGCGGTAGATACACCCCCCACTAGTACTAATTGCTGACCCCAGCCAATTAAAAAGCAGGCACATTAAATACTTGACATGTTCATGGACACATTTAGAAGGCAGCGGACACCGATCTTTTTTTGACTGGCGGGCATCGCAGACGCAGATCCCTCGTGGAAAATATGTTTAGTGGATGATATGCGCATAAAAAAGCTTCTTGGAAGGAAAATGGGTTTGACACTCCAAGTCTTTTTGTCCATCCGACGGAGACTCAGGAAGAATTGGGCCTCACAATTTTCCTCCATGTCTTGTTGGTGATCGAAGCCGTTCCGAAGGCATGCTGCTGCAGTCGAACCCACTTGTACCCAGGTAAAATAAAATAAGAAAAATCACACAGGAATCGAAGTTTTCAATGCTGATATGCACATAGTGACCTGTCACGAAGTATAAACACACCAATACACCCAACAACCATCAACAACATCCATTCTGCCCGCTTCATGTAAGAGTGTTTCAGCATAGCACACACACTTGTTTAGCTTAGATCACAGTCTGCTGCCTCGATTTCTGCGAGTCCCACTCATGCTTCCTGTCTAGTTTGCATCTAGCAGTTTCAGGGGGAGAGGAGAGGCGAGGTTTTGGTCTTAAACAAGTATAAAACCAACTTCATGCTTTATCACAGACTTTTCTCAAAGGGACAGATATAGCTTAGCGTGGTTGAACAACCAATTAGTGCTTGGCCGCAATATTATGACCACAAAAACCAATCTGAATACCTGGCAGTAAGGAGCCGTGCGCGTAAATTCAGCAGGAGAAATAAATAATTCACCGTACATATAGTTTCTAGAGCGTATATGCTCCATTTCTATTTCTTTTCTCTCAGGGCAAGACAAACGCTAGCCCATACTAGAGGCAGAAGCTCACTAAGAGAAGCATTGGACCAAACACCCAAATGTTACAACTTTGACAAGCTCTCCAGCAGTAACGCAACGAGAAAAACAAAATATGGAACATTGTTCTAATAATTTTTTGGTTCCCACATGAAACAAGACACTCTCTGCTCAGGCTGAAATATGTAAGGGAGGACTAGTATAGTTGAGGGGAATACCAGAGCGAGCATATGAAGAAAATCAAAAAAGAAATGCACCATGTCAGGGTTTCAAGAGTGGGTATTCACAACGGAGTCGTGTTACTAAATGCAGCCTAGTAATCGGCTATCCCCATGTGAGAAAAGATCAAAACAGTAGGAGATTCCAAGCGGCAAGTGCCGAATGTGAAATGATTCTACGTTTTGATATATGCCCGGTGCATGTGTATGCCCTTTTTCTACCCCTTGATTGTGCCGATTTTCTTTTTTGTTTATGCCTTCTTCTTCAGAATGGTTAGACTGCGTGGTCCCTACACACACTGGCAGTAACCCTTACAACTGTACTGTATCCACCCAATCCCTAAAATGGCTCGCCTGACAATATAATATCTCTTGGTTGTCGATCCTAGTTTGACAGCGAGTCATGAAATATTTTCTGTGCTCAAATCGGGGGGAAGATATGCCTCTTCTAAAAATCCCATATAAAACGCTTTAGCTGTACCAGCGAAAAGGTTAGGGGACTGCCTACATGGGGCCCGATTAGATAACGACTAGTCCTCCCCTCCCCATGACGGCAGACTCTCAGGATGAGTGTACTTTTATCAGATCACAATCTTCCAAATGCAAGCACCCGTCACTGGAGAGTTAATTTTTTTTTCGAATTTGCCGTTTGTTGGATTTAAGGTTTTTTTTTCCATATCCTCACGATTTGCAGCTTTCTTCTTTTTGAAAAAGGAATACGAGCGCATACACAATAAAATTTTCATGCTGCAAATACACGGTCTCGCATATCGAACATGTAGTGCGGACATACTGAGTGTCTCCTTGGGCTAGAGTCAAACAATAATAGTATCAGAGCTGCTGTCTCTTGGGTATTTTTGATTTGACATGCGTCAGCATATACATCAAGCATACATTATTGCCACACGCTAGCCTGGGTTTATTTTTATTTTTGCTTGATCGGAATGATCGATTAACGTGGCTTTCATAACTTTACTTGTCTTGGTTTCGAGGTGGCCGCTCGCAGTGCTGCTCAGTGCGCTTCCTAATTGACCCAATGTGGAGAGTCTAGCTCAGGATGCTAGGACTCGTCAAAACGATCTCCTGAATAGGATCAGGTACCCCCCTGCTTCTAAAACCAATTCCAGTACTCTGGCTGACACTCTCCACTCGTTCTTCTGTTCCCCCGCCGCCAATCCCATTTGACGTGCTGCATGCTTATTATCATCTAAGACATAAGGTAGAAACGGGTGCTCTGACTTGAATCTGCATCACCCTGTACGGAAAAATTGTCACGCCACATTTTGATTATATATGCACCAGGTACAATCAAGGAAAAGGTCCTCTATCCTCTTCTCTAATTTAACCCTTGAAAATAAGCACCTCCCGTCATATTGAGCGCCTATCACTACCCATTTCAAGTATCTAACGGCTTCTGCTGACCTCTCTCCCTGTCAGACAAAGAAACCATTCTCAGAGGATCTTCTTATCTCTCACGGCACGAAGAGCGCAGATTGAATTAGCAATGCTGTATCCCTACCTCTTCGGGTTTATCATCGGGTTTATTGGGTAGGACACAGATCGAGAAGTACTTCATGATATCGCTGGTGCTGTAAGTTTAGAAACGCCTTCAAGGTTGCGTTGAGACAGTGCATATCGATCTTATTTAACCGGGATCAAAGAGAAAACCCGGCAAGAGCCACACTGCGTAATGCCATAATCGGTGCTTTTCCTGGCTCGTTTCACGTGTCCTCTCGAGTATGAAGTGCCTTGTCTTCAAGACGCGTCAAAGATTTAGACCTGGAAGATCCCGTGCGGCGTCCAGTTTATATGAGCCCCACGAGATGCGTGTAAGATCCAAGGCCGATCGGCAGGCCGCACAGCACAAGATTAAAAAAAATTATTGGAGATAACCCGCAATGTTTTATGCTGGAGCAAAAACCAATGGCTAATAAAGTGCACCCTTGCACCGCTAACAATAGGCCCATTCATGTGCTCTTTTGGGACACAACAATGGACCAGCATGATATTTCAAAAGAACCCACAAATAACGAACTCTTGACTGGAATATAAAAGGCAATTTCGATTCGTGTTGAGGTGGGTTTTCACCTCAAAACAAAAAAGAAGCGCGCAACGATGACCGGAATAAGCACCTCCAACGGCGATACTCGAGCAATGCATAGGGGATTTATCCCAAAGGAATTTGATTGGATACTCTACTACGTCCCATTGGTATGAGTCAGAACATATTTCAAGGGAGCCCATAATATCGAGATCCACTAACAATTTAGCTTTTTGCGCTGGGCTTGTTATGCCCCCTTTTGTGGTTTGTGGTGTTAATCAAGGCGCTCATGTTTGCGTTAACATCGCATCAAACGCCAATTCCGCTTATATCGAATAATCCTGTCGGCAGCATCTCTTATGATCATGAAGGTAACGAAATCATGTTTACCAAAGATGAGCTAACCCTTGAGAAGGCTTCATTGAAATATATCAAACCATGGGTCGGTTATTGTGTTTTAGGAATTTTCGCATACGCAACTCTCGCCTTTTTATTTGGAACTCTAGACTATTCCTGTCTACCAGCCATTTCTTTAGGATATCCATTGACAATGGTTATTCACGAACGTCTCTAGTTATCCACTCAAATCCCATTCAATGCTTTGCTTGCAGCTGTGTAGTTTCAAGAGACGTTGTTATGCGCCATTAGCTTTTGAATATTAATGTGCTCTCGATGTTGTTTAGACTTGTTTTTGGAGTGTGTCGAAGGGGGAAAGGAGCGTGTCTACTAAGCGCTCTTTAATTTTATTTTTTATTTTCTTTAACGAAGGAGACTAAGGGTAAAAGAAGCGACACTTCACGGGATTGATTATTTTTATATAGAAATATTCTCTCAATGGAACCTATATCTACTACTGACTCGCTCTTCTTTTTGATATTCTGCGTTCCACTTCTGCTGATTGAAGCAGGTGCTGTTGAGACAACCCTTTTTGTATTGGGCGCCATTCCATTTGCATGTATGGGAGATACCATGCCTCATGTTGTTGACCAGAGACGTATTATGTTTATGATCTATTAACTTATCTTTTTTGTAGTGATTCGGTTACCTCTGCATTTGTTTAATCAGAGACTCATTCGAAGCTACGACGAAAGAAGCGCCTTTGGTCGCCAGGCTTCACTCTATGAATATGTGGTTGTTCAACTTCTCAACTGGAGTATGCTCAAGCTTGAACCCACGGGCGCCTCCAATGTGTTCTTTTCGCGACGAATGTCTCTGTGGTTTTACAAGTTCCGTCGTTACCGATATGGGGCTGCGAATCTTGGTGATGCTACTTACGAGCCATACTTTGATGTTAGCCCATCTGTAAGAGAGAAGGTTTATAACCGGGAAAAGAGTGCTAATGCTTAATTTTTGATTTAGAATAATTTAAGCGCGTTATGGATCAAGTCTCCCACCAGAGGCGATGTACACGATATCATCATATATTATGTCCACGGAGGTGGTTAGTCTCAAATATCCGAGTCTCAAGGAGAAATATATCTTAACCTCATTTATGTTTAGGATTTACAATGGCCTCAGTATATTTTTACTTGGAGTACTTGACAACAACTCTTGTGTCGTTACAAATGCAGGGCTTTAGAAATCCAGCAATATTTGCGATTGATTATACTCAAGCGCCGGCCGCAAAATTCATTGATCAACTACAGGAAGTGACAGATGGATGGATTTATTTGGCAGCAAAGTTCCCAAGTATACCAGTAGTAGTGTCTGGAGATTCGAATGGTGCTACGCTTGTGCTTAGTCTGTTGCTACATATCGCGAATCCTCACCCTATAGTGACGCTTGCCAATAGTGGCAAGAAGCCAATCGCTGCAATACTTATATCGCCATGGCCACAGCTATTTTCGATAAAGCCTTCGAACAAGAGTGATTATCTTAGTCCGAAAGTATTGCATCGATACGCAGAAAGATACGTTGAAGATGCATCTGACACTACAGATGTTTATCATAGTCCTGGGCTTTGCCGTTCTAAAGAATGGTGGACCAGAGCCCAGCCAGAGCAGGGCTACTATATCATATACGGTGAGGAGGAGATTCTGGCCCCTGAAATCGAAGAGCTATACGCTATTCTTCGCAAGTGCGGTAAAATCAAAATCGACGCAGAACCGAATCAGATCCATGCTTGGCCCGTGGCAATGAACTATATCGGTCGCACTACACAAGCAAGAGAGCACGGAATTGAAATGATTACTTCCAACATGGCTAAAATGATCTTATGGCAGACATCAATCCCAATGCAGTAAGAGTTTTATTTATAAAATAGACATAGCCAATAAAATATATACCATACAGCCCCGTTGCGGGGACGGGGCTGTTACTCAGTTCTTTAGTAATGCGCGGAGTTAGATCTGCAGCACTGGCCCTGATGATATCCCAAATAGGTAATTTTTTGATCAACCAGAAGATAGTACTGAAGAAGAGATGTCGATATATAAAACAATTCAGGATGGGTGATGAGGAAATTATACATAGGTTTTTGTCCTCATTGTCAAAGATTATACCATGGAGATCTGGCCGCTTCAGCTTTTCTCATTTTTTGCGTTTCTGATGCAGATTCCAATCATGATCTGGTATATCAAGCTCAAGAATATACCAGTGGCCGTTCTGTCAGTCTGGTTCTTCATTATTAGCCTCAATTGCTTCATTGCATCGTTTATCTGGCACAGCGAGGATTCAAGCACATGGTGGAATGGTTATGTATACTGTGACTTCATTGTTCGGATTCTCGCCGGCTGCAATACAGGCGTGGTCTGTGCTGTATGTGCCATAGCGAGAAATCTATGCCGAATGATGTCAAATGATGGTCCAAAGCTCAACTTCAATAATTTCAGAGACCGCATGGTGGATCTCGTCATTTGTCTGACTTTCCCGGTCTTGATTATGAGTCTTGTAATTCTTATTCAGCCTAGAAGATTTGTTCTGTCACAATTCCAAGGCTGTCTATTAACAGTTTCACCAGTATGGCTGGAGATCCTGCTAATTGTTGTATGGCCTCCATTGTTCTCGATGGTAGCAGTCATATATGTGGTGTTGACATTCTTCAGGTACGTTGCGAAGCGAAAAGACCATCACGACATATTTCACTGCTCAGGGAACGGAATGACCAAGGCGAAGTTCCTGAGATTCTTCACCTTCTGTGTCGTGGTAGCTCTGGTCATCTTGCCATTGTCCATTTACTCTGCAGTGATCGATTTCCCATACTATCGCAACTATTCCTTGCGCTACAGCTGGTCTGATGTGCATATTCCTCAAGTCTGGAATGAAATCCCCAAACTCACACCGGCTACAATGCCATTAAACCAGATTCTCGACGTGGTGCTCGGTTGTGTGTTTTTCATCTGCTTCGGAACTGGCCACGAGTTGGGGCTCTGGTACCTCGAAGGATTAGACAAAATATATCTAGGAAAGTATGTCCGGAAGCTTGAATTCCAGGTACCGACACCCCAGGAATACTGGCACTGGTATCTGGGAAAAAGGTGGCACAGCAATGCTACTATGGATTCTTCATCACCTTCAAGTCCGTTCAGCTGCACCGCGAGCACTAAGCACGATGCCTACAGTGTCAGGGAACACGAACTACAGTTTGTATCTCATTCAATCATTGCGATAGCATAACCTCGAATGCATCTGCCAATTTCAGTTTCTCTCGTCCCACGGTCAAGGTGATACCGCCGCTCGCTGGTCAGAAGCCTCGTGGCAACTCCATTCCAGTGGTCGCCCCCCAACCAAACCAGCCTCAGCGGGACGACATGGGGTACGTGGAGGCAATAGTTCAAGGCCCCAACTGAACAATAGAGATTTCTCTTTTCATTGCCCCATCTCAAAGATGTATCATAAATTAAATTACACTTAATATTTAACATTATCAAGAGACTAATAAAAAAAGTGGAGTAATTGAGATGATGTACACGCGCGCGCTCTAGACGCGCGACTTTTTCAACATTGAAGCAACTATCATCGATCCATTTACTGTCCTTCCTCGGCAGCCGCAGCATCATCGCGCCTTTTTGCCGAAGGAAGGAATTGCACGCTGCTTTGAACCAGTTGAAGGGAGGTTCGGGCCTGTCCTTCAGAGTTCTCGTAGGTGCGCAGTGAGGCATCAGCCTCAATGTAGATAGCAGTACCCTTGGTCACGTACTTAGTCATGAATTCAACGACCCTGGGTTCAAAGGCAACAACATTGAACCACGAAGTCTCGCCCTTGAAGGAAGATACAGCCAGCGGGTATCTGAGATATTCATTTCCTTGTGCGCTAACTTGCTTCTCCAAGTCAGCACCAACGCGGCCAACCGCCGTGAAACGCGCAACATCAGCTCGCATTGAGGAGCTGCTAAAGGCCCGGCGGGCCATGGGTGCCGATTGACGTGTTATAAAGTTTCTTAGCATGGCTTTATTCAGCTGAACAAGTATAGAACGCGTGCTTTTGTGATATGGCAATAGGTGGAGGAGGTACCAGCGTTCTAAGGGCAACTGGGAGTTGAGGCAACCCGTAGTTTTGGACGGAGAGGGGATTTCTCTTCCTCTAAGTAATTTCTAGCACTAATAGGAGGAGCTATAGGGATACACTCGTTGATACCATGGCCCTCGAACACAGTCGGCTACTGTCATTTGTCTATTGCCTAGGATCCTGGAAACCTCTATGCCCAAGTTCACAGTCTTTATGGATGAGTCATGTTCCAGTATAAGCGCTTTGCGAGACTGAGTGCTCCAGCTAGTGACATCTTGAAATACTTCATCTTCAGTCTTTGAATTTTCATTGACTCGCCAATCAAATGTATCTCTATCCCAGAAAACTGCGACCAGACCAAATTGCTTCGTGATATACCGTACCCTGTCGTCAATGGCCCCGTATGGGGGCCTGAAGTACCTCGGGACAATACCTGCTGTTGCGTTCATGGCCCAGATGGACCACTGGATCTGGGCAGCTATCTCGGCATTTGTCAGACTAGGCAGACTGGCGTGACTCCACGTGTGAGACCCTAACAGGTGGCCCTCTCGATGCTGTAGTCTGAACGTCTCCGGAAATCTAACCACATTGATACCCTGCGTGAAGAAAGTGGTCTTACTGGGCAACAGTTGCAGAAGCTTAGGCGTACTTGGACTAGGCCCATCATCAAACGTTTGAGACATGACTGGGCAGGACCGTATTTCATCATCTTTAACACACTGATAACAGTCAAATGAGCAGTAGGTGGTTGTGATCCCTGAACAGTTGTTTAGTCCTCGGATTGGGATTTCGTTTGGTGCAGACACGATGTCGATTTCCGGTAGTGCGATATAGGGAGGAACGTCGTTGGGCCATTCCGAGAGTCCTGTCAGATCTTGTAGCCAAGAAGGAAATGGTTCTCGCTGTGGATGTTTTTGAAAAGCTTTTGGATCCCATCCAGGCGAATTGAATCCATCCGTATCTGCTGCAAACCTGGGATCAATGAGCTTATTGGAATCTCGTATATATGGTGGAGTCTGCATGTCAAATGCGTGTTGACATAATACTAACTGTACTGCGAGTGATAATACTAGCACCAAGGGGGATAGCATATACTTGACAATTGCTGGTAAAAGGTACATTTTAGTTCCGAGCGCTTAATGTGAAGGTTGAGGAAGTTCCCACAACGTGCGGCGGTAGTTTCAGCTTGAACTCAATCGGCTTCGCAACGTTTATTGTGTAGTCTGGAAAGCGACACTAGCTAATTCTACTTATACTACATGGCTTCTTGTATTGTGTGACTGTTGGAATGCTCTTTTGAGAGCCTCAAACTCGCCGATTCGTGAATTGCCATTCCAGGCGTAAATGCCCGTGCGTATAGTATCTGATCCTCTGTTTGGATCTTTGGCTGGTATCGCTGTAACGGGCATTCGAAAAACTGTCCGCCCTTCGTCTAGAAATTGGTCTATGCGGTCCAGTGTTTCATGGTCTTCAATCCGATAGAGTCGGCCGTATGCGCTACTGCCTCTCTCGGCATGGAACACTGGCTCTGAGAAGTAATACGGCTTATAGACAACGTAATCATCCAGTCTGTATACTATCGGAGACGATCCAATGTTTAAGGCAAGCTTTGTCGTTATTTTCTGATCAATCGGCAGAACAATCGACACTGCCGGCCCCATATTGTGGAGAAGACCCATGCAGGACTTTTTTCAGATGTTTTGACCCCTTAAGCGAGGACAGGAGAGAATGACTATTCAGAAAGTATAGGGTAGTAGTCTTCAATTGCACAATCGGCCGTTATGTAGAAATAAGATCTTAATCATTATGGAGATGATGATGATGATGATGATAATGTGGGTTACGTAATCAAGCATTTGTCGAGTTATCCGTGTTCACTTTCCACCACGTAGATACCTTAATAGCAGGCTCAACGCACGTATACTCGCCATAAGCATACTAGACAACAAACACCGAGCAGATGGTTGAGGTCTCATTGACAGTGGGAAAGCTAGATGCGTCCCTGGCGCTATTACTCACAAAGGACCACCATATGATTGAGTTTCCAACGCTCCTGCTACCCAGCGATGTTGAAGCAGGCTCGATTGTCAAGATTCTATGTGAACGAGATGAGCAGCTAGAAAAGGACGACAAAAAATCGTTTTTAAAGGTACAGGATGAGATTTTGAATACTTTTGGATTGCAGAAGCCTAAAGCACCTGCACTACGAGTGCGCAATGTTACACAAACGAGTGTAGTTTTAGAATGGGACCCCATTGACGTCGCGACTGCAGATATAATATCATTGACTCTGTATAAGAATAACTCACGTTTTGGATTGATTCCAACCCCTCTGAAACGAACAAGTACCAAGCTTTCGGGGTTGGCTATAGACAATGTGTACACATTTCATCTCGTGCTGGCAACTTCGGCTGGTGAATACAGGTCTGAGGAGATAACCGTCAAGACGCACAAGATGACTGATTTGTCTGGAATAACAATATGCATTGGCACTCTGACCGGTAGTGAGATTGATCGGGCCGATTTGGAGGAGACTGTCCAGAAGATTGGCGCAAAGCCATTACAAGACACCGTTAAGCTTGATACAACTCATTTCGTCTGTACAGAGTCGGATGGGCCTCAGTGCAAGCGTGCACAGGATCTAAATATACCCGTGGTACGGCCTGAATGGGTTAAAGCTTGCGAGTCAGAGCGGCGGCTGGTGGGTGTCCGAGCATATTACTTGACGGCAGACCCTAAGCTTAGGCCTCCAGTTCAGCGATCCAGAGCACCATCACAGGCTACGACTTCCAGTTCAGTTGTTGGCCCTAGTGGTGCATCTTCCAACGGTCCAGTGGATCGCGCTAACAATAATAGCATTGTCTCAATTCCCGAAGTTAAAATAAGTGAGCCCACGCCTGAGGCTTCTAGCTCTGCTGTTCCGGAATCTGTAGAACCTCCTACAGAACCTGATAGCGCCAATGAGCAAAACTCTTCTTCTTCTGCCCCAGATTCGGAGGATAATAAAGTCCCTGAGGAGCGTGCAAGTGAGATTCAGTCTGAACCCAAGGAGGAACCTGCGGAAGATGCAGAATCAAAACCGGAGTCGTCTGAGGAAGGCGCGAAACCAGAAGAGGAGCATGCACCAGCACCTGAAACTGAAACTGAAACTGAGTTTGCAAATGAGCCTGAAGTACAGCCTATAGAGGGAAGCGGCGATCAAGCTATTGGGGGGGTCGAGCCGGAGCCAACAACGGAGCCAACAACGGAGCCAACAACGGAGCCAACAACGGAGCCAACAACGGAGCCAGCAACAGAGCCTGAGCCTGAGCCGGAAAGTAAGGAAGTGGCTCCTGAATCAGAAGGCGATATTGCAGCAGTTGAGGGGGACAGTAGCATACCAGAAGAGCCTCAGCCTAAGGAAAATGAGCCACCAAGCGGTGGTGCACAAGAGTCTACGGGTCAAATGGATGATGTTGAGTTATAAGTAGTTATTATTTAGAAAGCTTAAGAATTCGTCTATTCGCCAAATAATCGCCTCACCCGTCTAAGTACGGAGTCCTTTTCAGGATCTTTTCAGTCTGGTTAGCAAATATTTCCCTGGTTTGCTGCTTGTGACGAAAAACTTACCATATGGGTGATCCTTTGATGGGATCTCGAGCACTGCAGGAAACGCCTGAGTATAGGTGTCTATACGATATCTGATCTTTTCGGCAATCTATATACCAACGCTCAATTAGAACTGACTGCGAACGTACAAGTTAGTGCCTCCACTACACATACATGTTGATTAATCAGTAGTACTGCAATGTCTTTTCTGGTTGTGTATTCGTCAAATGCAGCTTCAATCTTGTCGGGTCCAGTCTTTGAATCGACAACCAGGAAATTCTTGCCATCCTCATTCACATGCCCAATGCCTGCCAGAAGCATTCCAGTAACGGAGTCTTCATCTCCTATTACTGCCAGGTAGGTTCTGTCTTCGTATTTGCCTGACATCCCTTATCAGAAGTATGTTTTTCGGCGTTTGTTCGAAGGTTCACGTGTGAACCCCCATCTCCCGCAGAAAACTAAAAACTGACCTGAGCTGAAAATACCAGTTGAAAGCACAGAATGATCCGGCTATGTCTATCAAGGGGGGTATCCAATTGTCCCTTGGCTATTAGGTCCTTCGGCTGCAGTACCACTGTGTATTCTGGGCATAACAAGTGGTCCAAAATCAAACATGACAAGGCCAATAAAGACGCAGCTCGAAGCAAGGTGTGGACGAAGTTCGCTCAGGTAGTGACTCTGGCTGCCAAAGGTAACTAAACTGATATAATTGCAGATCTATATTTTGCAAGAAGCTAACACAAGTAGACGGAGGTGCTGATCCAAACCAAAATATCCGGTTAAATACTACTATACAGGCAGCACTTCGGAATAATGTACCTAAACGAGTAATAGATGCTGCTATAAAAAGAGCTACAGATCCTTCATCAGCGGATGAAAAATCGGAGGCGGTCTTTTATGAAGGAATGGGACCAGGGGGTGTTGCATTCGTGGTAGAGGCGGTTACTGAGAAGAAGTCACGCACTGGTCCACTCGTGAAATCGGTATTTACAAAGGCTCAGGGTACATTTTCACCCACGTTATACCAATTCACAAGGAGAGGATGGATAGAACTGGAAAAGGCTGACAAAGAATTGGATGACGTCCTTGAAGCGGCAATAGAAGCAGGTGCTGAAGACCTCGAGGAAATCGAGGCTGAAAGTGAGGATGAGGTTAGTACCATCATGGTGTACACGGCACCTCAAGACACCTCCAAAGTAGCAGAGATTCTCAAAGAAAATTATAAGCTGGTCGGAATTGGAATTGACTTTGCCCCTAATCCCGATATGACAATTGGCAAGGATATATTAGGTGAAAAAGTCGAACAACTAGAGAACCTTATATCAAACCTCGAAGACCTAGACGAAGTAACGGAAGTATACACAAACTACAAGCCATAATAGTGGCATCCAAAAGATATATTTATATCAAAGATATATTTTGTACATAAATAAAAGAAATAAAGAACAATAAAACAGCAAGAAAGAATAAGTTAGAGTGACATTAGTGAGACCAGTCCTTCACCTCGATGGAAGAATAATTTCCAGAATTATAGACATAGCTGCCACTTCGGTAGTAAGGGTTCTCATCATCCTCAACCTGCTTCAGATCTGAAGGGGAAATGGGTTCACTTTTAATACTGTCACCGCGCTGAATCACCACTGGTCGGTGGTTTTTTGCAATCACATGGGCAGCCGGTGGTCCAACAAGATACCTGTAGTCTTCTTCATGATGACCATCGCTGCAGCCTGATTCAGATGGAGTGGGATAGAAATATCCCCTTTCTGGTCGGTCGTTGTATTTGTAACTTAGCTTGCCGCCAACATTTTTATTCTGTTGCATAGTCATTACCGTGGGCAAGTGTGACTTGGAAACCTTTGAATTTGCCAGACCTGCTGGTCGATTGAGAGGAGGCGGCGTGGAGAGTCGTTTAGAGACCTGACCGGTACCTCCAAGATTTTTCAACGAAGTTATCCTTGAGTCAGATAGACTTCGCTGGTCCGATCTTTTTCGCTGATGGTACGCTGTGACACCTTTCAGATCTCGTTCTTGGACTGGAGCTGACTTAAAAGACGTGTCAACTTCTGATGCTCCATGGACTGATGTCGGACCCACGCTGTTGTGTCTCTGCTGGATTGCTAACAACTCTGACGAAAACTCATCACCGGTACTACTAAGGTGATATGCTGTTTGATAACCCATGCGACTAGGCTCGCAAAGGGGCTGACCTGCAGCACTCATTGTCTGAGTTAAGTAATAGGGCGGAGGAGTCGAATAGTCATCAGAGATATACACTGCACCATTAGGTATTCGATGCTGCTGATCTTCATATGTGCAGTACCCTGTATTCACATAGTCTAAGTTGGAGCTGCTGCTGCTGTAGGTACCCGCAGAGGACGTGGAGTCATGAATATAATCAAGTGGAAAGTCACTTTCCACATCTGGCCTAAGCAGCAAAGGCTCCTCTTGCGCCATCGGGGTATAATAACTCGCAGAGTTAGTAATATCGAGAGAAGACGCAGGTGCCGGATCACCGATAGTAGCCAGGGGTATGTTAGATGGGGGTGGTGGTAAAGTTGCCGCCACGCCAAGTTGAGCCTGATGCTCGTCATAAAACTGAGGTTCTTGCTGCTGGTGACCAAGAGGAGGATTCGGAGGACAGCATCGAGCCTGCTCCTCAGGCGGAGCAATAACTTGAGATCCAGGAACCGACATTACTGGCTGAGATTGGAGATAGGCCGGAGGAGCCGCCAGACTTCGATTGTGAAATGTATTATTATAACAATGCAAGTCCCTGTAGGATGGCGGTTGCGAGCCAACTACCGAGTTCGATGTCGTAGCGTCTGCAATTGCAGCAACCTCCTTTGGGATTCCGCCAATGATATCTGAAAGTTGATCGTGCAGTGACTGGGTGTTATCGTACCTGAAAGAAAGTGCTGGCTCACCAACAGCTTCTGTAGAGGCCCTTTTGCCCAGGGCCTCCTTCTTTAAATCCCGCTCCAGGGCATCCAAAAATAATCTATCATGTCCCACAGAGAACCAATGGAAAACTTTTTGCTTCTTTTGTGTCCGCACGCAGTTATGCTTGTAGAGAAACTCCAAGAAATCCGATTTCGGCTCCTCCAAAATGGCGTCGCTATCGCACTTGAGATTTCTCAAATCCGAGAAAATGCCCTCTTCGAACTTCTTTTTATTTCTTACCACGCGCCCAAACGCTTCAAACCGGTAGTTCAGGCACCGCACAATGTCCGTACCCGTTATATAAAACACGTTGTTCCAGTACACACAGCTCATTCGCTCGTCCGTGGGCAGGTGGTGCTGCTTGATATGCTCGTGAGACGCAAACGACGCCGGAGCAGATACCAGAAACGCTTTCAGGCTGATAACTTCTTCGAGAATCTTAGCATATGTCTGTGCAAGGTCTTCCTGTCCGCCATTCCCGTTAACTCCTAGCAGAGCCACGGATCGCGCGCTGGCCTCCGGGTCATATCCCAGTTCGTCGCTGTCCAGGGTGTTCATGACGGAAAAAAAAATAACAGTGGCACAGCCAAAATAAATAGCTTTTCTTGTTGAACTCCAAATTAGTACCGATCGTAATCAAACTAATATACGCTCCCCCTTACGCGAGATCGAGAATGCTGCAAATGAACACTTGTATTGGAAAACGGATGACGAAAAAAAAATGAATGAAACGGATATATCGATCAACAATATTCCTGTGAGTAAAAAAAGGATCCGTGAAAAAGAAAGAATGAAAAGAATGAATAAAACCGGAGCCGTAGAGTAGAGCCTAATGTTTAAGATTGATGGTTGGAAAAAGTCAATTTTTGTATGGGACAAGAAAAAAGCTTTGTAGTTGTCCTGTCAACCCACACTGAAAACTATCGGAATGAGGAACGTTTAAATGCAAGGTACGAACTCTAATCAGATCTAGTGCGATATATCAGACTCGAGAGTCTCAACAGGCAACTGGGGGTGTGAATGAGACTCAACAGAAAAAAAATAATAAGAGTATCGAACTGATAACTAGCGAATCAAAGATTTTATTTCCAAAGAGAAAGTGAATTGGAAAGAGGAGGAGGGAGGGAGGCTCTTAGATCTTGTAGGTATGTCTATAAAATCATTTGAGGTTTGGCTTCGAGCCCCAAAGACAATTAAACTCTAATAATGCAAAGATCTTAGCACCACTGAGCCTCAATTCAATATAGTGCAGGCCTCGATGAGGCCTGCATGCTTTACTGAGAATGCCCTGATCTTCCTCATGCACCGGATATGGTAACTCATTTTCATCCATTATTATGCAAGCCGGACCCACATTTCAAGGCTCCAGCAGCGTGCTCCAGCAACCTGCGCGCTCGTTATAGCCAGAGACCTGGCTGCCAGTCGTAAAGTCTATTTAAAGCTACTACCGTTGTACAAGTAATGCGATCAGAGGACAACCTTAAAACGCAGCTGCCAAGGTTGCGATAATGCTAAACTTCTCGTTGGCCCGCACGCTCAGCGAACCAACTCGAGATGACGCACCTTGTCCCATATGCCCACTGCAGTTTCATCTGGACGGCGGCGGTCGACTGCTTTTTATGAACAGAATATATGGAAATACGACGAAGCTCCATTCGTTCGGAAGCGGGGCCTGGGCATAGAGAACGATGCTTCATACTCTAATTTGTTTTTGAGACCGTAGGCATACACACTGATTCGTCCAAGTGAGACGTAGTTTGTGACTTAAATATTCGTGGTGCGCATGGGGATTAGCATCACACTAAGATCATCATCCATTTGTTCCTGCTTACAATGGGGGGGCATGGAGCTCCACCGTGGTAATATGACTACACGCCGTATCCCAGTGCACCCTGTGCCAGAAACTGCTGGAGCTCCGTAGTGTGATGACTACTCAATATGTAGGGTAGGCAGAACAGGCTCCCAGAGGTCCCAGTCCCAGAGAACTCCTGCCTAATAGTCCCGCACTAAGTCCACTCACTCTGGCGTCAAGAAGACTACAACCACCTTGAATTTATTCGCAATGAAACCTATTGTTGGCGTATGTATCTTAACAGTTTTGAGAACAATAGCTTTTGATGATGTCTAACTAAGTGCCAATAGAGCTTGAGCGCCTGGTTCTGTACAGTTCTATCTGTATTCGCTGTGGTGATTCTTAGTGTGCTAGCGCTGCTATTCCGAGCAGGAAGCGAATCAATGGTTGGCAGTATAAGCGATCCCAGTGATGGAAAGGCGTAAGTTTACAATTGCCTCTGTTGAGGAAAGTACTAGTTTCTGATTGAATTAAGTGTGGCATCCACAATATTTGGAGCAGTTATTGTTTACGCCTGTTTCTTTGTGTTTTGTGGCTTTCAAGTCCTCCTACACCAACGACAAAGCAGAATTCAACTATAGAACCGTTTTTTGTTTATAATGCATTTGATTCTTTTCTCTTAATCTTTTTTTCAGAGTTCCAGCTTTTTATATACTCGTTGAGAATGCTCTATTAGTGCTGGATACTGTAGCAGTTTTTGTCCGATGCGCGTGTCAACCAACCCCCTTTGGCTTAAGGGATGTACATACGAAAAGAGGGCAACATCTAGCACACCCAGTTCCAAATCGTCCCCTAGCCTTGATCCAACCTTGATGTATTCTGAGTCCTGCAATAAGAGCTGAAAAACTTCAAATGTCTCCTCAGCGCTGCCTAGGATTTCCTCGGTGGTTGTCCTTAGTAGAGCAGCGGATGTTGGCCAGTAAGATTTATAGGCCTTGACAAAAGCTGGGTAGCGAGACTCCAGCTCATTCACTAGAATTGTGCAGTTTTCACTAGATATCATGGACCTTATGGCCGCAGGCATATTCCAATCCGATGGAGCTAGCATGACTTGATCCCGTAGCTCCGAATTATCGCCACTTATTAGAGTTGCAATCCATGCGTCCTTGAGAGAAGTGTCGACTAAAGATCGATACACCTCCGTATCAGCGTCAATTCCTTCCGCGAGGGCCTGTATTATGGCTTTGGCTGACTTGTATATCTTTTTTTTCGGCACTGTAGGTTTCCTTCGGCTGCTGGCTGCACTCTGTGATCCAGTATTCACAGTCTCAATCAGATATGGCAGCCGAGCATCACCGCTTATATGAGCGGACGATACACAGATACTGAACTGACCCTTTTTTATCAATGAAAGCAATGCCTGTGTCTCTAAGCAGCTTGGATCAAGGCATACACCATCCGCCAAGCTGTAGACATTCAGCTCGAACGTACTCTCGCAGTCACTGCCAGCAGGCAGCTCAATAGCAGGGTATGTTTTTAGTGGGAAATAGTCAAAGACTTTCTGAATTCCCACTGGAATTTTGAACCATGACATGGCTAATTTGTTCTTGAGCGCTCGAGTTTTTCGATGTTGAGCGGAATCTGCAGACTCGCGGCACCTTCCGCTCGGACGTTATATAGTCGTAGCCAAAATTGAATATATGATCCAGCTTGTCGCGAGGATAAGGATAAGAGAATCCGGATTCCTCTATGGGTATAGGAGGTTTAGCTCTTCTCTGACTATAACAGACCCCTTTGTTCTATATCAAAATCGCGTTTCGCGTGGAGATCTCCGGCATGATGAAGCTCAGATGAGAGCTGCTCTGGAACTTCAGAAGTTATATGAGCGCACGAAGGACTACATAGTGCCGACTTCGTTCCAGGCACGGATTCGAGAGCTATCGCATATGCTCGAAGAATTTGAGCAAGAAGAACAAGTGAAAATGGCACACAATAAGACCGGCAAAGCATGGTACAAACAGAACGACAAAAGCAGGGAGATAATCAAAATCCTTTCCGATGAGGACGAATTGGTAGACTGCAAATTTCCACAAGGACTGCTACTGCATGGAGAGGTGGGGTGTGGGAAATCAATGCTCATGGATCTGTTTGCTCAAAGTCTGCCACATGTATCTAAAAAGCGATGGCATTACAACAATTTCATGCTGGCGCTGTATAGCCAAATACACCGAATTTCGAACCATCGTCGTTCACAAAAATCTACCAAGTTTCGGCCAGAAAACGATTTTATTCTGCTTGAAATCGCTGAGCGCTTGATGAACCAGAGCACTATTCTTTTACTGGACGAGTTCATGTTGCCAGATATTGCGGCAGCAAAGATTATAAAGACGCTATTTACCTATTATTTTAAACTTGGAGGTCTCCTTGTGGCAACATCCAATCGTCTGCCCGAGGAGCTATATGCAAATGATTTTCAGAAAGCTCAATTCGAAAAATTCTTCACTATATTGCAAATGCGATGCATATCTCATGATATGAGAAGCACCACAGACTATCGGAAGACCTTGTCAAGCGAACAAGAGCACGAAGATGGTTCTCCAATTAATTTTTATAAGCTAGCGAGTGAGGATTGGGCACACGAACTAGCTGCCCTCGATGGCGGCTATGAGGGATGCTCATATCAGCCCGATTCTGATGTGATAGTCTACGGACACCAGGTACCTGTTCCACGGCATTTCAGCGGCACTGTCAAGTATGATTTTGAAACTTTGTGTGGAGAGCCACTAGCTGCTTCAGACTATATTTCATTGGCATCAAGATACCATACTTTTGTTATTGACAATGTGCCGGTTCTGACAGTTAAAATAAAAAATGAGGCCCGGCGATTTATCACACTGTTGGATGCTTTATATGAATGCCGTTGCAGGCTTGTCGTTCGAGCTGAGGTCTCTGTTGATGGACTGTTCTTTCCAGATGCTCGACTCGCTCTGGGTGACGAAGATACAATCCAGCAAGAAGATTTTGGTCAGACTTTCCAAGATATTTCGGAGCCATCACGACCGAACGTTTCATCATATGATAATACGTTCGAATCACCACTTGAAAGACGCGCAGATCCTGCCCAAAATGACTTCACAAACACATCGGCCTTCACTGGTGAAGATGAGCGTTTCGCATATAAACGCGCTGCATCTCGACTACGTGAAATGACCGGCTCTAGAAGCTGGTGGGAAAATGAGAAGTGGACCCCTGTACCTGAAAGTGATAGGCCATGGGAAACACTTGACCAGCCGCCAGCTAGCCCTGACAAGGCAAGATCGTCTTCAAAAGATTTCCCACCTCTCAGACCAGAACCTCCAAAGTTCAATGCCCAGCATTTTTGGGCCATGACTCACGAATGGAAGCAAAACAGTAGTAAAATTAATGATACAGCTAGGACATGGATGGACGGTGTCAAAGCATACACTAAACAGCAGAAATAAATAGTACAAAGCTAACTATAGATGATCTAATCCTTGGATTTGGGGAATCTGTAAAGCAATTAGTTAAAAGTCAAAGAGCAAACATTCAAGAATTATTCACGTACCTCAATGCATAAACCATCTCAACAATAGGGGAGGCACTGATCTTCTGACCACCAAAAAACCTGCCGTTTAGGCCCTCAACTGCACGCTCCCCGGCGGCAACATCACTAAATTTAACGTAAACCTCGCCTTCAGAATTAACATCAACTGCAATATGAACTACTTTGCCATAGCGTTCCTCACACTCAGCTTTGACGTCCTCTTCTAGTTCTCCTACCCAGTTATTACCCGTTTCCCTAATAACAAGTTAGTATAACACTGTTTAAACAATTTCCAGAAAACAATATACAAACCCAGTAGGATCAAACATGTGTTTGAGCAAGATACACCGAGAAGAGGGTCTAGGTTGTGCGCTAGGTTTGTGATGCGACTCGGTGCTATCACCCGCGTCGTCTCTCGTAAGCTTATCCTCTTCACGCATGAGCTTGCGCATTAGGTTGCTCCTAGAAACATTTGAATAAGAGTCGCCTTCATCCAAATACTCTTCAGTTCTTATATTATTGGGTCCCACTCGCTCCATGAGGCGATCCTCGGAAAACGCTGAACCCTTGAAAGCCTGGGCAGGGATTGACTCGTGCGAAGCAGTGATATCTGCAGAAGAACCATTCTGATCTTGATTGTTTATTCTTACTTTGATGGGCCGCCCTGCAACAGAGAATCCATCCAACTTCTCAGCAGCCTGCTTGGCATCTGCGGCATTTTCGAATCTAAAACAAGATCTCGGTTAGTATCGATTCAGACCACAATCTATATCAGACTTACTGTATAAATGCATAACCTTTTGAGCGCCCCGATGGTACTCGTTGAAGTGAAACAGAGGCTATCGGGCCGAACGACTGAAATACCTGCTTAATGTCGTCTTCACCTACACCAAAGTGAATATTTCCAACGTAGAGCTTGCTAGCAGGATCAGGCCCAGGGTCATTACCACTTGAATTTGCAATCTGCTGCTTATTCTTTTCAGCTTCGGTGAGCTGAACAATAAGAGGTATTCCCAGTAGCTTTTCTCCAGTTAGCTTGATAGCTTTTGGAACCGAATCACGGAATTTGAACTCAACATATGCCACACCTTTAGACCGGTTCGTCACACGGTCCTTGACAATAGAAGCATCCAATACAGGTCCTACGCGCTCGAAGAATTCTTTTAGCTCTCGCGACCGTAATCTGGCCGCCAGCTGTTGGACAAACACAGTTCTGCCGTCCCTATCATCATCAGCCGCTAACGACGGCGGGGTTCTACTTCTATGCCTTCGTGAATCACGTCTATCATCATGGCGACTGCTCCTATAGCTATCTCGATAGTGAGGTGATCGTGACCGTCTTCGCCGATGGTAGCTATCTTTGCTTCTCCTCTCTGGGGAGACTGAGTAGTCTCTCCTATGACTTCGCCGTTCACCTCTTTCGCCACTCCTGCTGCGACGAGAAGATGATGATAGCTGGCTAGGAGAGTTTTCTATAGAGGGCATTATATTAAAAAGGATATCCCAAAAAAATAAAGATTATACTGGATAATCAAATTACCTTCTGTAGTCGAAAGAGAAAAAAACCTGACCGCAAAAAAAGATATGTGGTGCGTAGAGGAGAACGGAAGCTTGGGCGCAGAGGAGAACAGAAGCTGGGAACCCGAACTCCAACTTTGTATGGGGTTTTACCGAGCCAAACTTCCGAACAGCACTGTGTAACTTTTCTCCATTCTGTAGTTATATTTGTGATTGGTGCATACCGACTATTTGACAGTTCACAGAGAAGCTTGCTGATACTTTGCATCCCTGAATTCAGCGGGTTACTTGGAGCTTTGCAGGACTTGGAGCTTTGCAGGACTTGGAGCAGAGTATTTGTCGGCTCCACACTTTGAATCCAGAGCCAATTGCATTTCTAGCATACCTCATAAAGGTACCATGTCTGTTATCCTGACTCAGACTCGACTGGCAAGACTTGCCGCCACACCATTACTGACGAATTCATGGTATTTTGTAGCCGCGACGGCTGTCAGTGTCTGCAATCAGCCTGAAGAAGTGCCTCGGATCTTTGAGTACATGATCTCGACTAGTCCACCTTCAAAGCATTTTGAGATAGCTCAAAAGATGCGAGAAGCGCTGCTGAAGAGCAGCGCACTCGGTGGCCTTCCCAAGTCCATTAATTCGCTGACTCAACTCAAAAATGCCACTCCGTCAGAGCTGCGAGAGCCTGCTCGGCAACGTACTGATGACGACTATAATGACCTTTCCGCTGGGAAAGCATTCTGGGACGCGGTATATGGGAAAATTTCTCGAAGGGTGATGAACCAGCTTACTACAGCATATTCGGATCTCGGTATCTATGCGTTGAATCATGTGTATACCCCGCTATTATCTTATACCAAGATTCTGTCTGCCAAAGAAACAAGTTTAGTTGTCATTGCGTGCCTGATTCCCCAGAATGTTAACCCACAGCTGAAAGGACATCTTAAAGGAGGCTTGAACAATGGAGCTTCTTCAGAGGAAATTATGAATCTGCGAGACATGGCTGTCCAGCTTTCTGAATGGTGTGGAGTAGAAATTAAGGATCCTGTAGCAAGACTGTAGTACTATAAGAAACAAGCAAGCATGTGAATAAGAACTAAAACAATAATAGAATAAAATAATAGGTCAGTCATCGCCAGATCACACTGAGAAAAGGGATCGAAATATCCCTGAATTATTGAAGAGCTCGGGAACAGGGGTCTAGATTCATTGAAATTCGCATAGCTGGAACATCCGTATATCTTCCTGGATCTATTTCTGCGTTAAATATACGCAAGTTTTGAAGACTGGTGCTCAAGTCGAGTGGACGGTGGTAAGGAGGAATTGGATTAGGTTGTTCTCTTACAACCTGCGGCAGCAGATTCCTCATATTTCTGTAGTCGCTAGAAACTTTTGTCTTTACATGCTCCGGTCGATATGGAGACTTTGGCATGACAGCTCTCTGGCCTGTAGTAGCATCCTTGGAATGGAAATCTATTGGCGAGAGATCCACTTCAATCGTATCAGGCCCCGCTTTGAAGGGCTCTTCGCTCTCGTGTCTATAGTTTGTTACAACCCTCTTGGTTATTTCGCGACAATGTTTTTCGCGATTCCCTGCGACACTAGATGTCGAGGACCAGCTTTCAGAATAAGTAGCAGGATAATGTGCATCATACCGGTACTTGACGCCCTCGCCCGGTACTACATATGCCTTGTAGCCCCTGTGGCTCAGATTATTCAACCATAGAATAATCTTATCTCTGGGGTTCATACTGGCTTCTTTCTTGGGATCGAAGCCTTTGCTCTCGGGCTGAGTAAAAATCTCGGGGATAAAATCATGAGCCATTGTATCAGTGAAGTCAAGCGGCAAAACCGGGCGCAAGACCGTCGAAGATATCCTAGGACATGTTCCAATACCTTTACTTGGTTGTATTCGCTGAGGGTGAGAGGTTGTCTCCATTTTCTTTAAGTCGTCCGCAAATCTGTCGAGATACTTGCGAATATTCTTGGGCCTAATCAGATGAGTTAGTTATCATTTGCTCTACCTGGGACCCAAAATATACTGCTAAAGAAATACTCAGACGTCTGAATAGGTCTAGAAGCGACTGAGGACTGTTGAGGCTGCTGGCGCCAGCCACGATGTGGTTGGTCTGCCCTTGCATCCCGCTGCAGGTTCCTATGGTCTTTGGACATATTATCATTTCTCGGATAGCTTCCAGGTACCTGTCCTATCCTCTGCCGCTGTAAAAAGAATGAACCCCTATGTGGTACAACCTGGCTATTATTGCTATAATATCCTTGGACGGCCGACACTGGTTCACTCCAAGCGTTTTCTGCAACCACGCGACGGCTGGGCCTTGGTCGAGATGGCCGGGTATAATTTGGAGATGTAGACTTGTACATTCCAATAGCAATATAAACTAGTAGCGAGGGATACTATGAATAGCAACTACCTCTTCTTGTCCAGCAAGAAAAGTATTGATGGATGATATAGTGCTGGGACAGCTGTCAAACATAACTTTTATGCGCACACGACAGATGTCGATCCATACATTGCATTACTATCGATAGACTATAAAACATGGCCCAGAAAGGCACATAAGCACTACTGATGCTGCTCGTGAGAACTACATATTATAATGGCCAATCCGGCTTGAGACAGAAAGAGGTGTCCTTTGTTGTATATCGTCATGCACACAATATCGCGTTAGAGTTTGAAACTTAGGCTCTCCGTCCAGCAGCGCTTTGCCCCCACCAACTGCGGTCTTAAAACTCACTCGTTTCACCCCGGAACCTTATTTGGCTGTCTTCTTTTGTTGAATGAAGCCGGGGTCTTAACGGGATTTCCTGGAATGACAGGAGGGGGACCCTGCCTTTTCCTGGAAAAATGCCTAATTTTTGCACGGGCAATTCAATTCACCTGCCCCCAGCCTGCCACCGCTATAGGGATGATATTAAGCGGCACAAGGCATATCTTTCTGTTGGAGAAATTTGCTGCTTCGGGTTTCTGTATCGGGGAGCAAAGTTTTTTTGATGCAGATCTGCAGTGGTTCGCGTACTTTGGTGTTCGCACAGAAAGCGAGATCTTTCCCGCACACGCACTGACACTAAGTTCAGGTACTGGAGAAGTTTTATCTAATCAAACTTCAAAGGTGCTGGAGCATCAGCGATTGTCGGATAAAATCTTGCACAACAACAACAGGATAGATTTGGAGAAGCATTTTTTGTAGTGGATAGGATCAAGTTGTTGGGGGAGGAAAAAAAGCTGAGATATAGAAGCTATCTAGGGCGCTTTTTGGCAATAGAAAAAACAACATGTTGTCTTTGACAAGGAAATCAACCTCCAGATACGTCCTGGCTCTGATACTGATAGCTGGTATATATTTATTATCTGAGTCTTTTGAGGTGCGGACGGTGGGTCCTTCGATCCTGATGCGCCCAGGCAAAGGTCAGGCTCATGGCACCTGGGCAGTTGAGGCAAGGAAGAGCCACTACAACGACATCGGAAACTTGTTTGAGAAGTACTTTCCTAAGATAAGTCCTCTCAGTAATTATAAGGATGGAAAGAAGGCAACCAAAAAAGCATTTGACGACAAGCTTCCCGTGTTTTCCAACTACGAGCTGGGGGAGTTTCTGCAAGTTTCTGAGTATGAGGTGAACGAGTTGGGCCGGTGTTATCGTAGCATCATAGCAGAGCTACCGGATGAGTACCCCGAGGGTATGTACAACGGGACTGGAGCTGTGTTTGTTTCTGGAGGAAAGTACATGCCTGTGATGGTCACTACACTTCGGATGCTACGACGCGTCTCCCCGGATATTCCTGTAGAAGTGTTTGTTGCTGATAGAGAGGAATTCGAGCCCGAACTCTGCCAGAAGGTATTCCCAACTCTGGGAGCAAAATGTGTGATTTTGGAGGAGGTATATTCGAAAGACTTTTTGGAAAAGTTCAGTGTTCATGGCTATCAACTGAAGGCACTGTCTATCTTGGCATCATCATTTGATAATGTGGTATTTTTGGATTCAGACTCGATCCCTCTACGAGATGTGGGTGCAATTTTCCATAATGAGCCTTTTAAGTCACATGGATACCTAGTTTGGCCAGACTTCTGGTTCAGAACCACGTCACCAAGGTATTACGATGTGATCGGCGTGAAGCTCGGAGAGCGCGTCAGAGGAGATTTGTCGGTCACAGATCCGAACTTGATACCACAGGCCGATCTTGACGGTGCACTTCCAAACAAATCCTCTGAGTCGGGCCAAATGGCCCTGTCAAAAAGTCGTCATTATAAGAGCCTGCTGCTAGCGGTGTATTACAATGTTCTCGGGTATCATGCTTACTATCCTCTTCTGAGCCAAGGTGGAGGCGGAGAAGGTGATAAAGAAACGTTCTTCGCAGCGGCTCGGGCACTCAACGATACTGTTTATCAGGTACAGCAGGATGCTCGTTCTGCTGGCCGCTTCAGACCGCCAAACCGGGAATTTGTTGGTGCTGGAATGCTGCAGGTTGATCCTATTGATGACTACGAAGTACATGTTAGCAAAACGAGAACTGACAACCCGCGAAATATGTTTGTTCACATGAACACACTGAAGATGAACCCTCGAGTTCTCTACGCGGAGTACAGTGACAACTTCAAGAACGGAGATGATAGGCGCATCCGATTTTGTGGCACTGTGAATGAGAATCTTCATGTCTTTGACAGCAAAGACTTTGAGCTTCAGGTCTGGCAGGATGTCCACTGGCTTGTCTGTGACGTTGGTGTCCGGCAGAGCATCGTTCTGAAGGACTGGAAGAACGAGAACATGAATGATTTATGTGACCTAACGACAAAGCATCTCAATTGGCTCACTGTAGAGCCGGCCAATAGCAACTAATATTTTCGGTCTCGTTAACTGCAGCCTTCTTTTACATTGTGTTTATTTTTACTGGTGACGACATATCTCACATGTATATGCTTTCATATCTATATGGGTAGGTAGTCTATAAATATATGAGTGGCTCGCTGTATTATTTTTATAAACTGAGTTGCTTTTAGTTTTTATGTGGCTAGCTTGGCAGCTTGACAACCACCACCCGCACCCAAAAAGTAAGCGCAAAGTCTTCTTTACTTGTGAGACATGTCAAAGAATAAGCGAGCCCAAGTATGGTTCTGCGGCATGGACAGTCCGCCGCTTGAATGAGGACGAGCAAATAGATGCTTGTGAGGTGCCGCCGTGAAATTTCAAGATTAACAAGTGGCCCTATGGGAGCTGGCCCAGCGCTAGATTGGAGTTGGAATGCAGCGCGGCTGAAGAGGGATGCGATCGACAATCAGGGCCGTTTCCCAAATAAGCCTAGAATGACGCAGTGTCAAGCGGCAAAGGCCCCAATTGGCCCCTACAGTAAATATAACCATGCATCATAGTCGAAAGGCTGCTGCCGCTTCTGCTGCTTTTGCTGCCTATGTTGTTGCTGCGCAGCACTCCTGCCCATGTATTGTCAGTCCCGGCCCCTGGCATAAATAGACCTGTTACTGGCATAAATAGACCTGTTACTGGTCGTTTCTGGTCTTGGCTGCTGTCAACTTTCTCTCGCCTGGATTCATTCTTTCACTTACATAGCAATATGACTAAACACAAGCACAGACTACTTGTAGTGGCTCTTCTGGTGATTTTTATATGCCTGGTCGAGATCTCCGGCCACTATCGGATCTCGTACCTTCGCTCTTCAGATGGTACCTGTCTGAATATTATTCCTGGAAGCAGATCTCGGGTTCTCTACAACGAAAAACGCAAGGCTCATCTACACGACATGTCACAAATATTTATAAACAATGCTCCTAATATAGGCAAGCTGGATAAGTATCATAATGATACAAAGGCATTTGGCGTTGCGTTCGGGGCTGATCCAATCTGGACTGAAGATAGGCTGTCAAGGTTTCTGAATGTTAATGACACGGAATTCTTAGAACTTCAGAAAACACACGGGCAGGTCGTCGCGGAGCTCCCTGAGTTTTATACCCCAGGAATCTATAGCGGCTCAGGAGTGGTAATAACTGCTGGCGGTAGCTTCATGCCTGTCATGGTGGTGACTTTAAGAATGTTGCGGCGCGTCTCGCCATATATTCCGGTCGAGGTCATTGTTACCGATAGGAGCGAATATGAAGCACAAGTATGTGAGAACCTTCTTCCATCATTGGGCGCAAGGTGTGTTATTCTGAAGGATATAGTGGGTGAGGAGCTGTTTGATAAGTACAAAGTTCGACAGTATCAGCTGAAGGCTCTGGCGATATTGGCAAGTTCATTTGAGAACGTTATATTCCTGGATTCTGACAGTATCCCAGTTCGGGATCTTGTACCAATGCTGTCGCATGAACCATTCGTTTCAAGTGGGTTTATTGTTTGGCCTGATTTCTGGACGCGCACGACTAGTCCAACATTTTATGATATCGCTGAAGTGACGCTGGGGAACAGAATCCGAGGCAACCTTGCGGAAACCGATCCGGAAAGAGTCCCCGTGGCAGATTTGGACGGGGCAATTCCAGATAAAAGCTCTGAGACGGGACAGTTAGTGATCTCTAAGAGAATGCATTATAAATCACTACTTCTCGCAGTGTATTACAATCTCAATGGCTATCTGGCGTACTACCCACTGCTCAGTCAGGGGTCAGTTGGAGAGGGTGACAAGGAAACTTTTGCAGCCGCAGTAACCGTACTGAAGGAGCCCATGTATATGATTCAGACTGATGTTCGAGCGCTCGGAAGAAACGACGAGACGCACTTTATTGGAGCCGGCATGCTCCAGGCCGATCCAATGGACGATTATGAACTATATCATTCTAAGACGCGACAGGGCAATGCACGTGCATTGTTCTTGCATCTTAATACATTCAAGCTAAACCTGGCCCAGCTTTTCTCAGGTTCAGAAGCTGAGCGATTCAAGCTGGGAGATAGTAGCAGAAAAGTACGCTATTGTGGAGATCCTAATCACAATTTCCAATTCTTTGATTATCAAGACATAGAGCTCCAGCTGTGGGTTCAGTGCAAATGGATGGCCTGTGATATGAAAAAGGAAACCAATGCCTCTTTTGGAGCATGGAATACCACCAATCCTTCAGAGCTGTGTGCCAAAACTACTGAGCACTTTGACTGGCTTATCACGACATATTCTAAATGACCACCACGTTTTATCAATATTTATTTTTAGCCGTTTATATCTTAATAATACAGTAATGATTTACCACTCTGTCAGATTAAATTCACCCTTTGAGTCTTTTAGAGCAACACCCCGCTCAGTCACAATCGCATCGACCAGTTCATGAGGAGTTACATCGAAAGCTGGATTCCATACTTCAATTCCTGGGGCTGCGGTGCTGACAATAGCAGTCCGAGTAACGTCGGTCTTACCATCAACTATGATATTACCCTTGACCTGAGTAAGCTCGTGTGCAGCCCTCTGTTCTATTACAATGGAATCTCCACTTTCGGTATTCAGGTCAACAGAGGTAGTAGGTGCTGCCACAACAAACTTCACTCCAAACTGCTTAGCAAGAATCGCCAATTGGAAAGTTCCAATTTTGTTAGCTGTATCGCCGTTTTTTGCCACACGGTCCGCACCAACTACTATCAGCTTGATCTCTGGATGCTCTCTGAGCAATGAAGCGGCCATATTATCTGTAATCAAAGTACTAGGAATCTTCTCATACACCAATTCGTAGGCCGTGAGGCGTGATCCCTGGTTATAAGGACGGGTCTCCAAGCAATAAGCATGTTGGAGCACCCCAGTAGAATGAAGTGACCTGATAATCCCCAGTGCAGTTCCGTATCCTGCAGTCGCCAGAGAGCCAGTATTGCAGATTGTTAACGCTGAGAATTTCTGACCCGATGGTTGAAGCTCCGTGATCCACCTAGCTCCATGATTTCCGATGTTCTTATTGTCCTTTACATCATTCTCAAGTATAAACTCTGCCGCTTTGACAACTTTTGCAATCAATTCCTCGCCGTTGGCTGTTTTGGACTCGTCTACAACGGCCTTCAAGTCCTTTACGGCTTGCGACAAGTTGACCGCTGTTGGTCTCGATGTCACTATGTAATCCAATTTGGTGAAAATATCTAGTTTGGCGTCTTCATATGACTTAGCCTGAATCTCTGTATCATGCGACAGTTCAACAGCCAAGGCTAAGGCTGCAACTATTGCTATGGCTGGTGCTCCGCGAACCACCATCCGCTTTATCGCATCATATGCGTCCGTCACTGTTCTAATAGGAACATAAACAGACTCATGAGGCAGACGGAGCTGATCCAGGATATGTAAGCTCCTTTCTCCACTAGAGTACTTGATAGCCTGCAAACTCATCGATTCTAGCGAAAGAGTCAAAGAGTCAAGGATGATGATGTTCCAGAGTAATATTTCGTCTATTTCACGTGCGCGGCTCAGATTTTTTTCCGCGACGGCAATTTTCGCCAGCAGATCTGGTCTTAATCTACTGCGCCTGGGTCTGGTGCCTTCTGTCTCTGATTCTGGGCTTTATGTGATTGATATAATCCGCTCCGTCCTTCGCAGAATCAAATAGGCAGCGAGCCCGAGATATGCCTGGCGGTCAGATACCTCACCAATGGCAAATCTTACGCTTTTATCAGATCTCATCGTGTGAATTTTCAGCTTACGCGGTCTCTTTTATATTTCTCTAGCAGCATACTCAATTCATATTAACAGCTTTATATTATTTTAGAATAACTGAAAGCCCCGGGTTTTCTTCCTATTTGAATGTCGCCAATTTCGCCGATCAGAGAAAGGTACCGTAACCACAGTAACCAAATTGACGACGAAAGTTAATGTGGAGGAGCATTCGCTCTGCCATCGCCAAATTTGCACACCAGCAGGAGAAGATCGGACCAAAGAAATCGTTAAGAAGACAGGCTCAATTCCTCTGCCATGGATGAGCCAGTGGCTTCAAATAGCAGTGATGATAAACCTTCATCTAAGCCGGTGAAGCCGTCAAGCACAAAGCTACCGACATATATTATCCAGCCTGCTCCATTTATGGATACATTGGCTATACTAGCACTCTTCACACAGGTACCATCATTGATCATGGTTTTAGTGCATTTCCTATATATTGTTTCATATTTTTCGGGTTCGACAAGGCCAGTGTTCGGTTGGAGTCAAGGTGGCCTTCGGCTATCGTCGCTCTTGATCAAGACCTTGTCCAAAGCTCTGGCCATAGACTTTGTGTTGGCATTAACGACTATTTATGTAACACCGGTGTTTAGAAATGTGGTGATGGTCTTTGCTCATGCTACTGTCGCTGCAGCCTTTGGTGGTGGTGGCCCTAAGGTATTTACTAATGCCGTATATTCAACGGCCATCATAGAAATCGGCCGGCTACTATTTGACAAAGTCTACTATTACATGTTTCCAGAGCTTTTCGAGTCTCTGATGTTACCACATCATCACCATCATTATTATCAGCTGCCGGATGAGTTTTTCTCGGCAACGTCACAAAACTCTTTCAACACATTGCGCAGTGCATGGGCGCTGGTGCCAGCAACAGTTAGATTTATAAAACGCATGGAATGGGTCTATGACTTTCCTGCATTGGTTTTTCAGTTATTTGCTATTCAGGTCATAGGCCTTGGCCTGCTGCCGTATCTACGGAAAGTATTTCCTGCTATCCTGGAGAATCAGCATTATGAAGATGGCGAATATATATTCGAGTCATCATCAACCGTCGTGGATACAGAGAATTCGACAGTCCAGAATCACGTCACGACCATTTCTGTGGGTGAGGATGAGTTCGCCCAACCCGACACTTATGAGGCCTCGGATTTTGATTTTTTTTATGCCCCTTCCGCTAAGAAGAATAAGCGGTTAGCAGCCGTACGTGCAAATCAGCCGTTATGGACTGTACTTGCCAGCAGTATTGTTCTCGCTGCTAGACATGAGGTTATTGAGGAAGGTGGTAGCCCTGCAGACATGGGTAGTGGTGCTGACGTGGGCAGCGCAGGGAAATGTTATGTTCGTTATATATTTGAAAATGTTGTGGCTTTTGAAATGATTGGATTTAAAGATGATGAGGTATTTAATGTAAGAGTAAATGGAATTCAGTGGCCTCAGGTCTCTGTACAACCATTCGAGGAAAATGGCACACAGCTGATCGTTATTTATGGCTTGGTACCTATTACGCAGTATGATATTGAAATTGTTGACGAGATCCAGAATGATTTCAAGGTCAGTATATCGACAACTGTCAGGCAAAAGCAACAGCAGCAGCAACAGCAACAACAGCAACAACAGCCATCTGTGAATGCGCGTCCGTTGTCACCTGTTACGACACTTCTGGACACTTTAACTACGACTCAGATGGGTCTGTCTGAAGAAAAATCAAGACTGAAAAAGTCCCGCAAAGAGCATGCGAAGCGTTTAGCCAGTTTAAGAACAGAAATCGACTCATTGAGATCCAAGATTGAGAGCACAGATAAGGGTGATGAAAGAAATAAACGGAAAGTCCTTTCATTGCGCGAAAGCGTCCGGCAATATGAGGAGGAGATTGACAAAATCAACCAGCAAGTCGAATCGCTGGAATCCAAGCAGGATGAAATGGGCCGTGAATTTGAACTACATCAAGACGAATACAATGCTCAGATGGCAGTGTATGAAGAAAAGTTGACAGTTGCCAATCAGCTCAAGGCGGAATGGTCAAAGCGAACTGGCGATTTGGGATTTGAACTATCATCGATTATAAGCAAAAAGGATAAACTGGAAAGCAAACGGCAACGTCTGATCAGTGATCTTGAAAAGTTTAATCAAGAATGTTGCGATGAAGTGAACAGGGAGGTGGAGAAACGACGAGAAGAACGATCCGCCAAGTTGGAGAGACGAAGTAAGCTGCAAGAGGAATTCTCAAGCTCTATTGCAAAGATGGAGAAGGGGGTTGAGGAAACCCAGCGTAAGACTGCTCAATTGATGGCGTCCGGCAACTCGACCTTCCAGCAGTCACTAGGATCATCTTCTATAACGTCATTACCTTCGTTAGTCACCGCTTCATATGATACAGAGCAGTCTACATAAACACAACACCATATTTACAAGAATTATCTAGCTCTCTATCAACTGAGGCCCAAGTGAATGGAACCTCCGATTCTGATACAGTAAGATATCGTCCTCATCGTTCAGTCCGCTCACATGCTCCACCTGAGCAACCCAAATCTCATGATCCTGGACAAGATATACCTCCTTTTTAGTACAATATAATACAGCCAGTGCATTCGCAGCTATAGGAATATCATGCTCCCCCGTAGTGAAATATTCCTTCTCGGCCTCAAAGGGATTCACAGTCTCCCCGAGTCGACCGGCAAATGCCTGACATACCATTCTAGACGTAGGAGTAGCCGGTAAGATGTTGACCGCAAACACCCCGCTTTCATGCAAAACCTGCGATGTACGTGAGGGTATCTGCAAGTTAAATGATATCAGCGGATCAGGATTTACTGAGAGCGATGTCACAGAAGATACCGTCAATCCTCTCGGCTCAGAATTCTGAATAGTGGTGATAATCATGGCGGACGACGCCACGCCACTCATCGCCTGCCGATACCTCTGCCCCAAAGTTGAGTATGCTCTCTGGAGGTGCAAAAATGGTGCCCTCTTTATCTGCATTATCATCAACTCAGATCCATTGACCGTGGATTTTGAGCTAGGTTGTCTGTCACTTTGTTGTTTTCCGGATTGAAAAAAAGGTTGGCGGATTCCCTCAAAGTTTGTTTAATATTCCACCAGGACGTCGAGTCTTCACATATGAAAAAAAACAGGCCACGGCTGAAAAGCTTGGTTGCGAGAGTCAGAGACCTGATAAGTTCACCGGATCAGGATGGTATAAAGCTGTATAGCCCGATGAAACCACTGGAGGTGGTATTGAAAAGGAGATCAAACTATGTACCTAAGGATCCTCATTCGCTAATTCAGCCAGTACTTCTCACCAATTTCTCAAGATGGTCAGGAGAAAGGCACCCGAAGACTACAGTGTTCGAGCAGAGGGCTCAGAGTGATTTTACTGCTCTCGAGTCTAATATTTATGCCCAAATTCTAGCCTCCAGACCCCGAATGGATCGGCTTAGTCGTGTGATTCTGCCGTCTGCAATGTTAACTAAGGTGGGAATTGTCAGGCGCGAAACCAGTGCTACTGAAGAGGAAAGTGAAGAGCTGGCTGTAACTCCACTGCTTGCTTCTCAAGATTATCGCGGATCGAGAGCTCATGTGAAGCTTAATCGTCTCACTCTGAGTAGCCTGACTGCAAACGACCGCTGGAAAAACACCATTGCCGGTATATTACTGAGCCAATCTACGCGAGATGCTAGTAGTAAGCTTCAGGTCTCCATGGGAAGACTCAGCTGGCGCCAGGACATGCCAAAATTTTATCAGAAACTTTTATTTGTGGACGTAATCCTGGCCGCGAGGGCTTACAACAGGACGAGAACTCGATATTCAGAACGAGGACCGCCCTCACAGCCTCCCTCTTCCCACAAATTCAGCAAATATGTGCTTTTGTGGAACTTGCACGAAAGTGCCCCAAATATAGATTTGTCTGGTGCTCCAGAGGTGCAAGCTTCTATGAACATATCAAAAATTCTTCATGAAAAGGAGGCAGCACAGTTAGCTGAGACACTTGAGAACCCGGATCGCGATACTATAGAGCTCCCAGCATTCCTTTCTACAGCCAGAAAGTTGATGATGGCCTTGTGGCGCTATATGTACTACACTAAGGAAGAGGTGTGATCAAAAAAAGCTTTTTAACGATTTCTAATGACTATTCATAATTCTGTATGACACTGATCCTTTTACAATTACTTTAAACGCGTTTCCTTAGCGGAAGCCCGTATATCACTGGCGCAGCACCGTTCATATATTTCAGATAACACGTATCGCGGTGCCTGGCAACGGCGTCTGCTAAATTGTCTCCCTTCGACCAACCTTCCAGTACAGCCTCTCCAAATATATCAATATCTTTATCAGTAACATCCCACATGTTGGCTAGTAGCATTGGGCAGCCTGCGATCATAAAGCTCCAAGGAGTGCCTGTGGATTCATAATCACCACTTAGACGTAGGGCGCCTGAACTACAGCCCACCAAAAGTGTAGGGCAGCATTTCTCAAGAGTTTTGACTTTCTGCCCTCGGATGTACTGCTCCCCTCCACCGTGACCCATAAACACGACCATATCTCGGGTGCTCAAAGCGGTCGCAAACTCCTCTTCCGTAGGAACAACCCCGACCTTGCCCTCCCAGCCTGCTCTCTGCTTGAAATCGTCTTCAAATCTTCTTTGGGTCCGAACTAAGTCTCCGGCGGGGTTTAACATATAATATACACTCTTCTCGTCGATAACCATATCAGGAGTTTTGCACAAGAGCTCTTGAAGGACGCCCAGGGAAGGAACTCTGGTAATGGGACAACCTCTGAGAGTCGGTATTGATTCCCAGGGTATCTGCTGGCACTTTCGATCGACGACTAACACCAGATGCGAATACTTCTTACTTTCACCAGGAGCGCCAATATAAGCTTCCAATGCGTCAATAATTCCGATAACTAGCGGATCCATGTCAATCTCATCGTACGCATTCTGTTCACCGTGGAACTGAAGGATATCAAGCACAAAGTATACCAAATCTTCGATTAGCGCCGGGCTTTCTTCGTTAATAAATGGACTGAAATAAATAAAAAGTTCATATATCCTGAGGCTGATATTGACCTGGCCAGCAGTCTGTCTGCCTTTGCCTCTACCACCCTTTTTGCCAGGTCTTCGAGATGGTAGATGGGTATTGAGAACAGCATCAAATGCTAGAGTGAACTTGGAAAATTTAACAGGATCAATAATACCCATACTGAAGATAGCTTTGAATCCACCAAGCCAGTAGTACTCTATATCATCCAAAAGACCCTTAAGCTCCTCATCCAGACTCATCCTTTCTTTCCACCACTGCTGAATATCTTCTTCTGTTGTTATTTTGCTTGTCCTCTGTATGGTTGCTGATGCACTGCTCTGATCTATTATGGACTGTAGCTTTTTCAAACCCTCCGCAAATGTGAAGGACTCCTCATCCGAGTCCCGAGTATTGTGTCTATTCAGAGGCAAATTTATAACTAGAGGTGACTCTTGATTCTTTTCCATACGTGATATCATGAGGTTTCCGCTTGACTGTGCCACTTTGAGCGAAACGACCAGCCAGTCTTCAGGAATAGAAGCTAGATCAATGTCCTGTTCGCTGCGACATAGCGTATCAACATCTAGGGCAATATTCTCAGGCCACGAAAGGCTGGTATCTTCCCGCAAACGAAAGAGAAGCCGTTCACTCAACCACGGAATACTGGGAGTCGAGAATTGAGCTGCCTGCATATCACTTACTGTCTTTGAAACGGCAGATAATAAAAAGCAAATATCATTCTGCAAACCACATATTTCCACATTATCAACGCTGGAAAGATTTTCAATCTCATTAGAGCGAGAGCTGATGTGAGATTTTGCTTCTGTGAGCCAATAGATGGCTTGTGTGACGCTACTCACTGATGGCCCGTGACCGCTTCCTTTCAAAGAGCTTCCCGAGATTTTAACAGAAGGCAATGAAAGAGCCGAGTCTTGCAAGACCCCAAAGACAGGATCAATCATCAGAACCTCAAGTGCTTTCTTATAGTACATTTTGGCCTTCCCGACGTCTCTCATGTTAGACGTGGGCTCGAGTCTATCTAGCATCTTAAGCGCAGAATCCACAGATCCCAGCATACCTAAACCATTTGCATAGGAACATATGATCTTGTGTCTCAATTCAAGTAACCCCTTTGCCTTATCGATCTGCATCAGAAGTTGGGGTTTCTTGGGGGAGATTAAAGCTGAATAAGTTGCCTCGGCCAATTTGAAATACTCTGCTTCTTCATCAAAAAGTCCTTGCCTCTGCAGATACAAGCCAAACGAATACGCAAGTTCCATTAAACCTCTATGCTTAGTTCCGACCAGTCTGCACTCTACCTCAGATGCTTCTAGGATCTTTTTGGCATCATCTAACTTATACATTCTCGTATACAGCTCTGCCTGAAAAGAAGCAAGCACCGCCATCCTATAATTACAGCCTAGCTGTTTTGCCATTTCAACAGTTTCCTTAATATAATACTCGGCCTGTCTTGCTAGCCCCAGAATCTCGAGATTTCTGGCAGTGATATAACCTATGTCCATCGCAAGCCCGAGAATTGGCCAGAAACTAGCATCAATCTTGATCTCATCTTTCGATTTTGAAAACTGCCTCAATAAGCGGAACACTTTCTGTAATCCAACAGCTCCAACTTCGTTCTGTCCATGTCGACTATGAACTAGAGCTAAAACGCTTTGCAAGCGGCAATATAGAATGATTCGTCTCTGGAAATCGACGTATGCCTCATCCGGGTGTCTCCCTTCTGATACAGGAACACAGAGCTCAGGCTGTTTGTGGATAAAGCCAAGAAGTTTGTTAGCTAGAGATATCTGCTCTCCTGGATCCGCAATTTCGACTTCGGAAGCCGAAAGCATTGAAGTCAGCCATAACATAGCACGCGATCGCTTTTTTATACCTTTGCGGGCACTATTGATTATTTGCTGTGCCGAATCATTGTATCCTAGTACAGCTAGTGAATATGCTAAGTCCTCATGCAGCAGTAATACCTCTTCTGATTTTGCTAGCGTAGGCAGGATATGCTCCAATAACTCAATCCGAAGTTCGTGGTAGCCGTGGAAGTACAGCAGCGAAGACAGAGTATAGACTTCGTAAATAACATCAAAACTAGGATGTTTGTATTTACTCTGTGCAAACATTGTGAACCTCTCAACTGCTTGCTTGACATTAGCAAACATCTCAGCCTCTTCACAAGTCAATGCCATTTGTAATAAATAAGTACCATGAATAGCAAATACCACAGGTTCGTCACCGTCACTGACTTGCGGGATATCTATCGCCGGTATCAACCTTGAGCTCCGGTAATGTCTTGCCGAAGCTCGCAGCAATCTAGGCGACAGAGGGTCAAGGACACTAGTGAGGAGGTTGAGAATATCAGCTGATCTCTCCCATCTTGACGGCTTCGAAGAGCGATTAATCGTAAAAATCAGTAGCTCATATACTAACACAAGGAGTGGAGAATCCCCAGATCCAAGTTCCAGCAAAGCAGTACCATCTCCATCCAGTAAAGATCGAGCCATAACATTGATGATTTGTGTGATATCAGTTCTGTCCAATGCATCATACAGGGCAAGCACGCCAGAACCTTTGGTGAGCTCAATATTCTCATCAGACAGACTGAGTGCTAGGTATCCGTAACTCATTACTTCGGCATATCGTCGGGCTCCAAAAAATGCAATACATAGTCGATCGATTTTCACAGCAATTTTGGACCATTCCATATGGGTACGTATCCGCAGATCGTAGTCAACCGATTTTTTCCAGAAATCGATATATGTCGCGTCCCTTTTGTCCTTTTCCCGGGATTTGTTACCCATTAGATGTAGATTATACGAAAGCTTCCGGGACAGCTTCCATAGGTCTAATTTTTCAAATGCAGTCATAAGAGTGTCGTAAAAATGCAGAGTTGATGCAGTTGCAGGTGTTGTGGAAAGGCTTGCTTCGAGTAGCCCAAAAAGTTCGGTAGCCAGCTCCAGTGTTGGGGAGGGCAGAAAGAAATATCTGGCAATAAGATTCATGCCGTCATAATCTTCGTTTGCCAGAGCCGATTTTGTCAGATTCAGGATAGCTTTCTGAACCGTAGATTCTTTGACGGCTTCTTTATATCCCAAATCTCCAGAAACCTTAAGTATGCTGTCCTTCGTTAAGTGCCTCACATCTAGTGAAAGAATCAGAGTCAGTATTCTTCCTTTATCGTCTCTTGAGTACTGCTTTGGAGAAGCTTCTAGTGAGAGTCCACGAAGCTTTGTCGCAGTCTCAGCTTCTACCTGAATAGACAAGATTGTTAAAAGATTGTGGACTTCTCCCATATCAGAAAACGCCTCCTTGCGAGAACCAATGAGACCTATAAGCTGCGTAGCGTACAGATTAATTTTCCCTGGTCTACGATTTCCTTGGTCTTTGAGGAGCATTCCAAAACACTTGCACATGGCACCAATATACACTGGTCTCAGATTAGGTACAAATTGTAAAGCGCATAGTCTCAGCTCTAGAGCCTCGTTCAGTGGCGAAGTATTCGATAGCATGAGAAGCTGCCGAGCAGCCATTTCCAAGTTCGTATTTCGATCTGGCTCTGGGAGGTAGCTTGACCAGCCAACTAAGCCATCAGAAGTTGCAGATAATGAGTCGACAATACTCTGAGAGCGTTAGCAGGAACATATCTCTCAGAACTCGTTTTACTTACCGAAATGCTAAAGGCCGAAACTTGTGTTTGTGCGCATAGGTAACAATACCGCAGCACGAGATTAAGTGACGACGTGATCAGACATGCCGTATCTATCGATGGTTTCCTGGAGGGCCTTTTAATTGTCAGCAGCTTTTCATAAACTGGTGTCGATGTGGCCTTTAATTTCGAATATGGTAGGTTTGAAAACAGGATCCAAAGGCCAGACAACGCCTCTCGGCACTACGACTGTAGTTAGTAACTTTTTTTCGTCATAACTCAGAGCCGAAAAATAGTAACTTACGAGCCCCGCCTCGACCAACTTGATCAAGAAGCGAAGATGAAGCCTTTGCGGCTGCAATGCCCGCTGTCCAGAAGCATAGAGCTTCACGAACGCCTTACTAGCAGAAATACAGAGTGGAATGACTTGTTCGGGCTTGACCTGATCAGCGATGAGACGGTCCAACAGATCAGAAGCTGTCGTTATCGCGTCCGTTCCATCTTTGCTATCGGATTTTTCTGCTGGCTTAGGGGTTGGTACCGTCTGTCGGTTTGGATGTCTCACAGCCAATGGCTTTGAATGTGGCCTCCTTGCACCGCGAGATTCTTGTACCTCAATAGTGAGGTTCTTAAGATCCTGCACAAGAACTTCTCCCATGAGGCCCTAAATGCCCTATAGACAACTCAGTCTCCAGGTGTATTATTGTGTTGACGATGAGGTTTGTTGATGTGTAGCTCCATGCAGTCCCGCGGCTGTTTGCTGAAAATTGCCCTGGCAACAGACCAGACCTCCAAAATAATCTACTAACGTTAACAGAAAATAAAAAAATAAAAATATTTCCACGACGCCGCAGAATCTTTCAAACAACTCACTAAGCATGGGAACAGAGAAGAAAGAAAAGAACAGAAGAGCCCGTGAAGGGAAAACAGGAGATGGTAATCTCCGCCTGAAGGGAGAGAACTTCTATCGAGATGCTAAGAAGGTAAAGAAGCTGAACATGCTCAAGGAGGGCCGAGCTCAGCGAAATGCAAAGGGAGACATTGTCCAAGCTGCAACCTTTCAGTCAAAAGAGATTCCAACTGCACGGGTGGATCCTAACAGAAGATGGTTTGGAAATACTCGAGTAATTGCCCAGGATGCCCTGAACCACTTCAGAGAAGCTTTGGGCGAGAAATCCCAGGACTCCTATCAAGTTCTGTTGAGAAGGAACAAACTGCCTATGTCTCTGCTCGAAGAGTCAGAAAAGATTCCTACTGTCAATATAGTGGAAACAGAACCATTTGACAAGACATTTGGTCCAAAAGCACAGCGCCGAAAGCCTCGAATCGCTGTCAGCAGCCTGGAGGATCTTGCGACCACGGTGGATGAAGACAGCATCAACTATTCAGAAAAGTTAGTCAACGAAGCTGAAATGACTGGTCAGGAATTTGCCGCTGAGGCAAAGGAGCATATTTTCAGTAAGGGTCAATCGAAGCGAATATGGAATGAATTATACAAGGTCATTGATTCTTCAGATGTTGTCATTCATGTGCTGGATGCTCGTGATCCTATGGGCACTCGTTGCACGTCAGTCGAACAATACATCAAAAAGGAAGCACCTCATAAGCATCTTATATTTGTTTTAAACAAATGCGATCTTGTTCCAAACTGGGTTTCGGTAAGCTATAAATCTGTTATTTCTCTCATTTGTATCCCATTGTTAAGTCAAGACTCTCTTCGTTCAGCTTCTGTTTGAACATAATAAATGAAGAGAAGCCTGTTACAACTCTGGAAGAAAAAATATCCTTTCAACTTCAACACTCTCGTTTTGAGATGTGCCCCGAGAGGAATGCTGGTTCTTTAGAGTTGAGTCGCGAACCAAGCATCTGCTTGGGAATATTTCGCTCACTCTTAGTTAAGAGCTATACATATTTTTGAAGTGAAGCTTTCTCGCATTTATTTTTGAAAGATCAAATCGCTAACAATTCATTTTATAGGCTGCATGGGTAAAACACTTATCAAAGGACTACCCAACTTTAGCATTTCATGCATCTATTACAAACTCTTTCGGTAAAGGAAGCTTGATTCACATACTAAGACAATTCTCGTCGCTGCATTCTGATAAAAAGCAAATTTCTGTGGGATTTATAGGATACCCCAATACTGGAAAGTCCTCTATTATTAATACTCTAAGGAAAAAGAAGGTCTGTACTGTGGCTCCTATCCCAGGTGAAACAAAAGTTTGGCAATATATCACCCTAATGAAGAGAATCTTCTTGATCGATTGTCCTGGAATCGTACCCCCAAGCTCAAAAGATACTGAGGCAGATATTCTGTTCCGCGGTGTGGTACGAGTCGAGCATGTGTCGCATCCCGAACAATTCATTCCTATTATGCTTGAGAAGTGCAAACCTCAACATTTGGAGAGAACTTATGAAATATCAGGCTGGAAATCTGCTGCGGAATTCCTGGAAATGATTGCACGTAAACATGGACGGCTCTTAAAGGGCGGCGAACCAGATGAAAGCGGCGTTGCTAAACTGGTTCTAAACGACTTTAATCGAGGTAAAATTCCTTGGTTCGTTCCTCCGCCTTTTGAGGAGAGCGACGGGAAAGGTCTGGCAGGACGTGCTGGCAGGTTAGGAGAGATGCGAAAGAGACGGACAGACGATGAGGCTTCCGCTGATCCTGCATCTGATGGGGTGGCAGGTACCGAAAAAGATGATGAGATGTCTGGTGATGGCTCAAATAGCGAAGATGAAGGTGAAGGTGAATGGAATGGTATTAGCGATTAGTCTTACTATTTAATATAGAGCATATGATTATCCACTTTATGGTCCGATCCGAACTTTTCAAATAGGAGGACTTTCTGTCAGCTTTCCAGTTGTCTGCTTGCTTAAGAACGACCAATCTCTGGTGACATTCACCGGTCCCCAATGTGGACTATGCTCCTTCCGAATCCAATTGAAGTCGTCTATGGATTTCCACTGCCGTGGTTCTTGTGAAGGTTCCAGAAGAGATTCAGGGAACTGGCCAAACCTGACATCACTGCAGTGTTCTATAATGGGCTGTCCGAACTGGCAGCTGACTAGTACAGTATTATTATGTGAGTTGTGCATTCGAAATTGATGGCAATAGATTATTAGTGTAGAATTTGTTATATTTTCCAAGAACACGGGACCTTTCACGCAATTAACAAGGATGATACAGCTGTTGATATCCTGCAGCTTTGCGGAGGAGAATTTTGAATGGCTGAGTCTCACAATTGACGATTGTAGTGAGTCTAGCCTTACAGCCTTCTCTTCCTCGAGCTTCGAGATTGTACAATAGCACTCCATAGACATATTGTTAATGTGAAGCTCATCGCTAGTAGTCAATTGAGACCTGCTGATCGGTGAATCTCCAGTCTTGGTAGAGATATTGGGAGCAGTAACCTTGGAAAGACGATTGCGAAAGCTGAATCCTTTGCTACCAGTGAGAGTCTTTGATTTCGTTCGCAAACGCTCTGACAGATCACGTAGAGCATCTGTATATAGTTGTTGATCATGCAGTGGCAGAAATCCAAGTGCGCCTTTGCACTCGCCCTCCAAATCGGCAATATCCTGAAAGCATTTATTCTTTTCGTCCAAGTTTTTTATTCCATTAATTGAGTCAAGAAGAGCTATATCAGAGTTAGTCTTGGATCAATCTCGACATCCCAGTAACTTGCCTTCTTTTTCTTTCATAAATCTCTCATAGAAGTCTTGTGCCTGATGACTGGTGCTCATTGAGACTATTATTTAGCAGCTGGATTACTTTCTTAACTTCTCATGGTGATGATATGAAATAAGTTAGCTTCAAGGACACTCAAATGAAATTCTCCGCATCTCCTGTTCTCTCTACCCCAAGATGTTCCTCAAGCCCTATACTAGACCTAGGCCTTGACCCGAAGTTCTGTTACCTATAGCTATGCATATTTTCGGTCTTCATATAGAGCTCGACTACTGAGGATATGGCGATGGCTTGTCGTGGTCTATCTAACCACTTTACTGGTTCGGATCCAACTCCCATCGCTGTTGATTTCTTATTCTTGTAAATAAAGAATGTCCTGACGAACGTCGTCAACTATCCTGATAAACCCATCCTGGTCAGGTGTGAAGTGATGCCCTCCCTGAACAGTTATGACCTGGTCTGCATGAAGTCGCTGGACTTATCCATGTAAGGTCGCCTTTGAGCCGGTCAATACTCGCCTAGTTTTCGAAATTTATTACTCTAAACTATTTAGGATGCTAGACTAATTTGAAGGTATGAATCTTATGGTTCTAGCTGTGACTTGTTACAATTCATTGGAAACATTTTCATTCTGAAAGTTTTAGTGCCTGTGGTTCCCATAGGGGCGCTGAACGGCTGCTATATGTTTTCAATGCTGAACCATACTATTATGACAGTAACACCAATAGCTGCAGGCAGGGCAGTGCTCGACGCCATTCAGTAATAGAAAGCTATATTTTCCAATTAAATCCAACCTCAATACCCCCCTCCTATTCTGAAAAGAATTGTTGAATTGTGGAGAAATAACGCTCAACTACGTGATTAAGATGTGTTAATTTATCCAAAAAGCCCGAATGTTGTACTAAGCAGACCACCGTTTCCTCCTTTTATTGACCGAGATTCCGCTTAAATAAGAATTATGGACCAACTTCGCACTATCATTGAGGGTACAATTGACTTTCAAGGCCAAAAATTAGCAGATTTCCTTAGCAATAGTATCCTGACTGCTACTGCTATAATTGCGACTGTTGTTGGGTTTTATTTGCAAAGACTTGACGTGTCCTTAGTGGCTATTTTGGCCAGCTTTGTTGTCACTGAAGTAGTTGTGGCGCTTCCTTGGCCATTCTATAACAAACATCCTTTGAATTGGCAGCTACCATCTCAGTAATGGGAGACCTATATTTGGTATGAGATCAGTAAGACGTTTAGTACACGGTCACGGTCAGCTAACGCTAGAATTAATAGGGCCTCGATTTGTCAACCCAGCAGCTCAAGGGTTTGATACTCAACTCTGATCTTGAAGCCGTTTATCATGAAAAAGTTGAATTTGACGTGGATTTGCCTCTCTATGGGACTAAAAAGGGGGTGATAACGAATCCGGCTCTCGGAGAAGTATTAGCGCCTGTTTCAATGTGGCTAGACGCGCTAGATTTACTTCTTCAGAGAATAAAGCAGAGCGGGAAAGTGTCCTTAAAAAGAATAAAAGGAATCAGCGGTGCGTGTCAGCAGCATGCCAGCGTTTTTTTAGGAGACAGGGTCTCAAGTAAACTAACTCAATTGAGTGTCGAGAAATCTCTGAAGGATCAACTTCAAGACTGCTTGGCGTGGGATATGAGTCCGAACTGGCAGGATCACAGCACCCAGAAGGAATGCGAGATATTTGAATCTGCAGTGGGTGGTAAAGAAGAACTGGCGAAGATTACGGGAAGCAAGGCACACCACAGATTTACTGGCCCACAGATTTTGAAACTGAAAACCAAAACGCCGGACATCTACGAATCATCAGAAAGGATTGCATTGGTGTCATCTTTTTTGGCCAGCGTGCTCGCTGGGGCACTTGTGCCACTTGATGTTTCGGACGTCTGTGGTATGAATTTATGGGATATCGAATCTGGTCAGTGGCACCCTGCTCTGCTCTCTGCTATTGATCCGAGCAATACAGAACGCATAAGATCCAAGCTCGGCCCCGTGGAGCAATCGCCATCATCAATTGTGGGTCGCATTAGTGACTATTTTGTTCAAAAGTATGATTTTAACAAAGAATGCGCTATAGTTAGTTTCACTGGAGATAATCCCGGTACCATACTCGCATTGCCATTGGAGGCCAATGATGTTATTGTGTCACTGGGTACAAGCACGACTGCACTTGTGGTAACTGAAAAGTATGTGACTTCAAGCCTGTTTCATATGTTCAAACACCCTTTTGGCGGGAGTCGGTATATGGGTATGCTTTGTTACTGCAATGGGGCTTTAGCTCGCGAACAGGTACGTGACAGAGTCAATGAGAAGTATAGCATCGAGAAGAATAGTTGGGATAAGTTCAATGAACTTGCCACTGCAACAAGAGCTGAAGACAGGAAAATTAGTTGCCTTGGGTTTTACTTTCCTTTACGCGAGATTATTCCTGATGTTTCAATTGGTATTAGACGGTTCATCTGGAGAGATCAGACCACCCCGACCTCCACGACTACCGCAGAAGTTAATGACCCTGAGGTTATTCCCGAGGGAACTAACCACATAGGTTGGAAACAGCCCGAAGACGATGTCTTACGTATATTAGAGTCTCAGGCTTTAAGCATTCGTTATCGATTGGCGCCTCTATTGACCACAAAGTCTCGCTGCCCTAGAAAAGTGTATTTTGTTGGAGGATCCAGTAAGAATCCAACAATTTGTAAGATCATGGCAGAGGTCCTGGTTCCCGAGGTGGGATCTTATACCCTGGATCTAAGTGACGCATGCGCAAAGGGTGCCGCTCATAAGGCGGTTTATAGCTGCATTTACCCCGGAGAAAATGATACTTCGTGGGAGAAGTTTATCACCAGCAAGTGGCTGCCGGCGTGGCAGACTGCAGTACCAGGTACCGATGGTCTGCGGGACCGATATGGCTCGGAAGCAGTGGCATTGTTGAAGGCCACCGAGAAGTACCTTTGAATCCACAGTATAGAGTTAGTATATGAACATTAGTTATATTTGAAACCCTATATAATTTCATAACTAATCTTAATCGATCTAAACTTCAATATACAGAAGCCAGTTGGATAATTCTAATTTAAAAAAGTGGTCCGGTTTCAGCTTCAACCGTCGAGCTCGGCTCTGTTGCCTGATAGCTTTTTTGCGCACCCAGACCTCGGCAACAGAATTTCCCCACACAAAACTCGAGTTCCGAACCCCAATCGACCCATCGGCCTTAGACCTCTTATAAATATTAAGTCTTGTCGACCAGTTTTTCTACCTCATTCCTCTAGAACCCGAACTACCAAAATATAGCAAAAAAATGGCTGAGGAGAAGGTTTTAGGAAGATTACAGAACTTGGCTATTAACTCTACTGCCAACGTGGAGATAGACGGCAAGTCCTACAACACTTTTACCGAACCGTCTGTGGCTCTTCAACAAGAGCGGGCCAAGACTAATTTCGATGTACGGGAACTTACTGTAAGTTTTTTTTGATTGATATGCCAGAAAGTTGTACTCAAGAAACTAATAACTTTTGAACATAGTACTACCTTGAGGGTGGCAAGGAAGCTGCCGAGCACACCGAGAGAATCATGCAAATGATCGAGCGTGACCCGGTGTTTCAGAACGACGACTTCTATGATCTGACTAAGGATGAGCATCGAAGTCTGTCGGTAGAGCGTGTTGCTGCCATCAGCAGATATCTCGTTAATGCAGGCAACGAGACTGATGCTCGAAGTGTGATGGCTAATATCGGTCTGGTTGATCCTGGTTCCTACACTCGATGTGGCGTGCATTTCGGACTGTTTTTGAGCGGCGTTCGGGGCAGTGGTACTCAGGAACAATTCCAATACTGGGTCTCACGAGGTGCCGGTAACCTCAAGCGTTTCTTTGGCTGCTTTGGTATGACAGAGGTAGGACATGGATCCAATGTTGCTGGTCTCGAGACTACAGCCACGTTTGACAAAAACACGGACGAGTTCGTGATTCACACACCTCACACTGCCGCTACGAAATGGTGGATTGGTGGTGCTGCACACACAGCTACTCATGTTCTGTGCTTTGCTCGTCTAATTGTGGATGGCAAAGACTATGGGGTAAAGAGCTTTGTTGTGCCATTGCGAAACCCAGAAGATCATACCATCCTGCAAGGCATTGCCTTGGGTGATATCGGCAAGAAGATGGGTCGTGATGCCATTGATAATGGTTGGATCCAGTTCACACATGTGAGAATCCCACGTCAGTATATGATGATGAAGTATGCCAAAGTTGACCGAAATGGAAAGGTCACCGAACCTCCTCTTGCCCAACTTACATACGGTGCGCTGATCGCTGGCCGTGTTTCCATGGCTGCTGACTCTTTCCACACTGCAAAGAGATTCTTGACCATTGCTATCAGATATGGCGCCGTGAGGCGACAGTTTTCATCTGTGGAGAACTCGCCCGAGTCGAAGATTCTGGACTACACTCATCACCAGAGGCGTCTCATGCCTCGTTTGGCATACGCTTTTGCTATGAGAGCAGGAGGTGAAGAGCTTTACAAGGTATTCTACAGAGCCACCGATAAGCTGAGCAAGACCAGCCCTGATGACAAGGTTGCCATGGCTGCCGCAATTGAGGATGTCAAGGAACTTTTCTCTGTGTCCGCCGGTCTTAAGGCCTTCAGCACCTGGGGAACAGCACAGATTATTGACGAGTGCAGACAGTCTTGTGGTGGACATGGCTACTCTGGATACAATGGATTTGGTCAAGGATACAATGACTGGGTCGTTCAGTGCACCTGGGAGGGTGATAACAACGTCCTGTGCCTGTCTACTGGCCGTTCTTTGATTCAAAGTGGCTTGGCAGCTCGTAAGGGTAGATCAGTTGGTGGTGCTGTTAGCTACTTGACTAGAGCCAAGGAACTGTCGACATTAAGCCTGGCAGGCCGAGACATTCGTGACCCTAAGGTTGCTATTGAGGCCTGGGAGTCTGTTTCATCTCAGACCATTTTCCATGCCGTGGATGACTTTGTCGAACTCACTACTAAGAAGGGCTATGTAGCCACTCAGGCATTTGAAGAGCTTTCTCAGCAGCGATTTGAGCTTGCTCGTGTTCACACCAGACTCTACATCATCAAGAGCTTTTACGCGCATATTGAGCAGGATGCTACACCTTCTATCAAGAAGGTTTTGCTTGATCTGGCTACTCTGTTTACCCTGTGGTCTATTGAGAACGAGGCCACGGTCTTTTTGCGACACGGATACCTCACTTCCAAGGATCTCGACACTGTGACGACCCTATGCAATGAGTATTGCAAGCGAGTCCGTGACCAGGCCATTGGTATAACCGATGCTTTCAACTTGAGTGACTTCTTCATCAACGCTCCTATCGGGAACTACGATGGAAACGTGTATCACCATTACTTTGAAAAGGTCAAGAGAAGAAACCCTCCTCGAGACATCAGACCTCCCTACTACGAATCTAAGATGAGACCCTTCTTTTTCAGAAAAGATGCCGAGGAACCCAATCTTGCTGAGCTCGAGGGACTAGACTAAAGCTATACTCGTAAATAAATTGTCTTTTTGTTGTCAGTATTTATTTTAGTTTTATGAGAAATATTTAACCGCGACGACTTTGCCAACTCTCATATTGGACACGTGCGGGCTAGTGTTACCAGAAGGCGTGGTGCTGCTGCTGCTGTGCGCGCGCGGGTTGAGGCTTCTCTTGGGCAGAGACCCCCCGGAGATTCTTCCAGAAAGAACCACCGACTCTCTCGTGTATCAAATCTGTAAGCTTAAAGACCGCCAGTATATATGATCTGATTTGTAGAAAACAGTAATTCAAACTGACGCGAATGCTCCTGCTAGAATCTCTTATAAATCATTATACACGAGACTTTTAGAGGATCTAAAACTCTAAAAATATAAAGAAGAAAAAAAAAATCTCATACTGACTGGTACTCGCGGCCGGGTGTACAGTGCGGATTTCGACGACAACAAATCAGCCAAATTCAACAATCCAACAACAGATAAATTCAACATTCGCCATATAACACGGAGAGATATCTAGTCCATCTAGGAGACCGCTTGTATATAAGTCAGACACTCACCAAAGCGAATCAGCGACACATCAGAGATCCAAAAAAAACCCACCAAAAAACAGATTTATAAAGGGCACCCCCCGAGCATATAAAATAAGACTCACGGCATATAGCAAACGCATACTGAAAAATTGAAAAACGGCGTCAACTTCTTACATACCACGTCGGCTCAGCATCTATCTAATTCATCGGTACTTGTTATTCTTCATTTTGGATTAGGTCTCAGGGTTTTTATTCCTTCTTCCTCTTTTCTCTAGCAAAAAAGTCTCATCAAGTAATGGGCGCTCCTGCCACCATGACTACTACCGCTCAGGACAACACTATTTCCGAGGTCGGACAGCAGCAAGAAAACGTTGTTCGACCTGACAAGACTGAGGTCGGCTGGCTCTTTGTAGAGCAGTACTATACATATCTTAACACTCAGCCAAACAGACTACACCTGTTTTACACTAAGAGCTCCACTCTATGCCACGGAGTTGAGGGTGAGGCGGTCCCCACGTTCTATGGCCAAACTCAAATCCTCCAGCGGATCGAGAAACATGAATTCGATGACTGCAAGGTGTTTGTTTCCAACATGGACTCTCAGGAGTCAGCAAACGGTGGCGTTGTGGTCCAAGTTCTCGGGGAGATGGCTAATAAAGGTGGACCGCTGAGAAAATTTGTGCAAACGTTTTTCCTGGCCGAGCAGCCAAAGGGATATTTTGTTTTGAATGACATTTTCCGTTTCTTGAAGGAGGACTCGCCCGAGTTTGATGAGTCCGAGGATGGCCAGGTTGAAGCTGCTACTACTACCACTACTACTAAGACCAGCGCAGAGATTCCCGGGGATTCTAAAGTCAAGGAGTCTTCCCTTTTCGCTCAATCCTTGTCAAATGCCGCTACTGGACAGGAGACATCTGAAGATGTCGCTCAGTCGTTTTCTACAGAAAGCCAGCCTTCTATTGAGAGTACCCCCGCTCGCACTCCGGATACTGTCAGCAGCCCAGAGCCATCTCAGTCCGAAATTAAGGTCCAACAGAACACAGTAAAGGAGGACCAACAAGTCACTGAGGTTTCAGGACAGGTTGCTCAACCAGCTGTTACGCCTGCTCCTACTGCGACACCTGCGCAGCCCGCGTCTAAAAAGCCTGAGCCGGCTCTTCCCTCTGCTCCCGTATCCTGGGCAGCTATGGCCAAGACCAGTGCTGCAGTTGCTGCTCCTACGAAGACTGAAGGTAACGGAAACGCTACCCACACTGCGACACCGGCGGCTAAGCCCACCCCTGCATCTGCATCTCCTGCTGCTGCTCCTGCTGCTGCTGCCGCCGCCAGCAGAGCTTCTGCTACAAACAGCACACACTCTAATGGTAATGGTAAGAAATTCGCTGAGTTCCACTCGGCTTACATTAAGCATGTATCTTTCCGAGTTGATGATGACTTGCTAAGAAAGACGTTGGAGGAGATTGGGCCCATGACCCATTTCCAGGTTGAGAAGAACAAGAACTGCGCCTTTGTTGATTTTGTTGACGCCGCCACCTTGAAGGCTGCTCTGGAAGTGCACGAGCTCAAGGTTGGTGATCAAGTTGTTCTTATCGAAGAGAGAAAGCGAGGAGGTGCTAAGAATAAGAATGCTAACCAGAAAAAGACCGGCAACGTCAATGGAGCAGGCAGCAACTTCAAGAAGTCCCAAACCAAGTAAACAACCAAAAGAAAGGAAGCTGCAACGGTTATATTTTCTCGCAACTCATGATCAGTCTTCCCTCCTCCTACCCACATCAGTTTTAACGATCTCCACCTACCCCGAACCAACATCATCACAATAAAGCGAGCAAAAATGAAGTGATACGATACGCGAAGAAGACGAAAATGATGGATAGAAAGTTCTTGATTCACTCGTATCTTATAATGATGGAGATTGTTGTTGTACGTAATGTCAACTACTTAACAGCAATCTTTATGTGCTAATAATAACATTTTTAAAAGTAAAAAATAATTAATTCTGCTTTCATATCTCAGTAGGCCAACTTTCACAGCTTCAAGTCTTTCAGCAACATCGACCGACAAATAGGGTGATAGAAAAGCTTGTTCTTTTCAAAAGTCTTAACTGCCAGATCGTGGTCAACCTTGTTTAGCTGTCTGTAACCGGGTCGGGCAAACTTCATTCGGCCAACAGTACCAAGCCAGCCGGCAAGTCTCTGATACTGAGCTGTGATTTTAGCAGCAACTGCGAGCCTGTACCACTTAGAGATCACCTCGGCATTCCTGGAGCTGGACAGCGAGTATGCCTTATCAATCGCCAGAACACCTTCCTGTAGATCTTTCAGGTTGGTAATTTGCTCAAAAGATGCAGAAAGCGAAGTCAAGAAAACCACGGCCTGTGTGGAAGTCCACGAGTCAATATCATGCTTAGAAAACTGTGAATAGTCACCAGCACTAGACTTGGTTGCGTGAACCCACTTGTCTGCCAGTGCGTAGCAGGCCTCAGCAACACTGGTGTCGAACTTCGGTTTGGGAGGCAACCCAGGCTTGTAGAGCCAGCTATCCCAGTCAATTGAATCCAGGAGTGATTTTTTATCAGAGAAAAACTCATATAAAGTATCCACAAACTGGTAAGTATCTAGCGACTTGCCCTTGAATTTTGAGAAATAATGTGGAATGAATGGATCAAAAACTTCTTTCCCACCAAGGACAGTCTCAATATGGAAGAGGAGATTGAAACCCTTTTCGTAGGGTACTGAACTAAAAGCGTCGTCAGGGTCTCTATCGGCCTTCAAGTCAACAACAAGCTTTGAGAAATCTTTTGCTTCTTCTCCAAAGTTTAAAATCGACTCTTCCAGCTCTTTCCAACCAATAATAGCAGAAAAGTGCCGATGTGCTTCACCGTGGATAGCTCCCACAATTCTTCTCTCCAGATACACAGTCCAGCCTTCATTGAGCCAGAAGTGCTCCCACGAACAGTTAGTAACGAGATTGCCGCTCCAGGAGTGAGAAAGCTCATGAGCAATGACATCCACATTTTGGCGATCACCAGAGATTAGAGTAGGTGTCGCGAAGGTAATGTTGGGGTTCTCCATGCCTCCATAAGGAAACGAAGGAGGCAAGACAAGAACGTTGTATGTCTTCCAATCGTACGGAAAGACAATCTTCTCGGCAACTTGAATGAATTTTTCAGTATCTGCCTCGAACTCATATTGGCATTCGCCGAGCTTTGAAGGTTCGCTATAAACCAAAGATCGAGGCCCAATCTTTGCAGAATCAAGATCTCCGCTAGCAAGAGCAACCAGATATGATGGAATAGGGATATGCTGCTCAAACTGATAGATCTTGGCCTGATTCGGGTCGTCAAAGAATCCCTCAGGTAAAGGATCAGTGGGAGCAGATATGTTTCCGCTTGATACAGCTGGGTGCTCAGACTGTACACTGATTGAGTAAGGCGTCTTTACAGAAGGGGTATCAAAACACGGGAAGAGCGATCGAGCGTGGATAGCCTGGCATTGAGAGAACAAGTAAGGAGCTTTCTTACCTGCAGTTTGCTCCGGTGTCAACCATTGCAGAGCAGTACAGTCCTTTGTAGTGGAGTACTCGATTTCCAGCGTGTTGTCAGAGGTCGAAAGCAAGCCCTGAGTTGAGATCTTAAGCGGTGAGCCAAGTGCTTTTCGAGGCTCCACGGAGAACTTCAGCGCCGTGTGGTTCAACCTAACCTTTGACACTTCCAGAAAAGACATATCAAGAACAATCTCATCGGTATGATTGTCATTAGCAGACAACTTGTAGCTGACGAGACCGCGAACGGTGTGTGATCGCCAGTTGACTCGAAGATAGAGGTTGGTCTTCTCCACATTGAACTTGCTGTAATTTGACTGTGTGGAAGGATCCAACTCAGGCGACTGTGCCGGCCTCGAAGACTCAAAAAGTGCACCGACCATTCTATGCGGTTGAATTGATGACGATAAAATGCCTCTCGACAGCGAGCGAGCCGTATTCATATAAATTTGATCTGCCAAAGTGCCGTTCGGACTCCTGTTTCTGCCGACTATAGCCGCGGGAAGGGCGATGTGAATCATGTGATGTAGCCAAAAACCCTTGCCCCGTAAGTTTAGGGCTTAGCCCTAAGGTTACACCGTTTCAAGAAATACGTGTCACAACAGGGGGGAGAACTCGCTCCACGTCCCAAGCACTCACAATCAAGACTTGCAATTTCGAACTACCGACAACAAGCCTTTAGGTCAAGACAGAAGCTATGCAAATGTAAGTGGGATCAAGAGCAAACAAAACACCGATATTTGTGGCGACAATTTGGAATATAAGAGATCTAACGATATATTAGTTTTGTTAAGACTTTGACCGGAAAGAGTATGTTTTCTCTAAATCGACGAGAACCAATGACCAGCACGACAGGAATCATTCGAGAACTAACAGATGTTTAGCCATCACCCTTGAGGTTGAGTCTTCCGACACCATCGACAATGTTAAGTCCAAGATCCAAGACAAGGAAGGAATTCCACCAGACCAACAACGTCTGATCTTTGCTGGTAAGCAGCTCGAGGATGGACGAACACTCTCCGACTACAACATCCAAAAGGAATCTACTCTCCATTTGGTCCTTCGTCTTCGAGGTGGAATCATTGAGCCATCTTTGAAGGCTCTTGCTTCCAAGTACAACTGTGAAAAATCCATCTGCCGTGTGTGCTACGCCCGTCTTCCTCCTCGTGCTACCAACTGCCGAAAGAGAAAGTGCGGCCACAGCAACCAGCTGAGACCCAAGAAGAAGCTAAAATAAGCGATTTCGCTGTATGGGCCTATTATATTGTTATGTATATTTCTTCATAATGTGAAAAAGTCATTATTTTTTAAATCCAGCAGGGCCTGCAAATAAGGATCTTTCTCGGCTTTTCAGTATCTAACGTATTGATTGGATTATTCATCAAAAGAGATTTACCATAAATAATGTACAAATAAATAAACCAGCTCTCTTACTACTCCAGAGAGACTGATGGGTCTAGCTTTGAATATGTCGGTTCGTGGAGTTGAATATCTGGACAGAATTCAGTCAGTAGCTCATGCAGCTGGAGAGTCATGATCGGCTTAGTGATGAGTCCATTCATGCCAGCATCCAAACATAATTCCCGCGTTCGATCGTCAGCAGAACCGGTTAATGCAACGATAGTAAATGGATAACCCAAGGTACCACGGATAAACTTTGTAGCATCTAAACCATTCATCTTGGGCATTTGAATATCCATAAAAACAATATCAAAGTGCATTCCAACTCTGATGGCTTCCTCAACTTTCGCGACAACCTGCTCGCCATCCAAAGCCCAGTGGATATCCTTGATTCCTTCCAAGCGAAGCATTCGTTTGATAATCTCTTGATTAACAACGTTATCCTCTGCAATAAGGACCCGAGCACTGTTAGGTTCCAGGTTCCTGCGATCAGGCCTGTTAGCGAGCCCACTCCCACGCGAAATAGAAATAGCATCAACAGCATGATGTGGAACAGAACCCACAAGATCTGGAACATGACTCGTACTATTACTGATCTTGCGGCTAAGACTCACGCTGTCTGCTCCTCCGTATATTGGCTGAGTAAACGAATTATGCAATCGTATCGCAGGCAATGCGTCTATTGAGCTCTGGACAGAATCCATAACACTTGGTTGACGAGATGACGTCGGCAACAAGTCTAGGTTCGACTGAGTACCTCTCCGGTCAAGTGGAATTCGCAATGTAAATGTAGATCCAACGCCCACTTTAGAGGCCAGAGTGATTTCCCCGCCAAGAACCCCAGCCAGCTGGCGACAAATGGATAACCCAAGACCAGTACCTCCAAACTTCCTGGATAGGGCCTGATCACCCTGCGTGAAGGGCTCAAAAATCTGATCCTTCAAAGAATCATCTACGCCAGGACCATTATCTTCAACCTCGAACTCAAATATCGAAACTCTCTTACCAGTTTCAATCAGCGACCGGTGCTTATTGATCTTAGAAACGCTAGCAGATGGCTGACTCTTCAGAGAACGAGCCCTTAGAGACCTGGAGTCTGAGCTGGACCTAACTGGCTCGTCACTTTCCTCGTTTGAATCATCTTCGCTAAGTCGGCCTTCGTAAATTACAGAGTTGCCCGGAGTCTTAACAAACAACATTCGAGAACGTCTCACATCTTCTGAGTATTTCGACCGTTGTGAAGCTAGCGGTGAATGACGCGAGAAGCTCGAAGAAGACGCTGCTTCCGCTTCGCCCGCATATTTGATACGGAACGAAATCTCGCCGTCCTGCCTAGTGAATTTCAGAGCGTTTGATGTGATATTTATCACAATCTGAAGGATTCGGCCAAAATCACCATGCAAAATTAATGACCCAGCGGACTCTGGAATAATTTCACAGTTGAAAGTTATTCCCTTTTCCTGTGCTTGGTCGGCGAACATGGATTGAATTTGAGTCTTAAGATCACTTAGAACAAAGTCCTTCTCATCCAGAGTAATATTGCCAAGCTGGTTTTTAGAAAATGTCAGCAAGTCATTCAGTAACTGAAGAAGCAATTCTCCAGACTTGAAGATAGTTTTCAAAGACCTTTGGATCTTTGAGATATCCGTCTCTGTTAATGACACTGCAGTAATTCCAAGAATACCATTCAATGGCGTACGAAGCTCATGTGTAATGTTGGCAATAAAGAGAGACTTTGCCTCATTAGCATTCTCAGCCTGGACTTTAGCCGCTTCCAGCTCCCGAGTTCGATCTCGAACTCGATCTTCTAAATGCATGTATTGCTTGACAAGTTCGTCAATCATACGGTTGTAAGTATGAAATAAAACTGAGAACTCATCTTTAAATATCCTTTTATTGGCAGTGACTTTTCTTGGAACTCCGAATCGGCGTGTCAACTGCTTCGTGCTGTTCTTCTCCTCCGAGCCATCAAGATTATCAGGTGAGAATTGGGCTTTGGAAGAAGAGTCACTGTCTTCCTCAATGTGCTCTATGATCGCATCATGCTGAGATGGCGCAGATGAGGATGATGAAAACCCCGGATCGTCATGAAATTCTAAAGTAGTTTGCTCTGTAGCAGTCCGAAGTATGTAAATTGGCTTGACCGCAAAATAAGCTACTGGAACAGTCAAGAGCACGATAAACCCCGCAACTCCAAAAGCTGTCGCAATCACAATATTCCTCAGACTTGTTATCGGAGCGAATACAGTGCTATGGGGCTCCTCTATGCCCACGCCCCAAACCTTAAACTTCATATCTGCGAGAGCATAACCCACAGCCACATGGTCCGAAGCAGTTGTTTGGGTGTTGATCATGTACCCCGAGCTGTTTGTCAGCAAGACTACCTCCATGGCGGGGTATGATTCAAGCGGGTATTCCTCGACTCGAGCAGGTTCAGGAGGGGTCGGCGGAAATACATATCTGAACATGCTTGTATTGGTTCCATCGGCTATCCCTTCCACCACCACCATAGAGCCGTCACTTTCAAGACCGGTGTGGTCATCTATCACGCTCAGGAATGCTTCAGTGCTAGAGACAAGAGTCAGGTAGCCAGACAAATCCGGCGTATTAACCAAGACTGTCGAATTACCATACACCGGCAGTGTGACCGACATAAATTTGCTGTCGTCAGATAGAAACGGCCCCGAAATAACACCGCCAAGGGTGGACAACGAAGTAGGAGCCTTCCGATTAGGCGAGAGCGGAAATAGCGCGGTGTTAAACTCCGATATCAAAGTAGTCGTAGAATTTGTAGCGTTAAATATTGGGCTGTATTCAAGGTCATAGACCGACACTGCCGTTATCAAGCTGAATGTCCCCAGTGTGGAGTTGAAAAATGCCGCCAAGTCCGACCAGTTCTCAACAGTATTGTTGCCAGCTCTATACCGGCTGAGAGAGAGCTGGACCTGGTCCCGCGTTGTGATCCAATAAGACTGGTAGTAAAACGATGAAAATGCCTGCACCAACTGCGAAGCTTTCAACATTGCAACAACTTGCAAGCTCTCACCCGTCAGCGACAGCGTATAGTTTGAGGTATTAACCCCCTAAATAATAGCTTAGTTAGTCATCCCGAGCACCAAACAAACCATATAAAAAACCGTGTTCGCAAACGTGCGGCCTTTTCTGCTCATAAACCTACCGTTACGATAGCAAGAATCGTCAATGAGACACCCACTACCACGCATATCAGTATGATCAGCTGGAGCCGAATCCCGATGTGTACTGTCTTCATAGCGAAATCCTTCGCGCGCGCACAGGAAGGGAGTTGACTTCTCTTTCACACTTTATAATTGCCCGTATTTAATGCAGCACGATATTGTAAATTAATAAATCCAGTCTCACTTTCATAGTCCGGGACTCATGGGTCACGTCCAGACTCGAATCAAACAAACAAATAGGGACACACAAAAGAGAAGTATACCGTTACTCCCCGACCTAACTAATACTGGTGACTCCAAGTCGAGTTGTTGAAACCGTTCTAAGTATAAACACTGCCAGACGGATGTTCGGTGAGGAGGGTAGCGAAAACCTAGATTGGCGAATTTCTGGCATCAAACCCCTACCCCTAGCCGACGCCGCACAGGTTTATATGGAGTTCCACACATAGAAGTACAAAAATATTAAGCGAGGGTCAGAGGAGTAGGGTGATGAGATTGGCGTATCTAAAGTCACGACTTTTTATATCGGGGAATATCCACAGCACTAGGCTATGTAGCGGCCTTGTTAGGGCTGTGACAATTATCAATCCTAAACAGGACCTAACTGCTTCACTGGAGCAGGTTCTGCGAGAATCTTCAGCTACTCAGTCAGTTATTGCAGCAATAACTCCAAATCACGCATCGAGTGCCTTCAATGCCATGGAGAATCTTCAAAATGAACCATTTGATGGAATTCAAATGACAATTGCGGCTGTCGATGGCCTTCCCGTAGCTTCTCAGCGAAATGGGTTTTCGTTTCTCTTGCTGAAAAACCGAATAGAAATGAGGGTTTCAGAAACCCCAGATGACTTGTTACCGAGTCTTGTAGATCAGAAGAGTGGCCGAATAAACTGGGAATTAAACAAAGCGTCGCTGAGACTAGCATTTACATTTGGACCGATGCAGGAGGATTTTGTTCACCTGAAGCTAGCGAATACTCTTTTCGACACCGGATCCGAAAGCACTCTGCTATACCGACCTGCTCATAGTCAGTGCGTCGCTCGACTCTCTTCGTTAAGTGCTGTACTGCCCAATATATCTTTCAGCGAGGATATTGAGAGCTTTCTCCCATTGGTACCTATTGGAGAAGGAAATCTGAAAAAGATCACTGGAAGTGTTGGTAATATTATCAAAGAAATCAACGGTAAGCCTGCGGCTTCATATTTACAGCACTTACCAGAAATAGTCGAGGCAGGCCATCCAATTAAGATATATGCGGAAATTACAAACCGTGGAACAAGACATATGCATGAGGTCGTCGCAGGGGGGGGTGGTAGTTGGTCTCTGAGATCGAACATGCTTGTCCTTGATCCCAGCGCCAAACTCGAAACAGGATATGAGGTACAGTTCTACATGCTAGATTCATCGAAGAGGAGTAAAGGGGAAGTCGAGGCGGCGATCTCACGGCACAAAGCTGCGTCGCTGATTGTGGAGTCCACCATACCTCTGGATTCTATCTCCGAGCAGATCAACATCAATGAAGATACGTCAGAAACTATATTAGAAGGTGTATTTGGACTGGGCTCAGAAGAAGCGATCGTGATTCCGAGTAGGAGGCTTGCAGTGCCAGGTGAGGTTTCAATACTTTATCAATCATAAGCGTTAATTAAATAAGTGTACACTGAGCAAGTTATGTGAGTGCATGAAATAATAATAATATAATGTGATCTGTGCCTTTAGACAAGCACAGACCACCCACCTCCAAGAGAATTCAACAAAGAGGCAAGCAAGCTACTGCTCTCTCTATTAATACTCTCAGGCTTCCCTGACGGCGCATTTCGGCATGCTGTGGACATAGTCTCGGGAACAGCGAGTCTTGAATACATGTAGGAAATAGCCTTGACACCAAAAAAGATATATATCGCTTTTATTGCATACCTCACTAGATGTCGAGAAAAAAGCTTAATACCCAAAGGATCCAAGTTATAAATCGATTCCGAGATTCGGTGATGTCTTGTTATAGGAGTAGTGCCTTTTGGCCGCGATTCAATCCTCTTACTCTTTGCTCTCCTCTCTTGTCTACTTCGTCTAAGTGATCGTTTCACAGCACCGAAATTATCTAGCCTTGATACTTGCTCAAATTGCATCGCCCATCTCGCTGTTTGCCGCTGCGCACGCTCTCGACTGCTAGTGACAGCAATATCGGGCAAATTCAGGAAGTAGGTCGATAAAATCTCAGCCTGTCTAACCTCGTCATCACCCCTAGAAAGCGCAAGTGCATTGGAATCCTGCCTGATTAAAAAGCTTGGGTATTCTAACAAGGTTGTAGAAACTCTTGAAGCAATGCACCAATGCACGAACTTCTGAGCCGCCATATATCTCAACCATGAGGAGCCATATTCAGAAAATACGTCAGAGAATAAGGCATGGAAGTCAGACTTTACCAGCGAGGGTCGGTACTCAGGTGACATGAGAACACTAGCAAGCATCTCCTGGTCAGCTTCAACAACATTAGAAATTGCATATGGGTAGCATGCTGATGACGAATCAGATATTGCTGTAGATGAAGTATCCGATGAAGGCTCACCATTTGGAGCACTGTTGAAGAGAGATAGTTCTTCCTCGATTGTTTGAAGGGCTTCATCAATGGACTGACCAAACAGGAATGGTTTCAGGTCATGTCTTTTTAAATCATTTAGAACAGCCGACTTGAGCTTTAGCAGTTCTATTCCCTCAGTTAGGTCAGCCTTAGCGATAACAGGAATGACAGGCAAGTACTGGCTAAGACGTGACATATAATCTACATCCACCTGCTTAACCCGACCGAAAATCATGTAGAAGCAAACGTCAGCATGCGGGAACTCTGATAAGGATGAGGCCGATGACAAAACATTGATCATATGCGGGTTGTCAATGTTAACGATATTTGCTGTCTCACAGAATCTCTCGTCCAAGTAGGATGTCACAGAATCGATGCACAGAGATGCGTCGGAAGAATCCCCATACCCCACTGAGTCAACAAAACAAACGTTACGGTCCAAAACACTTTCATCAGATGCAACAGACAAATTCACGTTCTCTTCTTGCGGTAGCTGGCTAGCGACTGAAGACGATTGGGCTCTAGATGGTCGTCTGGATAATGCGGGCGATGACGCCATTCCACCACTGGTAGGACTCAAACTTTCAAACTCATGCCAGTAAAAGGGAAATGGCTTCGACGAAGCAGTTATTTCCTGGACACTTGCCGGTCCAATACTTACCGGCAACTTCTCGTCGACATGCACCAGATCCGGACAAGCGTGCGTGACAGCTCGGATCACAGAAGACTTGCCTATTCCCGAATCCCCTGCGATTAATATCTTAAGTTTTCCCAGCTTCAGCCCACCAGAAGTGAATGGTTTCCGTGCCGGCAACTTGACACGAGGCATGACCAGCCTGGGCCCACCAGACGAGCCGCCACCAAGCGGAGGGGCTTCAGCGTCAAAGGTCGCAAACCCAGCACTGACGCCTCTAGGTGACTCGTCAGCTGAGGGAAACTGGCTCTCGTCCTGCGACAGTAGCGACTGAGGCGATGGTGACGTGTTATAATAATTGAGTTTGAAATCTAAGGCCACAGGAGTCGAGCTGGGCGCAGACGCCAGCGACGAAAGCGATTCCGCATCCGATAAATCAATCGCAGACTGTTCGACTGGTCTATTCACAAATACCCCACTGGAATTCATCGTTCCGTCGTTATTCAAATCGCCACTTCCTGTCTTGGATATCCCGGCGCGTAATCCACTAGTACTACTGACCTCACTGCGGCTACCAGCAGGCGAAGTACCGCTATTGTGTCGTGGCTCTTCGCTTGTGATAAAGAAGGTCTTAAAATTGTTCGGTGCCATCTCTCGCTTCTAAATCCCGTTTGATCTAACTCTAGAGGTGTCCATATAGTCCTAAATCAAAGGCTCGGTGGATACTCGTTGGTGGTGGTGGTGGCAATCAAAGGGATGTATATTGCTGCTTAATCGGATTGCACCTTCGATAGTATGTAACTAACTACCCAGATAAAGAGAGCTACAGCTAACGGCAGGGTATTATTGGGGGTGCTGTGTCATCGTTTACGTAAGTGGCTGGGCGCCGGCCCCCCTTCTTATCTGCGGTTTCTTTTACCCAACATGCGTTTTCCTTCCGGCGACCCCATCAGTCAGTTATATTTGTGTGGGATCTCTGATAGTAGATTATCGCCGGGTTCTTGTATTTGTTTCACGACTTATTGGCAATTGCACAAGCGGGGCTTGCGCGTGCACATACTTGGATTACTGCCTACGCTGTTCTAGCGTGTGTTTCAAAGCCCTACACTCCCTGGGTTTGTATTTGATTTGTTCCTTTTCCTTGCTGGCTGGTTGTTGGTCAAGGCCCACCCAGTAGTTATTATTCCGTTCGTTGGCTATTGTGCCTTGATACCGTAGGACACGACATCAAGGAAACTCGATATTGATTTTTACGCGACACATTGTCATCGGCTTATATTATGGCTACATCGCCACCAATATCGAGTTCAGTACCTTCTCCCTCTCACCTGGCGGCACAGACCATATACAAATCGTACGTATAGAAGTCTCTTTCACTCTCAAGCTTTGTGAAACTCATGGGAGCATACTAACGATTGTGACAGAATAGCAGACAGTAAGGAGCGTGATTTCCTTTCTACGGCTACTGAATGGACCAGGAAACGCATCTTCTCATCGGGCGGCGCAGGAGACCATCATCGGCTCTCGGAACATAACCACGCAAATGAGAATTTGAATGGTTCGCCAGCTGGCTCTGAAGACGATTCGACGCAGAATGTATCGTCTAGTATTGCCTCTGATGGGTCGCTTATTCTGAGGTTTCCTACCTATGTTGAGTTGTGGGTGTACAAGCCCCACCTGGATGGTGGCGCTATGTGCTACTCTGGCAGGAGCGCGCAGATCGATGGAAAAATCGTGCGTGCTGATGCGCTGTTCAATTCAAAATGCCAATGCAAGGAAGTGGTTATCCAGTATATTGCTGGCAGTGGCTCTGAGGTGCTTGTTGAACTGCATGATATGGCAAGCGCAAGTAAGCATTCCGACTTGCGATTCTTGCCTTCGTCTGGGACAGGGCCCTTTGATGTTGAGTCTCAAGACAGCTCAAACTATTTCGCGCTCGTCTCCAGCGAGGGAAACATCACGCTGTACTCGTCTGATGATTACAGCATAGTCGGGTTTTCTGGACTAAGCACTGGCACGGTATCGGGCAAGTCTCTAATTTCTCTAACTGGTCGCTGGCTGGCCATTGCCGTTCCGGAGAATCAGCAACAGAGATCCTCACATACACCAATCAATCTCCCCCCGAGAGATCCTCTTTATGATCGAATTGTAGAGAGCCTGTCAAGCACTGCAGCAAGTTCTTTGAAAACAATATCGGATGCTGGTGTGGCGGGAATTAGACATTACTTAGCTAGGGAGACCGCACCTAAGCCTCAAGATAAGTCTGATGATAACACCAGTAACGGACACGGTACAGGCCGTCAAACCTCACTGGGTGCTGTGAAAGACATGCTGTTCAAAGATCAGCGCTCTAGTTATTTGGTACAGATAATCGACATACCAACTCGGTCTGTTGTTTGTAGCTTTCTGCCTCTTTATGGAGTTTCTTATTTATGTCTTTCGCCACATGACGCAACTCTGGCTGTGGTTTCAACGAAAGGCGATAATGTTTATACATACGATTTGTCCTTTGTGCCCCGTGAAGTTAGCGTTTCAGGCCGCTATATTAGAGGCAAGCTTCCCGCGACCCCTGTGCAGATTATATGGGATGATCACGGTGGGCTGGGGGTGATAACGAAGGAAAAGGGTAGCTTGCACTGGTTCGACAAGATTCGCTCTTTTGCCTTGGCCAATAAGGTATGGAAGCTATCGGGCTGGGGAGTGCAGGCCGGCGTATTCATTGACAGAAGAATGTCCGCAGGGCTGGGCCAGTACCATGGAGAAGCTTCATTGCCGTCGCACCTCTTGTTGTTAAGACACAGCCAATTATTTGTCTGTGACCTGGAATCTGGGATCTGTCGGTGGAAATACGATCTGCCTACGGGGTATCTACCTAGTAAGGGTGATATACCTAGCCTTGACGGGTATGAAAGTTCTCGATCCAGTGTAAGTGAACCTTCATCGATTAGTGGGGATCGCTCTCATTCGAGCTCAGTCTCAATGCCTTCGACGCCAAGGAGTGATGCAAACCCTCTGTCTTTCTACGAGCTCGAGACGTGCTTGCCATACCCTTATATTCATACCGACCGCAGAATTACTATTGCCAAGGCATATGCTGACGCTGAGGGCTGCTCTCGCAGACTCTTTGGGCTTGTATTGCCTCACGAAATAGTTGATTTCGGTAATTCAAATGGCCAGGTCAAGTTTTCCCCGGTACAGGAATGTACGGAGCGAGGGGACAGCCAGGGTGACGAACACCTGAGACTTGCCATGGAAAGCATGGTTCTGAGTCCCGACCATCCCGATAGCACATCCAAGCTCGGATTTGAGTCACCATTAGAGCCGTCGGAGACTCAGTGCACAGTGTTGTCTGCGGAAGAGGACGAAGGAGATGGTTGCGAGGTGTTAGATAACGAGAGCAACCACCACCACGAATTTGCCTAGGAAACTCCTCGGGACGCTGTTTATTTATTAAATTTCTTTAATTTCTTTTAATTATTATTATTATTATTAGTCACGTCGGATATTGATATTTTTATTTCAAACTGAAAAAACGTTCTAATATGTAGCCGTGCTTAGCTGGGGGTCCACGTCGTCAATAATTCACCCATCGACTTATGCGGTGTTTTCGCTTTCCGCCGGTTTGCTTCCCTGTTCTCACTGACAAAAACCCAGCGAGAGTTAAGCTATTACTCTACAAGCTAAAGCACACCTAACAGAGCGATTCTTTTACTATCGCCCTGAGAAGATTTACTGGTATAGTACATTGCAGCCACAATCACTTCTGCTGGACTTTTGTACGATTAACTGCTAGACCTTAGCTTTACTACTCATCGATAGCCAGGTGAAATACGCGCGCATATCATAAACGGACACAAATCTCATACGACACAAAGAACCTAAAAATGAGCGACTATGCAGGACTTAAAGTGAATGAGCTGAAAGAGTTGCTTAAGGCTCGTGGACTGGCCGTGTCAGGAACCAAGGCAGAGCTTCTCGTCAGGCTCGAACAGAACGACGCTACTTCTGCAGTTGTCCCCGATGCTGCAGTCTCTACTGAAGATTCTGCTCCGGCCACTTCTGCGGAAGAGTTAAATGTGATTGAGCCAGAGAGTGCTGCCGATTCTGGACAGAGTGCTGCAGCAGTTCCGGCCGCAGGGGATGATGCGGTACCACCATCTACCACTGAGGGCGGTGACTCGGCCATCCGTGTTTCCTCCCTTGCTGACGCGAATGGCACAGAGTCCACACCTGCTGTTGCGACGCCAGACGAGTCTGCTGCTCAGCGTGCAGCAAGCGCCATTGAGGCATTGACCAAGAAGATAGCCAGGTCTAAGAGGTTCAATGTCGACACGGCGGAAGACGAGAAGCAATTGGACCGTATCAAGAAATTTGGGATTCCTGAGGTGCCTGTAGCGGTCTCGCGCAACGAGCGAGTCTCCAAGGAGCGAGTCTCCAAGCCATCTTCGGCAGCAGCGTCTAAGTCTACCAGCGCTTCAGCGTCTGTGATTGCCTCGCTTGATGCGTCTGAATTGGAAAAGATCCAGAAGCGCAAAGCTCGCTTTGCCACTGCCAGCTAAAGTACATTTTATATCTATTTATTAACAAGTTTGTAATTGTAGAACTAAGCAAAAATTATCCTCTCCTCCTCTGTTAAGTCCCCCAAAACCGGGATAGGCAAACCATATTGTTTTCGTCCTTATGCCTTTGGAAGAGCTTACGGGAGCCATTGGGAGCCATTGGGAGGAGCCTTTTGGGAGTTTGGGACCACACCGCGCGCTAGGCTCACTGCACCACACTATCTCGTCAAGCACTAAGTTCCCTAAAAACGAAGAACTGTCACTAGAGAGGGCTTTCGAACTGGAAAAACCCCGCCGCTTGGTCTCAACAATTGGAACCGAGAGAGCTGACTCTCTACTTCCTGTATTCGAAAGGTGTTGTTACTAGCTGGAAAGGGAGCAGAACTCCTAACCAGACTGTGATTGTGTGATATTCTCAGCGGATTGTTCTGTTTTTGCTTGAGAGTTGCAAGTTTAGAAAGATTTGGGCAGTAAAACACAATCGGGCTATGATGGGTTCTTTGTCTGGCGACCAGGAGCCGGAGTCAAAACCGGTCATTGTATCATCATCAGTTTTAGATCTTCCTGACGGTGCGCCTCAGGGGCCAGAGGGCCTGGATAATAGTGGCAATTCCGTTGCTGAAGAAGGGCTGGGGTCGAATTCTGGGGAAGAGGTGCTGGAACACAAGAACCACCACCAGTCGAATTTCGTGCCAGGTAGCAAGGCTCCTGGCAGTCAGAATGGCGGTGAATTGAATGGGACAGGCCCGGAGTTCACGCCTCCTTTTCGCGATTTCAGAATGCCTGGCAGTACAAAGCATGTCGCTGCTGCTGCGTCAGACTCGTTATCGTCATCGGGCTCGCCAGCCTCACCCGTCATATCGCAGATAGGTGAACAGCTGCTGCTGCCACCACGGCCTGTTACTGGCACACAGCAATTCCAGCAGCCGTTTGTGGTAACTGTGACAAATGTATGTCTTGTCTGTTTTTTTTTCTTACTTTCTGAGAGCTATGTATTTATGTCGCTAACATTCCTCCTTGCTTTTTAGATTCCTGGAGAGTTTCAATGGAAGCACTTGAGAGACCTTGTACTATCTCGGGTACCAACCGCATCAATTATATATACGAAAATATTGTCTCCTGGTATGGGCATGATTAGAATTAAGGGCCATGCAGCTGCATTTGCAACGGTACAGAGCTTGAATGGACTAGTGTTGAATCCCGGGCATGTCGTATCGGCATCATTCTCGCCAGAAGCCCAGCGAATCCCCTCAAACAGAATAGGATTGGCTGCGCCTGTTCAAGCACAAGTATCCACTCCAACCCCGGGATCTCCTCTTCCTGGTGCCCCAACATCTGTGATGTATTCGTCATTGGGTCCGCATACGCCGCGAACTACACAGAGCCAATTCTATTCAACTTCAATCGATTCTCCTTATCTGGGGGGTGGTGTACCATACCATCTGTACCAGTCTCCAGGTGCACCTGGCCAGATATCATATGGGTCGTCCGATATGTGGAATATGCCCCCAGCTCCTACGGTTGCCGCCGCTGCTGGCGCTGCGATTTCAAATTTCTACGGTCAGCAATATGTTCAGGGCACTTACGACTCAAATGGTCAGCCTACTTATATACGTACCGCTCCAAGAATGAACCCTTCCATGAAAGATCGACAGCGATTATATATTGGGAATGTACGTATTGTTCTATTCAAGCTATTTTGACAGAATAGCGACGACTAACTGATAATGATGATAGATACCTTTTGCGACAAGGTGGCAAGACCTGAAAGACTTCCTCAGGACGGGCGGTAATATATACCGGGTTGAGATACCCGAAAACGAAGACGGCCGTTCCAAGGGGTACGCAATCGCAAGTTTTTACACAGAGCAGGACGCGGCAAATGCTATTTTGCTTTTTCACGGATCTGTCTTCAATGGTCGCGAGATAAATGTAAGGTACGACGAGCATCGAAGATATCTCCCTCTCAACCAAGCCCGACAGGGATTCGATGAATATTCACAGATGCAACCCCAACAGATTGTACTGCCATCTGGAATGAGCAGCAGCACTCAATCTCCAGCACCAGAAGAAATTTGACCGTATTATAATCATTCAACTAGTACCGGGGCGTTTTGAAAGCCTTTGGCTAATTCTTCGTTAATTTCTTCACTCTTGTGTGGTAAGACTCCGAGAACAAAGGATAGGTCATTCCATGCTTTTTCGGTAGGGCATCGGGCAAGCCGCCCTCTCAGCTTCTCAGAGAGTTGCTTGACGTGCTTTTCCTTATCTATGAAAGAAATCAGGAACCGTAAGATTCGATGCAACGATTCTGGCATTAGCGTCAAATCTGCGCTCAAGAGCGAAAACATGTCCAGGAAGCCATTGTATATTGCATTGTCCTTGGTAGAAAGTTCTGCAAAGAACATACGTGCCAAGTCCGAAATTCTCTTATCTGAATCCTCCAAGCATTTAGCCATTTCACCCAATTGGCCTTTGACTTTGACTTGTCCTGCTAGTATAAGGAACGTCAAAGTCATCAAGCAGGTGCGTTGTACAACTGGATACTGGTCGTGTAGGCGACGGTACAGGAAGTTTGTGTTGTCGTCTAAAATATGATTAAAGCATACCGCAATATCTCCTAGCGCAAGAACGCAATTGCTCCTGATAATCGAACTGTTGGACTTTTCCATGAGTGTCATCAGCAGTGGGAGATGCTTTTCGCAGTAGTTTGCTATGCACAGTGAAGATTAGAAAAACAAAGAGTCCATACATGAATAAAACGCTTCATATAACATACCAGAGACGCACATGAATTTTGCTAAGCATAGTGTGGCCGATACAATCAGAGATTCGTTCTATATGAGAGTTAGTATTAAGCGCGCATAGATGTGTTAGGAGCCGAAACATACCAATTTGCGCTTGACGCCCTTGTGGCAGATATCTAAAACCAAATTTCCAAAGTTTCGCAATAGAGATCTGTCTCCGTAAAGCAGTTCTTTTTCTCTGACGTACGCAATCGCCTCAGTGAAATCATCCTCACTCGTACCACCAGCAATCATATCAATATCGTCATCTTCTCCTTGCTGCTGAGAGGTTGACGCATCTGCGTTTCTTTTGGCTGCATTTGCCTTTTCAGCAGCAATTTTTGCACGCTTAAATTTAATCTCACAAAGCTCCAAGTGGACAAGAGTTTTGAGTGCAATGTCTCCGGCGAGAAAAAGTAGTTGGCTTAATGCTCTTTCTTGCTCGGATGCTGATGACACATTCTCCTGGCTCTTTGCCCCAAACACTGAATTCGTCATGGTTCGGATGATTTGCGAAAATACTACATCAGGAGTTTCGCAGAGTTCGTTGATGGCTTTCGTAGCCTGCTCAGCCACTCCAAACCATTCCATGCTAGTGTTGTAAGGCGCAACAAGGATTTCACTTAGGCAGGCTATGATCTCATGGCTAGTGGCCAGTTTATTCGACTCTCCTGGTTCAAGTGATCGCTGGAGTGCTATACAGGTATATTTCACTAATCCAGGATCATCTCGGCCTTGAGCTCCCAGACCTATTCTGAGTAAGAGATCCATAGCAGCTGAGGCCACAGTGTTATCAGCTTTGGCAATCATTGACAAGACAATAATTGAGCCTCTTCTTTGAGATTTTGAGATCTCTTTTTGCTGATAAGCATAGATTTTCCATAGAGTTCTTATTACCCCGGATCCAATCAGCTTGTCCTTTTCCATTGACAGAAAGATGAGATGCTCCAAAGATGCCAGCTCAGCAAGAGTGGCACCATATGTCAAGCTTATGAGATTACGAGCAACGAGTAAGCTGGCATCTGACTCGGGAAGTTCGAGAGGTGCATCAAGGAAAAGTCGCTGATAGCAAGACACAACATGAGTCTGGATAGAATTAGACTCATCATTATTACCTTTGGACCAGACCAGGTGGATCATCTTGCGGATCCCAGTTCTGGCACTTTCAATAGCATAAGCATCAGCAATAACAAGCAGATCCATAGACTCTATAGCTTCAGTCTTCACTTTCGAGAACAAAAGTGCTTCCGCGTGCACAAGAGCCTCATCAATCTTGTCAATAAATTCGATCGCTTCCTTGTAGTATTTCTTTGTTAGTTCAAGTTTGTTAATGAGCTCAGCGTCTGGAACTGGAAGTCCAGTCGGAGCACTTTCGTGTTTCTCAGGCGATCCAGGTTCTGAAATATCACCAATAAAGGTCGGTGCATCTAGAGCATCTGCATCTAACATTGACTCCTCACCGCTATGAGCACTTGCTTCCTCGATTGTCGGCGAAAGTTGATCGAGCTCTTTGGTAACCCCCGCCAGGCGCTCATGCCATTCTTTCGAGTTCAATTGGGAGCCATGCAGAAGTCCAAAAGGATGCGTTACAATTAGCTGGATCAGAAGCTTAATAGCATTACGCCTCACAAAACTGGTCTTGTCTTGCAAGCATTTCAGTGCAATTTTAGTTATTGTTGGCCTTCTCTGAGTGAACTTCGTTTCCAATTCACACACAGATGTGAGCACCTGAAGGGCGCGAGAGCGAGCAAAATGACTCAGGTCCAGGGCACGCTCTTCCACAAGATCTAGCAATCCCTGAATCTGAGGCTGGAATCTCTCTACACTCGATTCTTGGCGGCTCAGAATCATAATCATATTACCACAGCATTCTATTACAGCACATCGAAGAGTCGCCGAATCAGAGTCGAGGAGCCTAACAACCGAAGGCATCTGCTTCAAAAGCACTTCAGGCATTGTTAGGGAAACTTTTAACAGAAAAGCCGAGACGAACTTTGGGCCCTTGACATCGTTACTGTTGAAATCTTTGGAGCTAAGCTCCTTAAGAATATCTTCAGCAAGAGTCACCACATCAAACTGCTCGTACAGAATTTGTAACAACTCAGCAGTGGGCTCGGCGAGGTGTTCATAGTAGTTAAGCTGTTGCATTAATGACGTCTGCACGCCGGCCTGCTGATAATACTGCTTGACAGATAAACAGATGACCTTGAATATACGACCTCGTATATGTGCATTCTTCACCACAACCTCGCTCTCAAGCAGCAAATATGCAGGTTTAAGGAAAAGACCAATAAATAAATCCCGTTCCGAGCTGGTCATGAACACAGAGGAGATGTTCAAGCTCAGAACCTTACAAATAGTTTCAAATGCCAACGTAACCTGATCAAGGCTAGCGAGCGTGCTGTCTGATGCCTTGCTTCTTCCACGCCCAGACACAACCTGAGCTTTTCCTAAACCTTCCTTCTCAATATTAATCAGCAGCCAGTGCAGTAAGAATCCGTACTGCTCTAGTAGTTCTTTGGAAGTTTCCACAAGAGACACATCACTGGCCGTAATACTCGACTTCAGTGAAGCGCCCGCATAATTGAACCCAGTTGAAATTAGGTCTAGTAATTTGTCCCTAGCACCTGCACTAAGAGACGCAAATTCGCTAACCAATGTTAGATCTCGACTTATTTGACGCATATTTCAAGCAGTCACGCTTACCTTATAAGATTTTTGGCTATTTCATAGTTCTCTTCGGCAGCGATTGCCTCAGAGGAAACTGCACAGCGGTCGATTAAATCATTTAATGCCAAATCAACGTCTTCGATTTCCACGCCTCCAATCAGACTAAGAGGATCGTCTGATAGTGCGCTAACCGACTCTACCAAGTTGAAGTCAGTCATTAAGGACGTGTGCGCGTGAACTCGCGTGGTGGAGGTATTTGTTTACCTTTGTGTGGAAGTTCAGTGGTTATGTAAGCACTCTCTTGAGTCTCCACGTCGCCAGGGAAACAAACACACGCTCAACAATATCGGACCGAGAACTCCGAATCATTACTGAGTCTAATAGCTGCTAATCTAATTCTGCTCTGAACTGAGAGAGAGAGAGAGATAAATAAAAGGCTCACTGATAAAGAAGATATGGTATGACGCTATAGCTTTTTGGGGCATAATACGTAGCCAGCGTCGCGTACACTTTACTGACATTGAAAGTTTAACGACTTGTCTCATTCAACTATAAATTAACACTGCTCAGCTAGCAATCAAAGGGCCTGCCTTCATCAGTTATATGGCGCTCAGCTTTTGAGCTTCGCATAACCCTTTATAAGCGCCTTATCAACACCTTGCCTTCTCTCTTCTAAAGCTCCTAGTAGATCCCTTAGGACAACACCCGGTTCTTCTCGGGCCTCGCGATATCTAATCCCAGGATCACTTCGAGCAGCACCGCCCATGATTGGTCTTCCAGGTGCATTCGCTGCATCTCCCCCACCGCTCAACCAACTATACTTCTTTTTACCCGAAGTCATCATCATCGCAGTAGCGTTTGCTGCTCGGTGATTTGTCTCCTCAGAGCCCAACTTCTTGCCATCTCCACCAGCCCCCGTGTCTAATCCAAGCGCTGCTTTTTCTAATGCTCTTCTATCCTCCGTCTCCTTGTCTTTTATCGCTATTGATCTAAGCGCCTTGGAAATCCCACTATGAGTATCATTGCCCGACCTTCGTCTATGCCTCGATAGCACTACCGCACTTGTAACTATATCGCTGAGCCATTCTTCGCATGATGCCGAAATCAGTGACATTATTTCACTATCCTTGTCAAACACGTATCGGATGCCCATCTCTGAGGAGGCCTTCTTTACTGTGCTTTGCAAATTACGTGACTCCAGGAACGAGGATTGTACCAGGGGCATAATCTGATTGTATTGATTGCTGCTGGAAAGCTTATTCGGGTGACTCTCGACTGGTAGTGTTGAGGAAAGAAAGTTCTCTTCTTCCTTCAAGTCAACTCCTGCAGACAGCAGAGCATCAGAGAGTTGATCTGGATCTACCGACGAAGAAGGATTCAGGCCTGCTGCTGAGTTTCCTCCCGTAGCACCACCGTTCGCCACAGCAGTCGCATGTGTCGTGCCGTCATCATGGCTATTGTTGTTTGCCTTGGCTCTCTTTGGCGCTGGTGCCACCACCGGCGGTGAGGTTCTTTTTGAGCTTGTGCCAGATGGTCCCGATGACATTAAATGTACAAAAATTGAGGCAATCCGGGAGTACCCTGGCCTAATAAATATATAAAGAACCCAGACCAAGGCTAGTTTCCTTTGGTTTTGAGGAATTAATAAAACAGTCGCGCAAGTCCTCCCCAAAAGGTGTCTTGTGGTCAATGCTTCCTGCTGTCCCAGTCCTCTGTCCTAACCCTGCCCTAAACTCACGAAATTTTCAAAGCGGCTCGAAAAGATTTGAACGTTTTCGAATGTATAGCAGCAGCACTCGACATGACTGCCCCTCAAGTTACGGTTTTAACAGGATCCGAGGACTTCAGACTGAAGCTCACACTATCCACACTATGTGGTAGACCTATAAAGATTAGTGGGATCAGATCGGACGACGTGGAGCCTGGTCTACGAGGTATGTGGTGGAGGAGAATTGCAGTTAACCCTGGCTCTTCGCACTAACGTAATATGAAATAGACTACGAGGTCTCGTTCCTTCGGCTACTGGAAGCAATTACTAATGGTAGTACTATCGAAATCTCATATACTGGTATGTTTTTCACTCCTTGCGGTGCGATAATTAGTATAGTTAGTTAACTCTTTTCAGGTACGACTGTGGTGTACCGACCTGGAATCATTGTAGGGGGTTCACATACGCATAACTGCCCCACAAGTAGGGGCATGGGTTATTTCATTGAACCTCTTCTCTTATTGGCCCCGTTCGGCAAAAAGGCATTGTCTGTGACCTTTAGGGGTATCACGAGCTCCTCGAAAGATGTTGGCGTCGACATAATCAGGACTGCTCTGTTCCCGGTTCTTCAGAAATTTGGTATAGAGAGGGAAGAGCTCAGAGTCATCAAGCGAGGCTCCGAACCGCTTGGGGGAGGAGAAGCCGTGCTTCATATGCCACATCTTGTATTAAATCCTAAAACCCTGCATGCAATAAGTACGCCGCAGATTGTCAAGATCCGAGGCGTTGCATACTCGACCAGGGTTAACCCTGCAAGTGTCAATAGAATCATCGAATCAGCTAGGGAATCATTGAAGCCTACGGCTGTCGAGACCTTTATTTATTCAGATGCAACCCGTGGTGACGAATCTGGAAAGAGTGCAGGTTTTGGTGTTGCTATAGTTGCAGAAACCAAATCTGGTTGGTGCATCGCAGCTGAAGGTGTAGGCTCGGCTGGAAGTGTGCCTGAAGACCTTGGTAGGGAAGTGGCCTGCAAGCTTCTAGAAGAAGTTCAAATCGGAGGCACCGTGGGAAGAAACCAGCTTTCCATGGCTATCGTGCTCATGGCACTTGGACCAGAGGACGTGGGAAGAATCGTGATTGGAAAACAGGCCATCGATGAAAAGTTTACTAGAATTCTGCGATATATCAAGAAGCTATTCAACTTAGAAGTGGTCATGAAGGAGAGCGAAGACAACAGTGATGAATATATATGTACTGTAAGAGGTACAGGCCTAATAAGCTCTAGCAAAAAAATTGCATGAGCAGTTCGCCATTTTTCAAAAGATTATTATTGCATGAAATTCCCGAGCTATTAGGAAGATAATGGAAGCTCGCTGACGTCGTTGTTCAGCGCGGACCAATTATCAGAGTGCAATTCCGAGTATTTTACATTATCAAGGGACCACTCGCGAAGAAATCTTGAAATCTGGTACTGAGTCTTTAGACTAAGTAACAGTTCCTCTGTAATGCATTCCTTGATTAACCAGGATCGGTTGGTTTGGTAATCTATCGTTTTCTTATCCTTCGTGATTGCATTTCGTAAAGAAATTAACTCAGTTTCCTTAGAATCGGACCGTGATGAAGCAGCAGCCAACTTTTGAGTATTTGATTCTATTCTCTTTTCGAGCTGAGGTATACTGTTTCCTCCGTGTCTTTCATATCTTACAAAAAGTTCCTTAACGCTAGTGTTAATAATAGACGCATCTGATAAGAAACGAACTTGTTCATGGATCTTACCTTGATGCTTAATAGCATATCCCTGTATTGTTTTAAATCCTCCAGGAGACCTATATCCAATGCAAGACTTTCGTCAGCGTGTAACTCGTGTGCCGCAGAGGAGTATTTCGACGCAGACCGCAGACCGGAGCTAATAGATGGCAAATCACCAGTGTCATTATCATATACCGCCGGCAAGCTCACATTCAGAGATCTGTCAAGTACTATTAGTAGACGAATATTATAGATAGACTTGACTGATACTAACCCAATCGCAGTAGATAGTTTCGATAAATCCGTGGCCATGGCGTTCTCTCTCTTCGAGATTCGATCAACAAGCTGGCAGAGTTGAGACACTGACTCTAAAGACTGCTCAATTCCTTGGTTCATTGTACGCCACCTGGCCATGACATCTTCTTCTTTCCACTTGGCAACAAAAGCTGGTGAGATAACTCTGTTGGCGAATTCTTCTTCGATTTGTACAGAGGCCTGCTTTCTCCATACAGAAAGTTCTGTATCTACAGTTAAAAACATGGTGACGAATTTCTCCTGTCTTAAAAGTGGATGCTTGGCCAGTTGGTTTGCGAACCTCGAGAGCCCGCGACGACGACGCTCGAGAAAGTAATCGTCTGATGATAAATACCTGCCATCTACTAATGCGTGTTAGAAAAATAGTTACAACGCATATGGTTATGATTATCAATTTGCTTACCAGCTAATCGTTTGGGTGCTAGAAAATAGTTAATAAATGAGGTCACACAAGATTCTGGAACAACTTACGCAACACAGGAAGTAGCCGGAAAGGATACTTTTTCACTAGACATTCCAAGAGCCTAAGGGATCATTAGCGTGAACTTGACATTAAACAATGTATGATGGCGTACCATAGAAAGTCGCTATAACGTCGTACTACCTTAAAAGCCTTTACTGCTGAGGCCACGGGACTTCCAGAAGGTAATGTTCCCTCTAAGACGTACACAACATGTCTAAACATGAAGACTCCTTCTTTCTCGGGTAGTAACTTAATTGTAATCGTATCCTTAGAAACGGGATCATAATCCCTAGCGTCCGAAGTCTTGTAGTCCCAGATTTCTTCTGGGCCACCGATCTGATTGCTTGGCCCAATTGCCGTTGTACTTGACAGAGAGCCACCCGGCGAGACGGTCGACGATCTCAATGCATCTGCAGTATCCTCTGGAGTCCCCTGCTCTAATGACACATTTGGAAGACCTAAAAGCTGTTAGAATCTGTGAAGCGTTAATGCCATAAGCAAACTTACTCTGACGATTGAAATCAACGGCATCCAAATCCAAGTCCTCGCCTCCTTTCTGCGCCAGGCCAACTAACGCCAGTGCCACATTCCAGTGATTCTGTGAAAATTGTGAAACTAAGTTTCCCGGATTAACAATGGCTAGAATGCGCTGTTGCTGCGCACCAGTTAGGTATGCCTCCTCCAGAAGGCGCTTCAAAGATTCAAGCGAGGCGTTTCCACTGGCTGACGATACCGCATGGAACGATGAGGTATATATAGTCGGAACAGGTACTCCATTTAGTAGGTTTGCGATACGGTCGACTGCTGAAGCCTTAGGCTGCGGTAGCGACCAAGGGTCTTCAACTGTGCCTCTTCTGTGCAGACCAGGACCTGAGCCCGGCTGATGGTCATCATCTCCAAAAAGGGACATGATGATTGAAGAGCTGACAGAGTAACTGTACACAGCTCTTTAAATTGAGCTTAGATATTCTTCCAAAACACGGGGTACCGCCGTTAAAGCTGGAGATAAAGGAGGTGTCTTAATATCCCAAAGTCTTCCGAACGTCAACACAGCCAGGCTTTAGTAGAGTTTTACACAGGAGCACTAGCGCACCCGGATATTTGAGATATAGGTAGCAGATGCTTGTTTGTCAGTATTATGAATGGTCTATACATGCTATATATGTTGGGCTGAGTTTATGTCCTGGACTCTTGTAGCAGTGTCTTGGCGCGGTCCTCAAAGGCCTTTACCATAATAGAGGTGACTGAGGGCCCGAAGCTGCGAGATACAGCATTGTAGATAGGATTTATGAATAAATAATTAAGCGAGTAATCAACGAGGCACTTGTCTGGTCTTCCATTGACGGGCAGGATATTCCATGTAGTCTTGAGAACCCGAAATATGTGGCTGTTTGTCGCCTCAGCCTAGCAAAAACCGGGTTAGCATCGGATCTAAGGTAGAAAGACTTTCTTTGCAAGGTATACTAACAGTCACAATGTGGTCTCCGAAAGTCAAGTGGCTCTCAAATGTTTCTTCAAACTGTTTCCATCCCACTTTCAGGCTGGCCGTGGCTGGCCGACCGGTCAGGGCGTCAGCATCCACGATTCTCGAGTCTAAACAGTAAGGGACAAACTTAGAGTAGGATCTCACATCTGTCACAGCTTCAAACATTATATCCCGCGGGTAACTAAAGAGATACGGTAAGTTTCTAAAAGTTCTATCGCATACGGCACGGAGTTTGTAACTTTTTCACCTACCTGACTACCCTCTTCAATTGAACTTTTTGCGGCTCTTCCGACTCGCTGCTTGTTAGGAAAGTTCTTTTCACTATTGAATGTGTGATTCGAATGCTCTTAGTCGATGTTCCTGATATTAGCATTTGGTGTGTATGAGAGAAGAGAGCGAAAGCGGTGATGATCTGTCGAATTCTACGGAGTCGAGGCCATGAAAAATACGAGGCTACGCAAACGGAAATCGGAGCAGCTCCGAGATATGTCCAACAAAGCTGAGGTTGTTGTATTATTCAGAACAAGCTTAAATACTGGGATTGGCTCCATATTTATGACTAGCAAGTCTCTTTTATTATCCTATGCTAACAAGGAATCTCTATAGTTCTAAGCCACTCGTTCGGCGCCACTGAGACGTACAGCAGCTCCGTATTTCTGCAGCTTGGTGAGGAGCGCATCTCCTTGCTTTACAAGCTGCTGGTACTGTGCATTCTTGTTATCTGGCCGGTTAGTCACAATAATGCCATTGACGCGATCAATGACGCAGTTGAGCTTCTTCTGTGGCACAAACTTAGATAGATCTCTACAGTATTCAAAATTAGTAAACAAAACTCATAATCAACCAAGCTCGCAAGACAATTCACTTACGCATCAAGAAAGCTCACGCTTACGCCAAAAGCATCGGCCATGCTTTTCATGCTAAGAGTCTTGTAGGATTCCAGCAACTGGGCATACGCCTTCCGCCTCATTTCACGGACATAGTAGGAAGAGTGCGCTGCCAGGTATCTGGACTTCTTCAAACACTCTTCTTCCACTTCGGCCAAAGCCTTGAAGTACGTGCTATATTCACATGTGTGCAAAGAGTTCGTCAGCATTGTGACAGGTTCAAGGCTCGGGGTCGTAGGAAGAAGCGAGAGTGCTTCTGGCGAATCAATTACCTTTCGCTTGAGATCCACCCGGTCCAGGCATATGGCTCCGCTGAGAATCGCGTACTGCACGATCTCCTCATATGTTGAAATTTCCGTCGAGGTGAAGGTCGACAGGCTGTCAATAAGCAACTCAGCAGCCTCATCAAATTTCCTTGTCGACAGCAGATATAATCCATTGTAGGTCTTGAATCTGTTTCGCCTCTCCCAGTCACCGCCTCGATCGATTAGCAGCTTTACAGCTTCTAGCTCGCGTCCGGTGAACTGCTTGTCGTCGAAGAAGAACCCGATACGCACAATCGTGAGGGATATGTCGATTTTCACACCCGAGCTAGCAGTCAGCTCGAAGGCCTTTCGCAGCGTACTGATTGCCTTCTCCTTCGCGCCTATTTCTGCGTAGAATTCGCCGAGTTTGACCCATCCTTCCACTATGGCGAGATCTTCCTCCTCCTCTTCTGCTTTCTTGATCTTCGCCTCGAGGCCGCTAATGACCGCATCATTGTTTGCTTTCAGGCTTTCATACAACGCCTCGTCCCATGGAATCGATTGCAGGCCCTCAACATGCAGATAGTAATACAGTGGCGCCAGTTTCTTTTCCTTAATGGCCGTCATAACAGCACTCAGGCTGGCCTCGTGCGTGCCATTCAACGAAGCTGTCCGAAGATTAAAGATATGATCCGCTATCTCAAAGTCCGGGATGCGTTCTATGATGCTGCCTGTGCCCGTATTTGATGAATCTGCCATGTCGTGGTGCTGCTACCTTCTTCTCTCTGACCCAGCGGTTACACCTTTGTACAAATTACTAAACGCTGGAGGGTGAAATGGTCTAGGGGCCCTTGGGGGGTGCCTGCCCGGTCTTGTGTTTACTCCCAGCAGCAACTTCCGCCGCCATCGATCGATGGCCAGTCCACACGCCGCGCATACTGCTGGCCTTCCCTTCCACCATAAAGTTTGCTTTAGAGAGCATTCCGCAATTTCGTTGCTAAAGGAGAATAATAAGGTTTTCCAGTTAGCTATTCGAGGGTTTGATTGATAGTGTGATTTTCAGTTATTCTGCCAATTTCTTGAATCTTGAACGGGGCGAGTTTGGCAATTTATTTTGTTGTGCATCCGATACACGCTATTGGAACTTGACTATTCCTGCTGCGGTTGATTGATCAAACTGGACTATAGCAATGGTGAATCTAGGACCCAGAAAGCCACCTTCGCGTAAGGTAAGGATCAATGCGGAGTATGCGAGATGCTGCTGTCGTGGCCAGTTGGACCGCCGGCTTTGACAGTTTAGAGATTTCGCTGTTCTCCTTGTTTTCGTAGGAGAGATGCTAATGTTTAATCTAGGGATCGATGGCAGATGTCCCTCGGGACCTGCTGGAGCAAATTTCTCAATTGGAGAGGCTGTTTACTGTGGATACCAAAAAGCTGAAGGAAATTACAAATCATTTTGTTCATGAGCTGGAAAAAGGTATGGTGACGGGGTGTTTGAGGATTACTCTTTGGCTCTGCTAACATTGAGGATGTCGCAGGTCTCTCAAAGCGAGGCGGTTCAATTGTAAGTAGGGAAAGCGAGAGTTGAGAAGAGTATCATTGTCTCTAACTTGGTGCGTGGGTCAGCCGATGAACGTGACTTGGGTTATGGACTGGCCGACAGGAAAGGAGGAGGGCTCTTATCTTGCTCTGGACATGGGCGGAACTAACCTGAGAGTCGCAGAAATTGTTCTGGATGGAGATAGGGGCTTTGACGTAACGCAGTCAAAGTATCATATGCCCGAAAACCTTAAGACCGGTTCCTCTGAGGCATTGTGGGATTATATTGCCGAGTGTTTGGGCAAGTTTTTAGCGGCCCATCATCCCGATGAGGAGCTCGACAACGTACATCTCGGATTCACATTCTCTTACCCATGCACACAATATGCTATTCACCAGGGTATTCTACAGAGATGGACGAAGGGCTTCGACATTGACGGTGTCGAGGGTCATGATGTACAGCCGATGCTGGAGGCTGCTTTGAGAAAGAAGCATGTCCCTATCAAGGTCACTGCTCTGATCAATGATACTACCGGTACCATGGTGGCCTCAAACTATGCTGATCCGCGGACCAAGATGGGCTGCATCTTCGGGACTGGTTGCAATGCCGCTTACTTTGAGGTTGTGAAGAATATTCCTAAACTTGAAGGATTAGTACCAGATGACATTGATCCAGACACGCCAATGGCCATCAATTGCGAATGGGGAGCGTTCGACAATGAGCATGTGGTCTTACCCAGGACATCCTATGATATTGCTATCGATGATGACTCTCCTCGGCCACATCAGCAGGCTTTTGAAAAAATGATTGCCGGGCTATACCTGGGAGAGGTTTTGCGTCTGGTACTCTTGGACCTACATGAGCAGGGGTATATATTCGAACGCAAAGAAGTCGGCGAGTTGAAGAAACCTTACAAACTCGATACGTCCTTTTTGTCCAGGATTGAAGAGGATCCGTGGGAGAATTTGACGGAAGTGGAACTACTATTTATTGAGATTCTCAACATTCCTACTACAGAACCCGAGCGTAAGCTTATTCGTCGCCTTGCTGAATTGATTGGAACCCGTTCTGCGCGTTTATCTGCATGTGGAGTTGCTGCGATTTGTTTCAAGACTGGAATGACCGAGTGTCATGCCGGCGCTGACGGATCAGTGTTCAACAAGTATCCATTCTTCAAAGAGAGGGGCGCCCAAGCGCTGAAAGAGATTTTTGACTGGGATATCCCAAAACCAAAGGACTACCCTGTTAAGATTGTTCCTGCCGAGGACGGAAGCGGTGTTGGTGCTGCATTGATCGCTGCTCTCACAGTCAAGCGAATGAAGAAGGGCCTCTCCGTTGGAGCCCGTGCAGATGCGATTCCTCAATAAAATCTTTACTTTTTTTTTGCCTGAATAAGCTATAACAATTGTTAATAAAACTTCTATCTCCGTGTGTGTAAAAGGCCTCTAATGTGGAGTAGTTGCGGCGGTTTTGACCGATTCCCAGACCATCGCAAAATATTTCGGAACTTCCACAGCTAGTGTCCGTGCTTCATCTATATGGCCGGCAAAACACTCAAAGTGTGAGTTTAAAAGAATGGGGATATCCCTGGATTTCCCGCTAATAGTATTCTTTAGATTAGTATTTGGTACTACGGAGGGAGCGTTCTGCCGAGCGATTGAGACTTCGAGAACTCTAAACTCTAACAAAAATGGTCCATTTGATATTTTAATCCTCCTGGGTGACGTTCTGACGAACAAAACGGATTCTAGTGAAATGGATAGCTTAATTGCAGGAGATATAGATGTCCCGGTGCCAACATATTTTGCAACAGGCTCGTCGGCATTAAACGAAAAGGTCGCTAGTCACCTGGCAGAAAGAAACACCGATGAGGTCTGCAGGAATCTCGTGTATTTGGGGGAAAGTCTGTATCTAAAAACTATAGATGGGCTTACGATAGCACTTGATAAGGACACTACTAAGGACCTCCAGGGAGATGTTGACATTCTCTTCAGCTCAGAATGGCCTGAAGGAGTCGAGGCTGGCAGCAAGAGGAGAGTAACGCTTCGACCTGAGACGAGAGATGCAACTAGATCTGCAGCCGAGCGTCTAAAGAAACGAAAACCAAGGTACTTCTTCACTACTGCATTATCGGATACTTTTTATGAACGTGAACCATATAGTAGCGATACAGAATCAGGCAGATTTACGCGCTTCATAAATCTTGCAAAATACGCCAGTGTTTCCAAATGGTTTTATGCATTTTCAATTCAAACCTCGTTCTCTCCGAGCGACACAAAGCCCGAGGGTCTGACAGAGAATCCCTTCAAATCCAAGCGAGAGTCCGGTCTTGTCAATGAGCGACCGTCGAAGAGGCCCCGGCACGATGCTGGAATAAAGCCCAGGTGCTTCTTCTGTCTCTCGAGTCCACATATTGAGAAACATCTTATTGTCTCAGTGGCGAATGAAAACTATCTAGCGATGGCAAAAGGACCCCTGAGTAATGAGTCTCAGGTCTCTAGAGTCGGAGGCGCTGCGCACCTGCTGATAATACCGTTCTCGCATGCCCCAGTTTTCTCAGCATTACCACCTGAAACGAGAGAAACAGTAATTGTGGAACAAAGAAAATTTCTAGTGGCACTAGGAGAGATGTATAAACAGTTAGGGCTGGTGTTTGCAAGTTTTGAAATCAGCCGCCTAAGTGGTGTGCATATTCATACGCAGGTGGTACCTCTGGATCCCAGGGATGTAGATGGTCTCGACGAAAAATTTAAAGAGGCTCTGGCTATGGAGAATTTGGAACTGGTAAACCCGGACGTGGTCGACCTGAATGAGACACCGGATTATGTTAAGATAAACCTCCCAGAAAATGGCGGCACTTTAGTGGCACTAATAAAGAATAAAAGATTTGATATTCAGATCTGCCGCAAGGTACTTGCGCAGGTTCTGGGCGTACCTAGTAAGGAAGACTGGAAGCAGTGTGTACAAAGTCTTGAGGAAGAAACAAAGGATTGCATGAACATGCGACGGCTTTTCAAGGAATATGATTTTACAATTTAGATTCAGATGCGAACGTGTCTTCTATCATATCTTTAATAACACATGACACTACCTTGAGGTGATGTAATAAAAATAAAAATTATTGGGCATTCTTCTATACCCATTCGACAACAACAGTCACCTTCATAATATTACTCTTGCTGCCGCCTAACTCTCTAGAAAGTTTCTTGAGTTTCTTCTCCAATCCCGTAATTCTGGACCGTACTGTAATTGCCCGGGTCTTGACGCTTTCTTTATCTGCTTGTAAATATAGAGTGAACCCGTTTGGTGAGCGTTCACGAATCTCCATTCGCATGACGTTATCTCGCACGTTGCCTCCTGGATATACTCCCCCAATTACATGCATTAGATGTCCAAGGTAACATGCCCACCATGCCAGCTGCTTCGGCCTGACTATGGATATAAGAGAATCCCGGACACAGCGATCAGGCAATTCACCTCCCCATCGCTGACACAACGCGAGCCCCAAAAGAGCTCGGACTTCGTGAGAAAGCCCATGACATCCAGATATTAAGCCAGTCGATGCAATAGAGAGAGCTGCATTAGGCTGAAGCTCCTTGGGATATGAAGAATGTGCAAATGCAACATTGACAAGAGCATGAGAAATTCGGTTTCGAATAACTTTTGGCGCTGATTCAGGGATACCACTAAGCAATACATCCAAGTATCGAGGTGCTAACAGAGGAGCATAAGGTGAAGTTGCTACAATAAGGGGATCTTGAGAGCGAATATGGGCGGGGAGATCATGGAACAGTGCGCCCTCTCTAACACCACCCTGGGAGAACAATACCTTTCTGATACGAGGAAATGCTCGCAAAGCAGCAGATATCAGTAATGCTACAGCGGGAAGCTGAGTGGCACGGCGTTCCGAAATGCGGAAAGATTTCTTATTGACATCGACGCTTGCTTCATTCAGCAGTCCAGATTCTATCAGGTCCGCAATCTCACCACCCTGGCAAGAAAATCCATTGATAATTGGCAATGGATAGTTGCTTACCCCGTCCTTTGCAAGTAGGAGGTGACCAACGGCTCGGAAGCCGCCACCTGACACGTAAAGCTTAAATCCTCCAGTCTCCTCAGCATGCTGCTTAAGTCCCTCGGGAATACCAATCTGCTCAATTGTCGCAGTCAGCCGCTCCATCATTTCACGAAATATGGCCTCTTTCGACTCTCGCTGCAATCGTCTAGTGGTTGCGGCTGCACCGTAAGGCAGAGAAACAGGAGTGCTGGACATTTCGAACTTTCCACCAAGACATGAAACCCAAGATATTTGGGTACTTCCACCGCCCAGATCCATAAAGAGGCCCTGCAGTTCGTAAAACGAAGAAGCTACGCCGTAGGCGCCAGTTCTGCCTTCCTCGGTCTTGCTCAGTAAGTGAACATCCCATCCAGTAGCTTTGGTAATTGCGCCGCGAAATTCTACAGAATTGGGCGCCTCGCGTGTGGCCTCTGTAGCGATGACTCTTACATTGCTATCGGGCACTCCAAAGTCATTGCAGATGGTCTTAAACCGAACTAGAGCCCTAATCACCTCGTCTATCGCCGCATCCGATATATCATTCTTCTCAGAAGCCGCTGCTGCGACCGCTATTGCTGTGATATTGGTCGGCACTTCGCCACCAGACGAACCCTGCACGGGGGTATTTGAAGTAGACGAATGTAAAGCGTCGAACAGGGATATGGCTGCTCGGTCCTGAAAGAGACAGGGAAAGATACGGGCCTGCTTAGTCTCAATTGTAGAGATACTAAACCGAATTCCATTGGACCCAATATCTACAATGGCCCTCAAGGGGCTAACTGAGTCGGCCATCACGTAAAACACTCCCGTCACCTCTCCGTCTGGTTTCTAGTTGTGAAAATCCGCTATGTTCTGTTCGTGGGTCCCGGTCACAAATGTGAACTTTTTAGCTGGGGTGTTATCTGCGGCCGGCTGGTTCGTGGGGTGCCCAGACGCTTGCGCTTTTGCAGTTGGGATCTCTCTCTTGCCCTCAAATTGCCCAGCAGAGCAGTTCTAAGCGATCAGCTTATATGCCAACAATCCAGATAAATATAGAGATAGTAACGAGATGATAGCGTGAAAAAAATGCGCTTTTATCGAACTGTAACTGGCGAGTAGCATTGTATGAACACAAGAATCCTGCAGGAACCTAGTGAAGCGGGAGCTCGTGCTTTAGTGCGATGATCGCCGGTAGAAGCATTGGCACTTAGCACTGGCTAAAGGAGACCTTTCGTGTTCAGAGAAGATACGTCAACTCATTAGATTCGTGAAAGCTTCTTGCGATGCCGTTTCCTCAATTGCTGAAAGAGAGGTGCATTGAAAGCGAGGGAATACCTGCTCAAGTATTTGAAAAAACAATCCTTAAGCTGGTGCTCTCTATAAATTACAAATCGACAACAATTCTTTCTGTCAGCTGCTCCGCTTGAATGCTTATCTCCGATACTGAGTCTCGGGCAAATTGGGTTGTTGGGCGAGACCAGTATGAGTTTCGTCACAGTCGCTAGTCTAAGCCCGATGCTTACCAGATCTAAAACTCGGAACTGACTACTAGCTTTGACCTTCAGTCACTTGAATACCCGTGGATCCACGGAAGCACATCCTGCCCGATTTCTCCGGGGTATTCTATGCTGGTTCCGTCTCTTCTGCAGAGCAAATCGCTCCTCCGTTCGCGGGGTAGACTGCGGACAAACTTCGGACAAACTGCCTATTGGGGTAATCCAGGGTCTCAAGATCCAGTAGATTTACTAGATATTCTTCAACCTACATGACGGAACACCTCGCGCATTAAACTCTATATATATATACATATAATGCATGTCAAGCAACGATTTTTGTAACCAAAGCGAATTATGACAGTTACTACAAACCTGGTTGATGAGCTAATTGATAAATTGACCTTCGAGGAGAAGGTTGGCTTACTCTGCGGAAAGAATTTCTGGGAGACCTTGGACATTCCCCGTGTGGGTGTGCCATCGTTAAAATTGAGCGATGGACCCAATGGCGCAAGAGGAGCGACGTTCAAGGAGGGAATGAAATCGGCTTGCTTTCCTGCGTCTGTTTCTCTTGCTTCTACCTGGGACAGAGAGTCTGCGAGACAAATTGGCAATGCGTTGGCCGAAGAGGCTCAGACCAAAGGTGCTTACGTTCTGTAAGTTTGCTTCAAGATATGATCATAGAATGAATACTAACATGTAGTTAAGACTTGGACCCACAGTTTGCTTGCACCGATCCCCTCTTGGGGGTCGCAATTTTGAGTCATTCTCAGAAGATCCGTTCTTGACTGGCGAATTGAGCTCTGAGTACATTATTGGACTACAGGAAAACGGTGTAGCAGCTACAATTAAGCACTATGCCTGCAATGAGCAAGAAACTGCAAGAATGTCTATTTCTGTGAACGTCAAAGAGAAGGTACTCCGTGAAATGTATCTTAAACCGTTTGAAATTGCTGCCAAGAAAGCAAAGCCGTGGGCGTTCATGACAAGCTTGAGTCGCTTGAATGAAGTTCCATGTGATATGAATGATTTCCTGCTGAATGAGGTGCTTCGCGGAGACTGGGGTTGGGATGGACTTGTTATGAGTGACTGGGGTGCTACCCATTCAACTGACCATTCCATCAATGCTGGTCTGGATCTGGAGATGCCTGGCCCTAGTAGACTACGTACAGTCGAGGCAGTCAAAGCAGCAATCGACTCCAATCTCATTAAAGAATCGACTATTGATGATAGAGTCAGAAACGTGCTAAATTTACTGGTCAAAACTGGGAAATTTAGTAATCGCCCAGATACACCGCCTGAGAAGGCTATCGATAACCCACAGCATCGCTCTCTCATTAGAAAAGTTGGCTCTGATGGAATCGTCTTGTTAAAGAATGAGAATAATATTCTTCCTTTGAACGCTGAAAAGCTGAGTAGCATTGCTCTTATTGGAATGGCAAAGCGAGCAGCTGCGCATGGAGGAGGTTCTGCTTCTGTTGATGCTCACTATAAAGTCACTGCATGGGATGCTTTTCATGAAGTTTTCCAAGAAATCAATCCTGGTATATCCGTTGGATATGCTGAAGGTGCTATTCTCTACAGGGTGTTCCCGGACTTGGAGAAAGGTGTGTTCCATGAACTCGACGGTAAGAACTGCAGCGGCTTCAAGCTTGAGCTTTTCAAGGACCGATCATTGACAGATCCCGTGGAATTCTCTTATAACAAAGTTCTGCCAAGGGCTCAGTATACTTCAATAATGGATGAGACTACTTCCTTGTCTGCTAGACTGAGTGGATCTGTCACAGCTACTTCTTCTGGTAATCACTATTTTGGATTTAATAGTATGGGTCCTGCGGTAGTCAAAATTAATGGGGAGGTTGTCTTCAAGCAGAAGGGTTCGTCAGAGGATCCTCTTGGTGCTATCTTTGGAGCAGCAAGCGAGGACGGCTTTAGATACGAGTACGAGGCGGGCAAAACATACCATATTTCAATCGAAACTTTTTCTCCTTCAAAAGCTGAGAAGGGATATGAAATGATTATCGGCAAGATTGGGGTTCGCCTCGGCTTTGCCTCGCAGGAAGTGCAAGAAAAGGACTACCTTGCTGAAGCCGTGTCTGTTGCAAAGACTGCAGAGGTTGCAGTTGTTTTCGTGGGTAATACAGAAGAATGGGAAACCGAATCTAAAGATCAAGCTTCTTTTGAACTTCCTATTAATGGAACTCAGAGCAGGCTGATCGAAGCTGTCAGTGCTGTAAATAAGAATGTCATTGTGGTCAACTCTACAGGTACTCCAGTTGCAATGCCTTGGATTAACAAAGTTACTTCAATTATACAGGCATGGTATCCAGGTCAAGAAGCAGGTAATGCTATTGCAGATGTCGTCTTTGGCAAAGTGAACCCGTCTGGTAGACTACCTGTATCATTCCCTCGGGCCATCGAGGATGTTGCAAGTACCAAGAACTTCCCTGGTGACTTGAAGGCGATGAAGGTTGTGTATGAAGAAGGTATAAATATCGGGTACAGATACCACGATCGGAAAGATGCCCCTGATGCGCTGTTTGCTTTTGGGCATGGTCTCTCGTACACAACGTTTAGTTTCAAGAGCATCTCTTTAGCCCAGAAGGCTCTTGTTGCCGGTAGCTCTATCGACGTTACTGTTGAAGTTTCAAATTCCGGTGCTGTATCCGGCTCCGAAGTGGTTCAACTTTATCTGAGTGCTCCGAGCGCTCCGGATCGTCCTGTGAAGCAACTAGTGGGATTCTCTAAGGTGTCTTTAGATTCCGGTGAGACTAAGAAGACAGTAATTTCCTTCAATCAGGAAAATGTTGCCTTTTTCGATGAGCCAAACCATGAATGGAAAGTTTATTCTGGACAATATTTGATTTTAGCAGGTCACTCCTCCGTGGATTTACCGCTGAAGTGCAAATTTACAATTGATCATGATTTCACCTATAAGGCATAAGTAGTTGTTTTCGTATTAGTAATTTAAATATACTCTGTGTTCATATTTTGCTCAAAATTAACAGTATCTGCCAAGAGAATCCTCATGTTAAGCATAACAAGGCGGCAGTAAATAAATCTGTAGAAGCTGTCAAATCACGGACTGGGGAAGTTTTGTGAGGCTATGGTTTCAGACTCTTCTGTCTGCCTATAGCTTTCAATTCTTTCCAAACAATATGCTGTGAGAGTACACCGGGGTTGATGCGATATATTGTAGTAAATGCAATCAATCAGAAAGTAAAACTCTGTATATTAGGAGGCGACTGGTTCTTTTGTTAACTCCATCGAGCTTTATAACGTTCATTGGTGCTTCTTAGATATATTAAATGTCAAAATACAATCAGTTCACTGTTTTATCCTCCGAGTGCTGTTAGTAGTAAAGTTATTAATACACAACGCTGACTATGAGCTTTGAGGCAATATTTTGCTGTTCCTGTTGTTGCTCTTCTTTATATTGGTAACTGCAGAAGATGTATTTCTCAAGTGAAATCAATATGACTGTGGACTAGATTAAAAACATTGAAGTGTTATAACCTGGCTATGCATTCAGTCGGTCTCATTTACTTCCTGTATATTTGAAGCGCAGTATTAAATTGTATAATTGAGAAGAGACCCCTGAGTTGTGGTGTGCTCAGGTTTAGCCAAAACAAGAAACAAGAAACCTCCTCTATTGCCTGATATTTTCTTAAAACAATTTTGAGCTGCAAATGCAACTCTACCATTGTGGAGCTGTCTGAGCATGCGCTGCTCTAAAACATCATAATCTAAATACTGGACTAAATTATTATGCTTAACTCACTATAAAAAATATTTCAGAACTAATATTTAGACAAGTTACCTGAAAGTGCACAGTCTAATGAACTTCTCAGACATCAGCTCATACAAGGTTGGCTGTTAGCTAAGCCAACATAAAACGCCCTTTCGTGATCTTGTTGAGAAAGTGGGGCAGAGTGAAAACCAGCAAAAGCTCAATGCAGTGGCAGTAGTTCAAGCGCTTAAAGTTTTTTCAATTGAAAATAATCCTAATCTTCAAAGAGTTTATTTTTATTTTGGAGCGAGAGAGACAAAAATCTTAAATTACAAAGCATGGCACTTGCATGCCATAATGCCGATTTTGCCAGGCCCCGCTAATTTGTCGATCCCCAATCCTGGAACTACACAGGTCCCAAGTTCTTATGATGCTGTAGAGACGTGATGCACCACCTTAACCATCTATTTACATCTTAAACAAAAAAACAATTAGTCCGAACAAGCGATAGAGGGGTATCATGACCTGCTATTCGAAGAGTAAGCCGCCCATAGCCTCAGAATCATCATGGCCAGCTGGAGCTGACAGCAGTGCAAAAAAGAGAATGGCAGCTTCTCCTCTTCGTCGTTACCGGGTGCACTATTCGCACTCCCAGTGCTTATTATCAGTTAGCAGTACTGAATGGCTTATGAAATAGCTTCTTTCATCTTAAAGAATCAGTAGTGGGCGTGGATCTCCTTTCCCGCTAACTTACTTGATCAAGAGAAATTGTCCGAAGAAACTCCAGAAAAAGCAAATATCGAACACCAAATAATTTGGCGATCCCCCGCATTTACTCCGGCTGTCGGTGCTCACTCTCTTACCGGGAACTGCGTGCATATATGAACCAAGCAGTGGCCTTTCCTAATATCTAGCATCCAGCAGCAAGAAAATTGAAAATACTCAATGAACGAAGAAAAGATTGCAATAGACGAGCAGGTCGAAGACATCCCCAAACAGGAAAGGACAAATATTGATATCGTCTCAATGGAAGATGTCCTTCCGGACTGGGGAAAGCCGTGGTGGAAAGTTCCTCACCTGCTTAGGCTGAACATATTTCTTATGGTTCCAATTCTCTCTTCAACTAACGGTGGTTATGATGCTTCCATGCTTAACGGTCTCCAAGCACTTCCACAATGGGGTGAATACTTTGGAAATCCCACTGGAGCTGTTTTAGGAGCTCTAGCTAGCGGTGTTATTTTTGGCTATTTTATTGGCCTTCCTGTTGCGCCTTGGATTTGCGACAGATATGGTAGAAGAATTCCAATTGCAGTTGGTGCTGTGATCATGATAATCGGCTCAGCTCTGCAAGCAGCTGCCCAAGACTATGCCATGTTTTTGATCTCGCGTATTATTGTAGGATTTGGCTCTATTCTTGCTGTTATTCCTGCGCCGTTGATTCTATCTGAATGCTCATATCCTACTCACAGACATTTTTTGACTGCTGGATACAATACTCAGTTTTACTTGGGTGCCATGATTGCAGCACTGATTACCCTGGGTACAAATAAGATGCATTCTACTTCTTGGGCATGGCGAATCCCATCGTTGATTCAGGCTGTCATTCCTTTTATCCAGTTGGTTACGGTTTGGTGGGTTCCAGAGTCTCCAAGATATTTGGTCAAGAACGGCAAGTTCGTTGAGGCCAGAGAACTGCTACTCAAGATTCACGGCGGGGGTGATTTGGAAAAGGCCGGTGCTCTAATTAATTTTGAGATGGCCGAGATCGAGACTGCGATTGAAATGGAAGAAGCTCAGAGTTCTACAAGCTATATGGAGTTTTTTGAATCTAAAAGCAATCGTCGTCGTCTTTTCCTTGTCGTCTTTATTGCTCTTGCTTCTCAACTTAGTGGGAACAGTCTCACTTCATATTATCTGAGTATAGTCCTCACATCAATTGGAATTACCTCTCCTAATCACCAACTTGCTATTAATGTTGGTCTTATGGTTTACGGGCTAGGAGTATCTGTTATCGTCGCAGGTTTAGTTGAGAAAGCGGGTCGTCGCACTTTACTTCTAGTTGGTACCACGGGTATGTTGCTGACATTTACCATTTGGACTATTCTTTCTGCTATCAATCAAGAAAGAAACTTTGTCGACGCCTCTCTTGGTAAAGGTGTCCTGGCAATGATTTTTCTTTTCAATTTATTTTATAATACTGCTTTGAACGGTATTCCATTCCTTTATGCTACTGAAATCCTCCCTTATAGACTTCGTGCCAAGGGAATAGATATCTTGATGCTCAGCATAGCTCTATCACAGATTTTTAGTGGCTTTGTCAACCCTATTGCCATGCAAGCAATCGAATGGAAGTACTACATTGTTTATGTATGTATTATCGCAGTCGAGTTGCCAGTGTTTTTCTTCTTCTACCCGGAGACAAAGGGTCACACCCTAGAAGAAGCCGCCGCTACATTTGACCATGATCTAGATGCTAAAAGCACCAAGCATTTAGTTGAAGATTAGAATATAGTGGATAATGTCCTTAACATAGTTAACAACGTTTTGCTATATTTTGCTTCCGTCAACCATTTAACTTCCTTAGGAACTGGGAGCACCTCCTGGGGGTCAAGTAAGGCCATGTCTTAAGTCAACATACCAATACTAGATTAATAGATCGCTTCCACAAATAGAGCCCAGACTGTGACCTTTTATAAAATTTAAATATTTTCTCTGTTTACTGCAAGGTTTCTCCTGTCCGATCTGCACGACGTTGTGCAATGTGCAGGGTACAAAAGCGCAATTCCGACGTCTCTCTTCAGAGATCCTCCACACAAGTTTGTCAAACATGGAGAAAAAACCCGTCAAACCAAAACGAACTATAGCAAGACAGGCTTGTGATGCATGTCGGCAGAGAAAGATAAAATGCGTTCCAAATGGAGACCGAGAATCGAAGGGATATCGATTTTTGTCAGATATCGACTTAGCTGCCTGTCATGGCTGCTCCGAACTGAAGATAGCTTGTGTGTTCAGGCCGCTAAAGAAACGAGGACCTTCTAATAAGTATAGACAGATCCAAACTAGAACACAGATCAGTGACCGAACTAATATATGAAGGCGAGGTGTCCATGGTCGCATGGAAAGTAGCTTTTTTTCGCTTATAGAACCGCCGCCGACTCCTGTGGTCACGCCTGAAAATGTATCACACTGGACTGCCGATGCTATAATGCCGTTCCCAAGCTTATCAGTACCTTTTCTATCACCTCCGTTCTCGACTGATTTGCTATGTTCGCGACATATATTCATGGAGTTGATGAAGGACTTCATGCACAAGGTATACCCGCTGATTCCATTAATACACCGACCAACGCTCATAGAAGACCTCCGCCACGGAAGAGAAACTCGAGATCCAGCATTTTTCGCAATAGTAATGGCTTTGTGTGCGAACGTGTTGGCCGAGATTCCGAGTCGGTTTGACGAGTATAAGAAAAGAGATTCTAGTTTACCGTACGACAACAGGATAACCATGTATGACAGATGCTATGATCTGTTCCGAGCAGTCAGGCCTCCAATAAACTGGATATCGAGACAAACCGTCAGTACAGAAGTCGTCATTGCAAGTGCTTTGATCTCGGCTGCAGAGGGGTACGTTGGTGCAGATATGGTGAGGGCAGAATTGTGCTTTCACGAATTCAATGCCATTATAAAATGCATGAAGTTATACAGATGGCCGGACGGCTACGAGGGAATCAATAATATTGAAGTTGAGCTGCGGAAAAGAGTCTTGTGGCTCGCTTATTTCAAGCACATGTGAGTTTTTTTTTTGAACCCAGACTATAGCTCTCCACTAACTTAGGAATAGTGCCGACAGATTAGACGCACCCGAATTTAATATATTAGACTCTAATATATTTGGAATGCAGTCCTTGGACGACTTATTACCCACCCCCGTCGATGATGAGTATATAACGGCTACTCAGACTTTACCGCAACCAACAGACCATCTATCTATAATACAGCCATTCTATTGCAACATAATTTTGCAATCATCAGTCGAGTTTCCCAAGTGGTTAGCTTACAGCGCACCTTTACCACTCCAAGGAGACGCTTCCAGGATGACTGTGGCAGATATGGCTGAGCAGGCCACTATAAGAACCCTTGACAGAGTGGAGAAGATAGTCGCCGACCTGCCGAGAGAGATCAGCATGGAGTATACACTGAGAGATGTGCCTTGCCGTAAAACAGTGCTGGAGGCTAGTGCATGCGTGTGCCAACATGAAGACGAATGTTTTTTCTTCGACGAGCAGATACAGATACAATGGGTGAACATACACGTTACTTACTTCTGGATCCAGATGTGTCTACTAGGCCATTTAGAATCATTATACACCCTGAGGCACACAGATGCCGCAACACTGCAAACTCAGATTAAAGAAAGACGTGATATTATATACAAGGAGATGCTTTACGTCCTTGAGAACGCAGCGTTCTCCGCGATTGAACCAAATTGCTTGGCCATGGTAAGAGCTTTGTGCTCCTTTTTCTTGATACAGTAAGAGAAATGCTAACGGGAATTAGGTGATGAAGATACGATTTATAGCTGCCACGCTCGTTGACCAAGGAACTGAAACGAACCCCAAAAACGAGTCCTACATGTCCAAGTTGCTTAACCTATTAATGAAGCTGGACACTATAGGGAAAGATGCAGATCAGATAATATAGTTTTATTTGTGTATAACAGTTTGTGTCGACTCTATTTTTGTTGATGTTGGTTTTGTTTAAAGTTTTGGCAAGGCGCACGGCTTTTTTTGCCCTGACAGGGCTGCTGCTGATGACAGCGAGCGAGCAGAACAGCGCAGCACCACCACCAAAACAATTTTCTAAATCAACAACTTTATCTATTTGTGATATATAAACATTCATTTTCACCACCATAGAACCCAGAATAGGGTGACCAAAAAGTAACACACATCGATTCGGCGGGGCCATGCTGACATTTCGACGGTCATTTATCGTGGCAATCACGGTATTGACACTACTGTTTTTGTTTTTTGGCGGCACTCAGAATATATCTTCAGCAAAGGAGTTATTACGCGATTCAGATTTAGAGCAGAAGCTCCTAAAAACTAAGCAGGATACAGAAAACGCATTACGGGAACTGCAGTCATCGACAGTGAAGAAAGCAGAGCAACAGGAACAGAAGATACGGGAGCTGGAAGTCCAGCGCCAGCTTCTCGAGAAGCAGATGCAACAGCTACGGCGGCTACCAGAGGGGGCATCATTACGGAACCAGCTTGCATATCAGTTTCCTTATAATGCTAAGGAACGTTTCCCAGCGTACGTCTGGCAGACGTGGAAGCAGGACCTGGATGATCCCTCGTTTGACTCGAGGTTCGTTGAGAACGTGGCATCTTGGAGAGATATGAACAGCGGGTTTGTGCATGAAGTACTGTCCGATAAGACTGCCAGCATCTTAGTTCATCACTTGTACATGAACATCCCCAGTGTGATCGAGGCCTACGAGGCCATGCCGGAGAATATCCTCAAGGCAGACTTTTTCAGGTATCTGATTCTCTTCGCCCGCGGAGGCACATACTCCGACGTGGACACAAAGGCACTACAGGCGATCCCAAACTGGATCCCCGAGTCTGTTGATCCAATGACTATTGGCCTGATAATAGGCATCGAGGCGGACCCAGATCGTCCTGACTGGAAGGACTGGTATGCTCGACGGATCCAGTTCTGCCAATGGACGATCCAGTCCAAGCCCGGGCATCCAGTGCTACGAGAGATAGTTGCTCACATCACAGAGACTACGCTTACAAAGAAGAAGGACGGCAAGCTTGATTTGTCGAGCACCAAGGCGCGAGGATCAGATATCATGGAATGGACTGGCCCAGCCGTGTGGACTGATTCTATCTTCAGATACTTCAATGATGGCGCCAAAAGTGGGCTCCAGTCTCCAGTCACAGTCGAGAAATTCACAGGAATGACGCAGCCCAAGGTTGTGTCTGATGTTCTTGTCCTTCCTATTACAAGCTTTAGTCCTGGGATCCAAACTATGGGTGCCGAAGAGGACAATCACCCACTGGCATTCGTTAAGCATCTGTTTGAGGGATCATGGAAGCCTGAGGATGAAAGACATATAGGTGAAGAGTAAATTTATATATCAAAAAGCTGTTTTATTAAATTATAATTAATATTTTCCCTTTAGACTTGCGTTTTTAGTTTTAGCTGGTTGTTTAGCCCAGACCACCCATATAGAAACGCCATGTTGAGCCACATGTTACACTAAAAAGAATTTCTGTGCGTGCGACGGCCAGCGGCTGATACGATATTAAGTAACTTAACGGCGGGTGGTGAGCCAGATATCCAGCCATCACCACCACAACAGCGCGGGCGTAATCTTCTCTATTGGAATACTATAGCTGAATATCGTTTATTCGGGGAGGGCTATATATTATATCTTTTCAGTTCTGATATTTGAGTCTCCAGGGAGTTATGACTGTCAACGAAGTAAAACCGCAGGTGCCAGCACTCCAGCCCAAGATAGAGGATCGAGATCAGAAGGTTATCGCACTTGGAGATGCTAATTTCACTCCATTTTCGTGGTCACAGCTGGAGGATATAGTAGGTGAGTATTTTTCAGTGCGCTAGCTTGTGAAACTCTCAAGATCTAATCAATGCTCTGAAGGAAAGAACGAACTGTCGCGTCTTAGCCGGCGACCGTCGGATCTGAAGCACTATTATGATACAAAGCATAGGTACGAGCTGGAATATGGAAGCATTTTGGCATTCATCCTGAAAGAGAGGCTGCAGTGGCCGGTGGACTCAGATGGGGCATTAGTTCCTGCGAATCCCAACTTTCTGGGCGATCCCACAGACGTCAAGATTCTATTTAACGATTTTCCCTATGGCGTTGAAGACGGGGTTCTTCATGTTGTCGTATGGTCCAAGGCAAGAGTCCCCCAAGACGAGAGTGGGAATCTGACCGAGGAATCTCGTCGGCAGATCGAGGAATATGTCCGAAATACATTTGAAGTTTCACTTGGTCTTCCTCACAATCGCGTACTGTGGTTCAAGAACTGGGTTAAACTCCAGAGTGTAAGGGCCCTCGAGCATTTCCATGTTTTCTTGAACCATCCGGATAAAGATGCCTTGAACCGATTAATTGGTACTAGTGGCACTCTCACCACCACGGCAATTTAAGCTTGCATACAGAGGCAGGGATACTAGTAGAACTGCCGAGTAGTTCAGTGGAGAGACCAATGCTTTCATCTCTGCTTTTCCCTGTACCAAATAGGATGTAATGAACGCGCAGTCAAGCTGCGCATCATGTCACAGCCTGGTATTATCAGGACGGCTTCATTAGATAGCATTGCATTTTGTAGAAGAAGAATCCCTCACTAAACAGATTGAAGCATCACTGCATTAAGAGAAGAATAACTAAACTAAAACTCAAGAATCTACTTTGGCGATCTTTCCGCTCTTTACATCGTATATGTAGCCAGAAATGGGAACATCAGGAACTAACGGAGACTGCTTCAGCAAGGCAACGTCCTCCCGGACACTTTTGGGTACATCGTTGAAGGGCAAAAAGGCAATATGATCTGTTGTAACGTTCAATTCTTTCTTGATGTGGTCTCTTAGATATTCGTCGGTGAACAAAAGCATTCCACAGTCGGTCTATTGAGACTTTGTTAGCATATATACCACCCCGCCCGAGGTCTCTCAACATACATGGTGAATGACAATAATATCACGAGTCCCCAACAATTGCTGAGAAATCACAACACTTCTCAGTGCCTCGGAAGCTCTACCTCCCGCATTGCGAATGACATGCACATCGCCCTCTTCCAAGCCAAGGGCTTTGGCAGGATCTAAACAAAAAATAGCACATGAGCCACCTAGAACCGCACTGCTCGCTTTGGACAACTACAACACATACCGATTCTCGCATCCATACAAGTTATGACAATAGCCTTACGAGCTGGCGGCATGGCGAGATCCCCCTTCTTAAAGCCGGAGGCATATTTTGCATTTGCAGCTTCGAATTCCTCAGTAATGGCCATTCTTGTTCTCCAGATGTGTGTGTGTGAGCCTCTGAGCAACGATCGAAGCAGGGCTCTTTATATAGCCCCTCAATTGCATCCTCCAGTACCTACTCCACCTCCTTGTTGGCGTCCCTCAGCCATATTGGAGGGCCAATTACTCGTATTGCTTATCACCGGCCATGACGCCATCTCCGCGGTGCTTATTCTGGGTGCGGAGCCTCACTCATTGTTGGACAGTGCTGCTGTTATACAGTTGAAAGTCACCACCACCACTCGTTGGAGTAAACGGGAATTGCGGGGACCTTTTATAGACCAATGAAGCACCTCCAAGGTACACTCTATAGTCTCAATGCACACATTTCCGAACTTTGATGTAGAATCAAGGGTTAAGCAGTAGAATTTTCAATCTGAGGTTTCGTATTGTTTGTCTTTTCAATTGGCTTGCTCGTATTTATGCAGCAGACGATATAGTATTTCGGTATTTCGGCCATTCTGAAATTTTCAGCGGGCTTCTGACCATTACTACCGTCAAACCGAAACAACGAAGGGAGATAAAAACACTGCCACAATGCCGGATAAGAGCATGAAGTTCGACGATGATTTAGAAGGGACGTTGGACGAGTTGATGAAGGAAATCTCCATGGAGATTGGGGATGTTGGCACGTCTTCACCAGCAGCAGCAGCAGCAGCAGCGGCAACCACCACTGCTAGCAAGAAGGAGACGTACAAGCTATCATCGTTCCCGACGACGATGAGCTGTACACAAGCGTTTGATGAGCTTGTAGCATGCTACTCTCTAGGAGGCCAGGCACGGCACATTTATCGCTATGGAGAGCTGAATCAGTGCGCAGACAAGCGAGAAAAGTTTAAATTCTGCGTTTTTGCCAAAATCAAAAGTCCCGAGGAGCAGAAACGGAGCATTGCACGGTTCTACATGGAGCGACTGGCGAAGCAGAAGCTGGAAAAGGGCAGTAGTGAGGATATCTGGAAGGCGCGCACTCAGCCGCTGAAGTCACCATTCAATGAGGACTGATCTGAAAGGAGCTGAAAGAGGCTCAAGAGAGTCGGGCGCTTGAGGACCGGGACCTACAGTTTTCGTTCTAGATGTTCTCCAGGGTTTCTAGAAGCCGCCGGCATGATTCCAGGATAAGATAACGATGCTGATCAGGGTCGTGGAGGCCCACGTATCTATTGACCTTCCGAGATTAGGCCTCTATCTACTTCTCAGTGGTATTTACACCAAGAGATGATGATGTTGTGTTCCTCTTGATTCGTTCAAACACACTACTGGGGCCCTGAAGAAGATTCAACGTTTGATACTTTTCGATAGTCTACTTCCAATAGGATAAGCCTACACCACCACCCACAACGCTAAATGATACTTGTACATAGAAACAAACCCGAACCTTACTAGTTAACATTGCACTAAAAAATTGTTGAGAGCCACCTCTTGATAAGCGTTTCCCGGGCGGCAAAGCAGTAGGGTTGGGTGGGATTAAGCGCTCAAGCTGCTGCTGGTCTTTGTCCCGGGCTCGCGACTCTCCCCTTCCTGCGGGATTCCCAATCCCTTTTTTAACCTTCAACTCAAACCTTTGCAAAGAAAGCATTTAAAGTCAGTTATCCAACCGGTCGCCAAAGCTTGTTCGGGCCTTTCGGGTGATACAAAGAGGGACACAAACACACACATACATATTTAGATTGCGATTCTATCTGTTTCGATCGAAGACCAGGCTTGCATAGGCTTGAAAAAGAGAGAGGGTAGTGTTTTCGCAGTTGGATCTCTACGCATATCGAACGTTTATACAAGAATCTGACGTCGTTTTCTCTTAATGCATAATGACCTCTCGAAGAGATTCAAATCCGCTTTATAAGCTCATTGTGCTCGGCGATGGTGGTGTTGGAAAGACTGCATTGACTATACAGGTATGGGGGGGATTTTGAAAATTAAGCGCTTCATTGCCAAAAAAACTGATATACTAACGGGGCTTTTCATTTGTATCTAGCTATGCTTGAACCATTTCGTGGAAACGTACGACCCTACGATTGAAGATTCATACAGGAAACAAGTGGTCATTGATGGCCAAGTGGCTACGCTGGAAGTTTTGGACACCGCCGGACAGGAGGAGTATACTGCCCTGCGAGATCAATGGATCCGTGACGGAGAGGGCTTCTTACTGGTGTATTCTATAACCTCGCGATCCTCGTTTTCGCGCGTGAAGAGCTATTATTCTCAGATACAAAGAGTCAAGGACGAGGATCCGTTCTCTGTTGTTCTCGTGGGTAACAAGCTTGACCGGTCCGACGAGCGGCAGATCTCAGTGGAAGAGGGCCAGGCGCTAGCTAATGAACTGGGCAACGCGCCTTTCTTTGAATCCTCTGCTAAACTGAACATCAACATTGAGAATGCATTTTTTGATTGTGCTCGAGCTTGTCGGCAATTACGGAATCCTACGTCAGCCCCGCCTGTCGACAACAACGCGGCTAGGAAGGGTAGTAAGGCTAGTAACGACAGCCAGACCCATGCTGCGGCATCGAAAGCCCACGACATCCCTGCCAACAATACAGGATCCACCGGAGGTGGTCTCGACGAGGCAAATAACCGGCCAGTGGCTTCCACCATACGCCAGTCTGCAAATGCCCCAGGAAGAGCGAAATCCGAAAGTAATGGCTCAGGAAAAGGCAAGAAGAAGTCGAAATGTTGCATAATGTGATGATGATTCCAGCACCAGATCTTGTTATTTTTTCTTCTTGTGATTTTTATGGGTTCCACAGGAGGAAAACCGCTTCTTCTTTTATATTATTATTATTATTATTATTATTATTTTTATTAATATCCTCGTCTTTTTCTTTTAGCACCCCACTACTACTGTTCTACTATACTTCCTCGTACATCGTGACTCTGTTTAATATATTGAATTGTCTTCTTCATTTTTGAGCACTTGCGGACTTTTGTCTATGTGTGTTTGTGGTGTGGGTGTGGTAAACAAACCTATATACATTTTTTTCCGCGTGAACATAAGCTAGTCTGGCTGGTTGGGAATCTTTTTTAACTCAACTGGGTTCCTACGGCTGTAACATCTAGATATCGATCTTGGTAGGGGTCTGATCTAGTTCGACATTACTCGGAAATCAAAGATATATTGAATCAATCATCGCATCATCGCATCGCGCGTGGACTCTGTAGAATCGCGACGTGCGCGCGTTTTTTCATGGAATCGCTCGCCTCAGCTGCAAACATAGCCACCGTTATTTTCTGAAATGGCCTCGAGAATACCCTTGAAAGAGACTAGTGTCAATGTCAACAGTCCTGCAAGGAATATTCACGGTGTTGTAGCTGGAGGAGGCAACTCTGCGAACGCTAAGCAAGGACGATACACCAACGGAGCCGAAAGTGAAGATCCTCAACTTAAACAATGGCAGGCGGAGTGGAGGAAGATTATGGCCTCGAGCGTGTTCTACTGCGATGGGGTTGATCAGTCACTGGTGGAGCAGGTTAAACCACATCTAACTGGCTTGGGCGCAGAGTTCCAGTCATTTTTCGACCGGTCCGTCACTCACGTAGTGACTCGCCGGTCTCTTGAAACTGCATACCCTCCAGCAGATATCCTATCAAAGGCCAGAGAACGCAGCATGAAGGTGTGGTCTCAAGAAAAGCTTATTCGCTTCTCGACTAATTTATTGGGATTCAATCCGGTCAAGGAGGTCCCCACTGGCCTAGGATCCTATCTATCGCATTTACTTAAGGAGGAAAAATTAATTGGCCCCAACGATCGGGATCCAAATGCGCCTCGAGATAACTATCATTACTTTAAGGGTCCTTACATATTAGTGTGGGACCCAACTCAGATCCATCGCCCGACAATGCATCAGGAATACCCCAAAGTGCAGAAGGCGAGTGATGGTGAATGGCCCCAGTTCCGTGTAACCTCAATCGGTCGCTGCCCATTCGTATTTGAGCCCTCTCCTGAAACAGATCCTTATGAACGTGATCGGGGGCTTAAGCGGAAAGCGCCCATGACAGCCGCTAATGAGGGCGAAGGTCGGGCCACAGCTACCAACAGTAAGCAATCAGAGCCTTCTAAAAGGGTCATTCTGACTGGTTCACAGGGAGTCCCCACTGCCTCTACTACTGGAACGCGTGTAATCTCGTCTTCTAAGCCACCAGGGCAGCAGCATCAACAGCAGCATCAACAGCAGCAACCAGCGCTTATTGCCGCTAATCGAATGGGATCAGTTAACACTGGCCGGTTTTACGAAATCGCCGCATCCGGTATTAATCGATCGACCCTTACGTCTGCAACTCGCTCAGTCGTTCAGTCAGGAGACCAGAATGGCGCTGTCAATGGACTTGGAGCACCTGTTGCTCATACATCACGAGAAGTAATTACACTGCAGCGCAAAGTACTTGGAAACAGCACCATGACAACTGCTGGAGACAAGCCAAATATAATTACGACTGGATTGTACCCAGCAGCTGCAATATCTGACACGTCAAAATCAGTTGTGCCTACGCCTGCTGCAGCACGTCCCACAAAAGATGCCCCAGTAGTCCTACGGCCCACTGTGGAGACAAAAGCCAGCAAAGAAAAGCATGATACCAATGCCGGTACTGAGAAGGAAAAGGAAGAGATCGAGGAAGACAAGACCAAAGAAGGGTACTGCGAGAACTGCTTACAACGTTATGAATCCTTTGCGGAGCATGTCGAGTCGAGCAAGCATCGTAAATTCGCATTGAACAACAAGAACTTCACTGAGCTGGATAGGCTCATACGCGAACTGAGGAGAGTTAGAAAACATTAGCATTCAAAGAATCATTGTAATTTGTCATAAGCAAAATACACACGTTATTTTTCATTTCACTCTGTAGTTATCAATTGGTAGAATGGAAAACTCACTATTCTCTACACTCGACACGCATCTCTGGCATGCGTGATACCAACTACGAAGTATTCTAGCGCTTAGACGGCTATACCAGCGCATTTCTGGCTATGGCTGGCTTCACTTGCCTGCTGAACGAATGCTACCTGTATTAGTTAACATTTGCAATCAAGCAAACACAATTCGTGCTATTAGCGCAGTGACCTCTAATGGTAATCATAGAAAAACGAAATACTGCAAGGTGGCATACTATATAGAGTTTACATATAAAGCTTATCGAGACATGAACAGTTCAATTATCGCCGGTCGCCGGCGGACGGATATTGAAGTTTTTATGTTTTTATCCCAATCACCTCACATATTTATTTCAACGAGCTGATACCGATGAATGGCTGCGAAATGAAATCTCTGCTCTGGCGAAGGTCTATTTGCTGTAGGGGTGTACAGAGACGATATAATTCTTTTGGATCTCCTCGTACGGCCTCGAGTCGGTTTACGCCGAAACCAGTGAATTCTCGGTTTGGACCAGCACCAACTAGCCCACCAGCATCTAGTCTGGGAAAAGATAGAAAGACTCCAAATTTCAGCCCAGCACCACAAGTTAATCGGACGGGATCAGTAGCAAACGATGCTCGTGCTGCCCTCAGGAGTATGGGCTTGAATGTGGCAAGTAAACCACGGCCCGTGGAGAGTAGATCACCATCAGCAAAATCCTCTAGTCCACAGAGACGCTCAAACACTGGCAGTGCACCATCAAATGGGAGCTACAGCAGAACTGGCGAGACTAGGGGACACAGAGAAGCTAGTAGTAGGGCCAATGGTGACGACAGATCCAATTCCAACAGTACACCGACCCAGCAGGTGCTGGATCAGAAGCAGCAGCAGCAGCAGCAGCAACAGGAGACACAGAAAGAAGGCGCTGAAGCAGGGACTGTGAAGCGTACACATCTGCGCCATTCAGGGCGCACAGTGGTTGTGCAGAAGGCACCCAAGCCAGTTAAAATCAAAGAGATCCGAAAACAGCGACCTTCAATCGCATTACCTCAGTTTGTGAGTCTAGGAAACTTCGCAGGAATCTTGAAAATTCGACTCAAGGACCTGCAAAAGAAAATGGTTGTACTTGGATTTGAAGAGACGCATCATGATTTTATGCTTGATGAGGAAACAGCACTTCTGATTGCAGATGAGCTAGGTTACGATGCTGTTATCAACGAGAGTCATGGTGCTGACTTGTTCCCTGCTGCACCACCAGAGGATATTGCTAGCACCCCTTTACGACCCCCAATTGTGACTATTATGGGCCATGTTGATCATGGGAAGACCACAATTCTCGACTACCTACGAAAGTCGTCTGTAGCTGCCGGAGAGCAGGGAGGCATAACACAACATATTGGTGCATTTTCGGTTGTAATGCCGTCAAAGAAGCAGATTTGCTTTTTGGATACCCCTGGACATGCTGCTTTTCTCAACATGCGACAACGAGGTGCTAATGTAACAGATATTGTGATTTTGGTGGTCGCAGCTGACGATTCTGTCATGCCGCAGACAAAAGAAGCGATCAAACATGCGATAAATGCAGGGGTACCGATGATTGTAGCTGTAAATAAAATGGACCGAGATGGTGCAAACAAGGACAAGGTTGTGTCTGACCTGGCTGGAAATGGTGTGGATGTTGAAGATTACGGTGGTGAAACTCAGGTCATCCCTGTCTCTGGTAAAACTGGTTTAGGTATTGATCAACTTGAAGAAGCTATTATTACCCTTTCAGAGATTTTGGATATTAGAGCTCCCAAGGATGGTGCTCCTGAAGGATGGGTAATTGAATCTCAATTGAAAAAGGGGGTTGGCCATAGTGCTACAGTGCTGGTTCGACGAGGAACATTAAAGACGGGAGATATTATTGTCGCGGGTACGACATGGTGCAAAGTTCGTACGCTGAAAAATGATAAAGGAGCTGTTGTTAAATCTGTCCCGCCAGGAACTCCTGTAGAAGTTCTGGGATGGAAGCAACTCCCGGAAGCCGGTGACGAAGTTCTTGGGGCCGAGACTGAAGCCATTGCTAAACGCACTGTTGATAACCGTATTGTAAGAGCAGATCAGATCAGGGAGAGCAAGGCGATCGAAATTGTAAATCAGAAAAGGAGACAAATGCATTTGGAACATGAAAAGGAAGCAGAGAAGCAAGAACGGGCACGATTGGGCTTGGATGGAATTGAAGAAGATGAAGATGCGAGTGCCGCTAGTGGACCAGGAAAGATGATGTTTATAGTAAAGGCTGATGTGAGCGGATCTGCAGAGGCGGTATCAGATAGTATTAATGGACTGGGAAATAACGAGATTCAAGCCCAAGTCCTGTATAGTGGAGTGGGTGGTGTTAATGACACAGATGTTACTCGAGCCAAGACGGCTAACGCAGTTATTCTAACGTTTAATGTAAAATCGGATAAGGATTCGCTGATCAAGGCTCAGCGTGCTGGGGTGGAAATTAATTCTCACAATATCATTTATAGACTACTAGAGGACGTGACGAAACGCCTCAGTGACAAATTGAAGCCAGATATCAAGATTAAGATTCTTGCAGAGGCAGATATTAAAGACATATTCAGCATCAGCCAAAAGAAGCGTAAGGATCTCAAGGTTGCTGGCTGCAAAGTCTCGGCAGGACCTATGCTTAGAAAACAATCCGTGCAAGTTGTCCGTCGAGGTGAGATTGTATATAAGGGGTCTTTCAGCTCAATGAAGTTTCTCAAAGAAGAGCGGGCTGAGGTCAGAAAAGACTCGGAGTGCGGATTGACATTTGACAACTGGGATGACTTTGCTGTTGGTGATGCTGTTCAAACCTATGAGGAAGTAGTCGTTCCAAGATATCTCTAATTGTACATATTAACTTATAAATTATTAACTAATTCTTCCCACTGAGTACCGACCCACTCCTCGATATATCCAACGCCATTACTATCAAGTTGCTTTGGCATACTATCATCTGTACAGGTTGCCACGAATATAGTTCCCCATTCCATTCCATTAGCTATATCCTCCTCAGATTCTTCTAGTATCATAATGGTGTGAGGCATCACCTGCAGCTCTAAGGATCGTGGTGATTCAACATCAGAGCACTCAGGGATCGCATATGGGCTGGATTCAAAGATTTTTGCAATTTCATCCTGTGACGAGTATAATAACGGGGAGAGATTTCTCTCATATCGTACAACCTGCTCGGGGTTGTTCTCAACGACATCTACAAACCGCTGAAAGGCCTTGTCGATATTTGCGGCTTCAAGAGCATTACCAAGCTCCTCTTTGGTAGGAACCGAGGTCGACGATGAACCTTCCGCATCCTCTGGCTCCATTTCTACATCCAGATCCTTTAGAGATACTTTTCGAACTTCTATCACTTCTTCCTCAACCTCCATATAGTAACCCGGGTACTCTGGTAGTTTCTCCACTGATGTATCATCGTCTGAGGTGCCCGTGCTTTCGACTAGGGGCTTCTTTGCCGTTTGTGATGGTTTTGAGTCTTTAGATCCTTTAATGCTCGTAGAGGCCGGGGTACTGGCAAACGGATTAGAGGACGCAAATGGGTTATCGGAAGTCTTGGATGCGAATATTTGATCTCCTATTTTCCCCAGTGCCTCGAGATTCTCTTTGCGTTCTCGTTCTTGGTCCAGCTTAGCCTTTTCCTCGAGTTCTGCAGTTTTCTCCTCCTTTTCCCGCTCAAGTCTTTCTTTCTTAAGATCCCGTTTAACAGACCGAATTGCTCGTATACTGCCTTCTTTCCGGCGACAAGCCGAGTTCTTACACGCAAATACGTATAGAGTTCTGTCATAATATGTGTCCTCCAAAGGTGCGTAGATCTGAATCAGCAGCGGCATTATGCTTCCACACCCTCTGCATTTTAGTAGGCTAGCAGAAGGAGGAGACCTTGAATCCAGCCATATCTAGTATCTGTTAATATTCAATTTTAAATGGGAAGATTTCACACACGTCTAATGCATACCGGTTGGCCGCCAATGTGATTGTCTAGGGCCGTAATTTTACCAGATATTTTTTTCTCGGCGTACCCCAACAAGACAGAAGTAGAACCAGCCTCTAGCTCATTCTCCTCGTAGTCAGAGAAGTCAGAGTTGTCGTTCACGTCTGCCATGATTCTGATAAAAAGTCTTTGGTGGGAGAAGATCAATATTTTCTTCGCCCGCTGCTGAACGTACGCACGCCCTTGCATATAGATATTTGTTTTTCACACTACAATTCTGAGATCTAACAATCGCTTATTCTAAACCCCATCGTAAATGAGTTCACGCACCTCACCAAATTCATTGGCTTCTTCCAAGTCAGGGAGATTCTGTAACAGTTAGTTTATCGCGTTTCTGAGCAATCTGAATGAACACTTACCCCGACCACTTCGTCCCCGCGAACAACGCCGGGGAGCCTCTTACCCTGGCCTCTCCATTTCCATATACGCTTTGCTTTCTTGTCTGTTGCCAGATCTACTATTGTGAATGGTATTTTGTTGCCCTTGAGAATTATCGAAAGCCTGTTAGTGTCTGACATTACATGGTAATCTCCGCTTGTAAGAGATGTGTAGAGATAGATTTCTGGTACATCACTGTCCTCATTGTCCTGTGAAGCAGGGGCCACAGGTTCAGCCGGGTCCTCACGTTTAGGTGTTTCTTTACTGGGTGTTGTTTGCTCGAGGTTGTCAGTGTTTATAGAAATACCTCTTATACTTCTGCTAACCTGTTCGACATCACTCAGAGCTGGAGATTCTTTAGCGTCCTCAACATTTTCAAGCATAGGGTCACTGGGGTTCTCTTCCGCTCTACTCGGCGAACCCTCTTTTGCCTTTTCAGTCTCTACTGGCTCAGTGACTGATTCCTCAGCCACACCAAGTTTCACTGAAGTATCCAGAGGTGCAACTGAATCCTCTCTCGGCGTACCCTCTTTTGCTTCTTCAGTCTCTATTGGGTCATTGTCTAGTGCCTCAGCGACATCAGGTCTCTCTGAGGTATCCAGAGGTGCTACTGGGTCTTCTGAGAGTGCTTCTGTAGGGGTTTCAGCTGGACCTAGCCCCGTCGGTTTGAACTGCTCGCTCTCGGTAGACTCCTTTTCAGTGGGAACTACGCTCGGCTCAACTTCAGTTGTATCTTCTGCGACAGATTCAGGGATTCCATGCGCAGGCTCCAAATTAGTTACGACTTGGCTATTCGCTTTCGGCTTCTCGGCGTCCACTGGCTGACCAAACACGGACTCGTCAAGTTCTGAGGCGAGCTGTTCCTTGGTCGTGTCAGATATAGTGCCCGTATCGTGTTCAAAGCTCATCCGCGTATTGAGATCATGATCCAGTAAAGCCGGATTTATTAAAGCGGTATCTGCACCGGTACTCTGGACATCGGGTCCTTGTACTGCTGGATCAGCCGATCCAGTCTCATTGGACGTAGAATGTACAATTGAATCTTCTGCAACCTCCTTGGCATAAGCCGCCACACTCTCACCACTCGGCTTAATAGGCCCACCGGCTTTATTCTCCCTGGGCACCTCCCGAAGCGTCTCTGTGACTTCAGGGGTCACTTCAACCAGATCTTCTTGCGGCTGCTCAGGCATTGGCAGCTTTTCTCAAGCAGCAAGATATAAACCAGATAACAAAAGCGCGAGCTAAGCAGAATAAGAAGCAGTCTAGTGTTCCAGACCCGTCTTCTGAGGCTTTGAGCAGCACTGGGTGTGGGAAAAGGCCAGATAGTTGGCGAAGTTGAAACTAAGCAATTACTTGATAGTCCCGCGCGTCCCAGTTGTTTCAATACCCCGCCGCGACGATGTGAGGCTTTCCGAATACGCGTGCACGCCCATCATCGTCGCGCGAGAGCCGCGAACTTTTGGCGGCCGCGAGTCACCAGAAGGTCAAGCTGAGAGAGCAATCTCAGGTATCGATAGAGTCTCAGTTTTGTATTGCTAGAAGAATATCCACGTCGCATGGGGAAAAGACTTTAATTAAGAAGATTCCGGGCCTGGCATCACAGTGCTGAAGCAGTCCATTTCTCCAGATCTTGAAAACCGTTGACCAGATAGATAGAGTTTCGAAGAAATGCATGGAATTGACGTGTGTAGCATTAGATAATTAGGCCAATCTTGATGAAGATTTCATTTTCTGCTGCTATATGGAATAGTTGGCACACCTTCGGATTACCGGATTGGGATATACCCTAACCGTACTATTACCGTATCAGGGCCTAACCCAGCCCTAATTCTCGAGATACAGGCAGTTTGAACCCATTAGAAGAGAGGAAGGTCGGCCGTGTGGTCTAGTAGTATGATACTCGCTTTGGGCAAATGGTCAATGATCAGAATTGTGTCTTGAATGCGAGTGGTCCAGGGTTCAATTCCCTGCTCGGCCCTATATTTTTACTATTTTCGACATGTTTTATCTCATACTAAGATCGAATAATCGTTTTATTGGTTCTTTGGGCATATTCTGGATGTATAGTGTTAGGAAGGCGATGATGGTTGACGGGCGGGCACAGTATTTCTGTTAGGCAGACGGGTGGGGAGGAGGGAGAGGCAGGCAGGTGCGGGTATTGGAATATGCGTGGGTCGTTTTCCCTTCCCGCGTAAAACTTACACGGTATCCTTTTCACCTGCTTAAAACTAACTCCCTTCCTCACCCCAACACATCTTTCAAAATCAATTGCCTAGAGGCGAGAGGAAATCCAAGTAGGAGAGGTTGATCTATCTAGTATTTCACGTTGCGAGAATTCGTTTCTTGTTTATATATATATTTTCTGATAACACGGGGGGTTTTCTTTGGGGGTTTCAACAAAGCTGTGTGAAAGAAGCGAGGTAAGGTAATACGAGTGGTCTTGAATGAAATTCCGTTGCGCAAAGACTAACTGGATGGCTTAATTGTAGCTTTTGACAGAGAGCCTTGGACGTGTTTCCTTTATAGTAACTTTTGCACTCCTTTGATTTAGAAAAGGTCTGGGATTCAATTGCATAGAAGCGTGAAAAGAAGAAACAAACGAAAAAAAAATGTCATCATCCAGAGAAGAAGCCAGTTCTTTGGCCCAGACACTTATGGCGAAGCACCACACTGCCGAGGAGACTAGTAGTGACACAGCTGATGAGAAAGTGCGTGTTTCTGTAGCCGGAACTGTTTCAGTTAATGGCATTGATGATGCTGATGCTGCTGCTGATGCTGATCAATTGGATGATGTGGAGCAGAGTGGGGAACAATCAACTCCGGCAGCTGCCGCCAGCGTCGTGAAGAAAAAATACGATATCCAGTCTCTGGATGCCTTCCCCAGTTTAGGAGGATCACCTAAAGCAGCAAGCGCTTCCCCTGTGGTTGGTGGTACTGGCGCATGGGGTGCAGCAGCTGCTTCAGCTGCTCCGTCCCGTTCGACGACCCGTGGTGGGGCGTCAAGCCCAGTACCTACAGGTGTCGCCAGGTCGGGTGCAGTTACGGAGATTTTCAGTCTGAGAATTGACCAGCAGAGCTCTCGTGCAAAAGTCATACTACCAGAGGTTCTGGTCAAGGTCCGGAAAAGTACTGGTACTTCTGTTGAAAGTTCGACTAGCAGGGCCAATGGTACCACTACTTTTGTGATTAAGGGCCTACCAGAGAATGTTGCTGGAGCCAAGCGAGAGATTGCCAAGGAATTGGCGGTCAAAGTCTTGAAAAAGATTGAAATCCCTGCGTCATTGCGAGCTATAGTTATTGGCACCAAAGGTGCCACTCTCAAGCCGATTATAGAAAAAAGTGGTGCCAGCATTCAGATAGCCAAGTTTGAGAGTAATGGCACCGTGAGTCACGACGGGGATGATGACGAAGAAACTGTAGAAGTAACAATCGAGGGAGACAAGGACGGTGTCAGCGTGGCGGTAGAGGAGATACAAAACATTGTTTCCAGTCGAATTAGGGAAATAACCAGTCGAATCAGTGGTCTGGAACCGAAGGTATTGCCGTTTGTGCACTCCAAAAGCAGCACATTTGATCCGTCCATATCAGTCAAGGTTGTAGGCGATTCGGTTGTGATTTCTGGCGAGCGAAATGCAGTTCTTGATATCAAGGCATCTCTCGACTCCTTTATCAAAAAGGCTGAGGAGTCTTTTGTGACGAGGTACCAGCTCATTCCCAAAGTCAAGCATAGGTTCATCTCACCACGTGAGCTCTTTGAGCAGACTGGGGCTTCATTTACTGTTCCAAGCACTGCTAGTGAAAATATCGAAATATTTGGACCTTCTGATAAAATCGAAAAGGCAAAAAATGCACTGGTGAAGAGCGCAGCTTCGCTTAGTGTTTTGGCATTGGATATTTCCAAGGCCCATGACAAGACGGCGGCCCATGCGCGGAACATTACACAATTTTTCAAGTCTAATGGAAATCTTGATAAGATTGAAAAGGAATTCAATGTTAGTATTGTTACACCGAGCTTGGTCGCACTGGGGCCATCGGCCCAGGGATTTGTATATGAGGTTGTGGGCAACGATCAGGAGAACATCAAGGCCGCTAAAAAAAGTATAGTTTCACTTGTGAATTCCTACACACCGGGACATGTCAGATGCATAGAAGATCTGGACGCGTTCTTTCATAAGCATGTTGCAGATATTGGTAAGCAGGCAAAGATCCAACATTTCGTTGATGTGATTACGCCGGAGCGGGCTGCTGCAAAGCAGCAACCTGTTGTTCTGGTATATTCTGGCAATCCGGACTCTGATGAAGATGACTTCGCACCCAGCACTAGTGACATACAGGATACACTCAGTAAGGTTGATAAGATGTTTGATGAGATTCGAGAAAAGCAGCAACAGATCACAGAGAAGATTATCAATATTGATCAGCAGAATCACAAGTTCATTACAGGACCTAAAAATACCACTCTAAATGCAATTTTGAAGGGAAGCTTGGAGTCACAGCCCTTTGTATCTGTGGAGTTTCCCACTGATGGGAGCGACAATGTAGTTGTGAGAGGGCTAAGTAATGAAGTTTCTCGAGTCGTTAAGGAAATTGGGCAGGTTGTTGAGGATTCAAAGAATTACGAAGTTCTAAGCAAATATACAACGAACTTCGAGTTCCCGGCAGCACATGTAAATCATCTTATTGGCAAACAGGGTGCGAATCTTTCCAAACTGCAAGACGAATTTGGAGTTAAGATTCATGTTAATGAGAGTGGTGAGGGCGTTATTACAGGTATCAAGAAGAATGCTGACGAGGCTCGAGCGCGAATTCTTACACTTGGGCGTCGTCTTGCAGACGAAGTGAGTGTAACACTGAATATTCCTAATGAGCATCATGCTACCTTAATTGGTGCAAATGGAAAATATGTTAAACGACTAAGTGACAAGTACGACGTGAGAATCAAGTTTGCATCGTCGTCATCTACGGCAGCAGCAGGTGGTGTTAATGGTGATGACTCCACGGCAAATATCAATAAGGACCAAGTGGTTGTACGAGGACCTTCCAAGGGAGTTGCCAAAGCCAAGGAAGAAATTCTTGAGCTTGTCAAGTACGAAGTGGATCATGGTCATACTGAGACTATTATGGTGCCCCTAAAGGCATTACCACGGATTATTGGCCGTCAAGGAGAGTATATTAATGAGATCAAAGATAGTACAAGCACCAGGATCGACGTCCAACAGGATAATAATAATAATTCCGAGTCTGCTGATGATGATTCGGCGACTACAAATGGGGATGCCAAGGTGCCAATCGAGGTCACTGGAACCAAGACTGGAGTCAGGACTGCAATTGAAAAGATCCAGGAGGTCGTCAAGGAATGGTCCGATATTGTCGAGGAGGAGATTGACGTTGATCCGAGTCACCATGGAGTCCTCATTGGCAGTGGCGGTTCAGCACGACGAGAGCTGATTGCAAAAGCTGGTGGACCCAATGCTCCTGAGCTTACAAATCCTCGCACGATTCAGATCCCACCAGCTGGAAGCAATAACCCTACTATTAAGGTGTACGGAAGTAAGAAAGTTGTGGCAAAGATCATTAAGCTGATCAAGGAAATAGTCGACGAGCGGGAGAAGCGGGTAGTTGAGTCCTTGATTGTGCCTATAGACCGGCACGGATCGTTAATTGGCCAGGCCGGGATGACTAAGCGAGACATTGAGGAAGAATGCAATGTCATGCTTCAGATCCCCCGCAAGGGAGCTCTCAAGGAGGATGGAAAGACCCCCGATGATGAGATTAAAATTGTTGGAACTGACAGCGAAGGAATCGCAAAGGCAAAGAAAAAGATCTCACAGTTGACGGATATCTCAAATAGACTAGAAATCAGTGTTCCAAAGTCACTACAAGGGGTCTTGTTGAATCGAGGCGCATTAGTCAAGACAATCCAGTCAGAGTATGATGTTCGCCTTGATCACGGCCGGAGCGCGGGAAATCTCTCTAATGGTCCGTCGACCAAGGCCCCTGAAAGTGCCTTGGGTGAAACACTACCGGGATCGACAGGCGGAGATAATGCATCAGCAGCAGCAGACACAAACAGCCTCAAGTACAAGTTCACAGTCGTGCCGGACGAGAGTGCTCCTTCTGGTGATGACGGCGGCGATGAGAAGCTATCCGTTACATGGAGACTTCGGGGCAAGGATGAAAAGTGCAAAGCAGCTGCCGAGCACATACAAGCCGCCGTCAAGGAGATGCAGGCTCATGACAGTACCGGTTATCTGTGGTTTGCCGATCCGTCCATCTACGGGCACGTTATAGGCCCCCATGGAGTTCGCATTAATGCTGTTCGAACAAAGTCAGGTTGTGTCATTGTTGTTCCGAGGGTAGACTCGTCGCCAAACGAAGTGATTGCAATGCGAGGCAGCTCAGCCCAGCTTGAAAAGGCCAAGGACTTGATTCTCAAGTCTCTGTCTAGATGAATATAAAAAAATTAAGAAGGAAAAAGTTATTAGTCATTGATAAAACCAAATAAAACCATCATTCATATATATATCTCACCATTGCACACCCATATTATCTCTGAGAGCTGGTTTCCCTATGCCACTTAGTAGTAAGTGGAACACTAACATTTTTTTGATCTCAACATGGAACCGTGTAATACGCCACCAAGCCCGTATCTGAGGCACATGCTGAGCTCGCCTTTCTTTTTTTTTTGTTTTATGTTTTATTTCGCTTTATTCATTGCAAATTTTCTCTAAGCCAGAGACGATAATCGGATTTCCATTCTATTCTATTCATATATATATAACACGCAGCCAAAAAGAAAAAAATAATTTCAAACTAACTCTAGAGATATTGATTCTAGACGCGTAACTTGCCGCAGGCCACCGGGGAAATCGCGGATACCCATGTCGGTGTCGATCGATCGGCAATTGACTGATCTACAATGCACTTTTCTGCATCAGCCGCAATGTTCTGACAGTGTGCCCCTACCCATATTTACTATTTCAGCGCCTTCACTGGGTAACGCAACGACAGTGCCCCATGAAGAATGTTATTGTTTTTGTTGTTCTTGTGGTTGTTGTAGTTACTCAACATACAAGTTGATACAACGGGCTAAGGGCCCTCATTTGTTTCCGGCCACCAACATCCCTTCGAGTTTATCCCTCATAACCTGTCCATTCTCTTTGTACGATCCGCCGGATGAATTATTCGACCGCTGTAGTCGGACTCCCGAACAACAACTATAGTTCCACCGACCTCTCTTACGAAGAGCTAAGTAAGCAGGCATATAGAGTGACAAATGTCGATGCTTTAGGCATTGCTTTGGGCATTGCTTTGGGTATGGCTTTGGATAGCCCACCATGAAGTGAAGATTGTTTTAGGTCAATGAGCAGCCAAAATCGGGGGGCATGCTTTCTGAGTCGGTAAGCCTTGCCAACAACATTTTATCGGACAGCGGGTGCCCAGGATTTTTTTTCGCTCTGTGCCACGCCTTGTGTCCCTAGCCGGAGGGGGGAGGGGGCCCGGCAAGGGTGTCCTCAGCGGGAGGATGTAGGCGGGGGGTCGCCTCTTCTAGTGCTCGTCATGCAGTAGGCAGAGAAGAAGCTCGTGCAGAAGAGCCCGACGCACGCACTAAAATAAACTTTGCAGTGAGGGAGCACTGCTCAGTGGGTATCCTCCTCGGATGATCCAGTCACGTGATTTCGGAGAAAAGAAAAATAAAGTGTAAGCAGCAGCGTATATATAAATAAGGACATCCTTCGTTAGTTGTTACATCATACATAATATAAGCAGACGACGAGGCATTTGCACTGCCCAAGTGGTATATCGATACATATATCATCTCATCGGCTCGTGGAGGTTGGATTGCAATTCTTGGATCTTGTTGGTTAATTTTGTATTTATTCCTTTTTCTCTGTACGGTCTTGTTATTGGAAATCGATATTTCCGTGTGGGACTAAAGGGTACCTAAATACAATACGCTATTGTATTCGTTGTGGAAGGGAGTGAGACACCTACAAAAGAAGGGTATGCTGTATTGTGAAGGTTTTTTTTTTTTTTTTCTTTGATATTTGAACGAAAAACAGCTTATCGTCTTTGGTGTTTTAGCTAACAATTTGTGCGTTATCCAGTGACGAGGCTATTGTTGAGTGTTATTGTTGTTGTTAGATTGAGTTGAGCTACGCCGCATATATTTCTTGTCAAACAAAGAATGTCTGACGACGACGGCGTGTCGCCAACTTCCCCTGTAATGAGAGACGACGGTGAGGAAGTGAGACGGGCCTCGGGGTTTGAGCTCCATGATGAACCGATTCCACTCCAGGATCCAGAGTCTCACGACGAAAATGCGGTTCTCGCCCGCCAAGTCACTCGGGCAATGTCCACTGTGGATGGAATCTCGAGAATCGAGTCGCTGTCCAGAGTGCTGTCGACTAGAACGAAGAAAGACGGTAAGATTCAGATTAATCCTGACGATTTTGATCTCAGAGCTGTACTTGGGATGGCTGTAAATCGTATGGAGGAACAGGGCGTGCGCAGAAATACTACCGGTGTTTCATTCAAGGGCTTGACCACCAGTGGTGTAGATGCAGGAGCCTCGTACAGCCCTTCTATGGCCGAGTTTGTGCGTTCGATTTTCCAAATCCCTGGCAAGCTGCTTAGCAGGAAGAAGGTCGCCCAGAGAAACATTATTGAGAATTTCGACGGCCTGGTTGAAGAGGGCGAGATGCTTTTGGTGCTAGGTCGCCCTGGCTCTGGCTGCTCTACGCTCTTAAAGACTGTCGCTGGGGAAGTCGACCAGTTTACTGGTGTTAGTGGCGGGCTGACATACGATGGTGCAAGCCAGAAGGATATGTTGAAGTACTTTAGAAATGAGGTTATTTATAATCCGGAGCTCGACACTCATTTCCCGCATTTGACTGTCGCACAGACGTTGACTTTTGCGATTGCCTGCTGTACTCCACGAATGAGAATTGACAATATGTCGAGAAAAGAGTTCCAACAAATGGGTGTAGAGCTCTTGGCTACCGTGTTTGGTTTGCGACATACCTACAACACAAAAGTCGGAAATGATTACATCCGAGGTGTTTCGGGTGGTGAGAGAAAGCGAGTTTCAATTGCTGAGGCTTTGGCTGCGCGTGGCTCTGTCTACTGCTGGGATAATGCTACTCGTGGTTTAGATGCATCTACTGCGTTGGAGTATAACCATGCAATCCGTGCCGCAACAAATCTGCTTGGAAGTGTTGCATTTGTGGCCATTTATCAGGCTGGTGAGAATATCTATAAGCTCTATGATAAAGTCACTGTCTTATACGCCGGGAAGCAGGTCTATTTTGGACCTGCGGAGGAGGCAAAGGCATACTTTGAAAAGATGGGATACCACTGCCCATCACGTCAGACTACTCCAGAGTTTTTGACTGCTGTGACTGATCCTAATGGTAGAACCGCAAAGCCTGGATTTGAGGACAAAGTACCCACTACTAGCATTGAGTTTGAGGCTTATTGGCGCGCATCGCCGGAGCATGCAAAGTTGATGGAGGACATTAATGCCTATGAGCAAAGGACAAATGCTCAGGGCACTATCGAGCGTTTTAGGGAAATCACAAACACTCAGATGAAGCAAAAGCATCAACCAAAGAGGGCCAGGTATATTTTGACCTTCCGAAGCCAGCTTGCTTTGACTATTAAGAGAGGTTTCCAGCGTGTCATGGGTGACAAGGCCTATACAGTGACAAATGTCGCAGGTTCAATTATCCAATCTTTAATTATTGGCTCCCTGTTCTATCAAATCTCACAGTCGACTTCCGGTGCCTTCTCTCGAGGTGGTACTATTTTCTTTGCTCTATTGTTCAATGCGCTGGCTGCTCTTGCTGAAATCTCTCATGCGTTTGCTCATCGTCCTATCTTGCTCAAACAAAAAGGTTACTCATTCTACCACCCCTCTGCCGAAGCTTTGCAGCAGATCCTGTCTGATATGCCTGTGAAAACTGCAACAATTATTTGTTTCTCTATTATTCTATACTTTTTAGCCGGCCTCAAGGTTACAGCTGGACAGTTTTTCTTCTTTTTGCTCTTATTGCTCATGTGTACACTGTGTCTGGCGGCTTTCTTCCAGATGTTGGCGTCGCTTACGAAGAGTGCTGCTGTTGCAAATTCGATTGCTGGTGTTGGTGTCTTGGTTTTGTCAATCTATACTGGTTATATGATTCCTACTCCTAGTATGCACCCATGGTTCAGATGGTTGAATTACCTTGATCCACTGGCATATGGTTTCGAGTCGTTGATGGCAAACGAGTTCCATGGTCGTGAAATGCCCTGTAATTTACTTGTACCAAGTGGCCCTGGTTATGAGAATGTCACTATTACAAACCAAGTATGTGCTTTCGCTGGTGCTCGGCCTGGCGAGAGTGTGGTTTCTGGTTCTGATTACATAGAGGCTGCTTATCGTTATTCGTGGTCTCATGCATGGAGAAACTTTGGTATTGTGATTGCCTTCTGGATTTTTTTCCTTGCTATCAATGCTTTGGCTAGTGGTTATCTTAGACCCGTCTCTGGCGGTGGTGATGTTTTGTTGTTCAAGCGTGGCCATATGCCTGATTTGTCTGAGGGAAGCGGTGGTAAAGTTGCTAGTGCGGAAGAATTAAGTCGCCAATTGTCTCATAATGAGGGTCAAAAGCAGATTTTTACCTGGCAGCATGTTGATTATACAATTCCAATCCAAGGTGGTACACGAAAGCTTCTTGATAATGTCCAAGGTTATGTCAAACCTGGTACTATGACTGCTTTAATGGGCGAGTCTGGTGCGGGTAAAACAACTTTACTCAATGTGCTGTCTCAACGTATTAATTTTGGTGTTATAACTGGTGACATGCTTGTAAACGGTCGACCATTGGATGAGACGTTTAAACGCCGAACTGGTTATGTCCAGCAACAGGATTTGCATTTGGCTGAGGCTTCGGTTCGTGAAGCTCTTCAATTCGCTGCTCGTCTGCGTCAACCTGCTACCACTCCGGATTCTGAAAAACTTGATTATGTTGAAAAGATCATCAATTTGCTAGGAATGTCTGATTATTCCGAGGCTGTTGTTGGTTCTATTGGGCGTGGTTTGAATGTCGAACAGCGTAAAAAGCTTTCTATTGGTGTTGAGTTGGTTGCAAAGCCTGCGTTACTACTGTTTTTAGATGAGCCAACCTCAGGTCTTGATTCTCAGTCGTCTTGGTCTATTGTTACTTTCTTGCGGTCGCTTGCCGATGCCGGACAGTCGATTCTGTGTACCATCCACCAGCCTTCTGCAACTCTGTTCGAACAGTTTGATCGTTTACTCCTACTGCGAAAGGGTGGTCAAACTGTGTACTTTGGTGATATTGGCAAGAACTCTTCGACACTGTTGGGCTATTTTGAGTCTCATGGTGGCCGTCATTGTGGAAAGGAGGAAAATCCTGCGGAATATATTCTAGAGTGTATTGGTGCTGGTGCTACTGCTAGCTCGCAAGAAAACTGGTTTGATATCTGGTGTGCATCCGAAGAATTCAGGAAGACGACTGCTGAAATTGCAAGCCTGAGGGAAGAACTGCTCCAAATCCCTGCTCCAGAGTTGGAAAAGTCTTTACGGCGCAAGTTTGCTGCCAGTTACCTGACTCAGCTCAAGTATGTCTATTTGCGAACTGCGACTCAATTCTGGCGGTCACCGACCTATCTTGTTGCAAAGCTCATGTTGATGGTTGTCGGAGGACTGTTTATTGGTTTCACATTCTGGGATGTCGGTACTAGTTTGCAAGGTCTACAGAATGCAATGTTTGGTATTTTCTTGATTCAAGTCTTGTCTGCCCCGTTGACGAACCAGATCCAAACTCAAGCTGAACAGTCACGTGAGTTATTTGAGGTTCGTGAATCTTCGTCAAATACTTTCCACTGGAGTTGTCTGTTGCTTTCTCAATATTTGTCTGAAATTCCTTATCATATTGTGTTTTCTACCCTTCTCTTTATTGGCTTTTATTTCCCTGTTGGATATGATCGATCTGCTCGAGTGGCAGGATACTTTTATTTCGTATATTGTATTCTGTTCCAGCTCTACTATGTCAGTTTTGCTCTCTGGGTTGTCTACTTCTCGCCTGATGCCGCTTCTGCAGCTGTCATCTCTTCTATGCTTTTCTCCTTTATGATTGCGTTCTGCGGTGTCTTACAGCCCGTGAGTCAGATGCCTGGATTCTGGACATTTATGTATAAGGTGTCACCTTACACATACTTTATCCAGAATTACATGGCAATCACAATGTCCGGTCAGCCTGTTATCTGCACTGAAGAGGAATTCAACATCGTGCAGCCTCCTTCTGGCCTTAACTGTGAGCAGTTTCTTGGACCATTTGTCGAGTTCGCAGGTGGCTATCTCCGACAGCCAAATGCCACTTCGAACTGCGGTTACTGCCGATTTGCTGTTGGTGATGAGTATCTTGCTACTGTCGGTGTCAAGTACTCGTATAGATGGAGAAATGTTGGGTTTATCTGTGCCTATATCCTCTTCAATCTTGCCGCAATGTTGACAATGTACTACTTGTTCAGAGTTAAGACCTGGACCTCACCTCAACTCTTTAAGAAGTTCATGGAGGCTCGAAAGCCTGTCAAGGAAACTAGTGAGACTGAGAAGCCTGAGGATATCTACAAGCCCCAGGAAGGAGATGAGCTCGTTCTGAGTCCCACCCGCCAAGCAGAAGAGAAGGAGAATGTACAAGACCTTTCTGGTGGAAATAGCTTTTCTGCCGAATCATCTGGGAACAGAACCATTGAAGATACCAAACCAGAAGCTTGAACAGACTTTATAAAAAGGCAATCGTTTTGGTTATTGCTTTTTTATATTTTTATATTTTTAGCGCTTTGTCACTATATTTTTTATTTACTTATTGAGTATAATTTTAATAATAACCTTTTTCTTCGAAAAACCATTGTTGGCGCTTACATTTTGGTATCTTCTTCCTATTTTACAATGATAACCACGACGTCTTTTTTTAACTATTTACAAGAGAATTTATTAATGCAATACACTTCATGTTTGAGGTGATGATGAAGATGCAGCAGCAGTTCCTCCTCCTCCTTCGCCAGCTGCCGGACCTGATTTCTGGTTGGTTTCGAATTTCAGTCTCTCCATAGCCCGGTACACCTTACTTTGTAGATAGAAACTGCCACTTTTGTCCTTCGAGTTCACGTCAAATAAATAATCGTACTTTTTCTGGATCGCCTCCTGAGTGATCTGATTCTCTTCAATATCCAGGATCTTGCAGGCTTCATCCATGCTTAACCCGCCGGATTTCTGTCTGGCTGCTGCTGAAGCGCTGGCTCTAACTGAAGCGCTAGACGCCTGTCTATAGGCCTCTGCAAATGCCCGGCCAAACACCTGTGAGCCGGTGATAAAAACCTGCATCAACAACCGATGCGCCTAATTTTCTGTTACTCCTGAATGTCCTTGTACATGGCCGTCAACGTAAATATCTACTTACCATTCTGATCCGCTGCTTTCAAAATTCCGCACTGACTGGTAGTAGATGGTTTTGATTTTCTGTTAGCATTCATAATCCACCCTCTACTACTGTTATAAGGAGGAGGAGGAGGGAGAGCCGGTGGACCACAAATTACGCTCCCAACCACCCTCCTAAATTTTTTTTTGACTAAATCCCATTCTATACAGACAAGTTCACACAGCATCCAGAAACTCGACAAACAAAACTTTTACGTCAAAACGAGGTCAAGCTGCTTGCAGGTTGCGCATTTCAAGGAGGGGTTTGTTTCTGAACAGTACGTCGATTTCGAGAAGTGTATTTTCTTATATACAAAGGACTGAAGGGATCGTCAGTTGTCGGAAACCGTTGTCGTTAAATACAATCCTCGGTTCGGGATAGAGAATCAAATAACAGTTGCTGAACGCCTCAGTGGTGAATATTTAATACTCGACATGTTACAAATCACAAGAATTATTGGACCTTAAGAGATGCCTCCCGATACACAAGAAAGTAGCGTTGTTCAGACAGACGCTAGTATCGAGACGATGACTACAACGACGACAGCAACAGCGACAATCGAGGGTGCGAATATCAAACAAGAAAGGTCCGAGCCAAGCTTACCTATTCAAAGCTTACTTGAAGCCGCCTCAGAACCTAGTCAGAAGGTGGAGGAGCCGAGCACTACCCCCACGGAGCCTCCGCAGGTGGTGCTACCAGCAGTCCAGGAAGCTGTAGTCCAGGAAGCTGATGAACTACCAGAGCAAAACAAACGGGAAATCAAAGAATATCCCATAGACGCTGGTGTCATTCGCTGTATCTGCGGGTTCACTCATGACGATGGCTTCACGATCCAGTGCGAGCGCTGTAATGCGTGGCAGCATGCAGAGTGTTTCGAGATATATGAAGAGGATGATGCGCCAGAGACGTATTACTGTGAGCAGTGCAGTGACCGCAAGGTCGACGCCAGGGCTGCTATCGATAGACAGATGAAGCGTCTGCAGTCGTTCAAGAGACAACGGTCAAGGACTGGAAAGAGTAGAGTTTCTTCCGATTCGGGCACTCCAAGCGAAAGCAATGGTACCAATAACACCAACAACAACGACAATAATAGTAATAATAATAATAATGAAGATCACGCCAATGACGAAAACCATAATACTAATACTAATAATAATAATGACAGGACTTCTAGCGGTGAAGCGCAGGAGAATGGGACGGGACAGCAGCGGAATGCGAGCAACAGCTCAGCGTCTTCAAAGACTGCTCTCAACAGTGGACCAGGAGGAACTAGCGCTTTGAATGGTGCTGGCATATCAACTAGTGGTGCAGGCAATGGGGGAGCGACCATCAAGCGTGGCCGAAGGAAACGACCAGTGACTACCGTGACTAATATTAACATAGCAGGTGTTAATGGCACTGGAAATGATGAAGATGAAACGGACACTGATAGCGAATTCGGCCATGGAGCTCGACCAACATTTGAGCAGCTCTACAAATGGCATTACGTAAGGATTAGTGAATGCAGGGTGCTCAGTGACGATGTCGAAACCTACCTGAAAAAAGTTCCAGATATGGAATTAGATGAAGAACACTGCTCATATCTGACTGTGCAAGAGTACAATTCCATCAAACCAGCAAGAGTATCAGTTAAGTATATTGCAGATGCTGCTAAGGGAAGGTTAGGCGGTATTTCGAGATTTGGACTCTTTGTGGACACAAGTATTCCGCGAGATCGGTTTGTGATTGAGTTTATAGGTGAAATCCAATTCCAGTCTTCGTATAAGAAGAATAGTATCAACCAATATCGGTTTATCGGCTGTCCGAAGCCTGGTGTGCTTTTTGTGCCGCGACTTGAGTTGGCTGTAGATGGCCGACGGGGTGGATCAGAGTCTACATTTATCCGTCAGAGCTGTAGGCCGAATGTTAGATTCAGCACGATCGTGGTTGAGGAGGATAGCGACAGTAACAATGTGCATTTCGCGGGATTTGCGGTCGAGCCAATCAAGGCTGGTACGGAGCTTACAGTGGCATGGGAATGGGATCAGGATCATCCTATTCGCAAGCTAATTTGCAGTGATGAGACTGGACAAGACATGACAGAGTCTCTCACCAAAGAGGAGAGACAGTTTTTGGGCGAATGCAGCAATCTGCTGGAACAGCGGGGGATCGACTGTGCGTGCAACTCCGCACCAGACTGTCCAGTTACGAAGATGAAGAAATTGGCTGCTTCGATGCAGGGCCAGCGGACTACACGCGCGGGCGGACGAAAGGCTCGTGAAGTATCTGGCACTTCTACCCCAAACTCGGGATCGAATGGTAGCATGCCGGCTGACAATTTCTATTCTGCACGAGAAGAGCGTAAGCTTCAGGGAACCATGGAATTGATTGAAAAGCTGGAATCATCTGAAAAGAAACGAAAACGAACTTCAGACGTGAGTAGTAAACATGAAGCCTCACCGACACCTGACAATGAGCAACAGTGTCCAGTTAAAGAGAATGTGAGTAAAGCAACCCAGACGGATGAAAATGTCAAACGGCTACGTCGTGAGCCTAGTCGTGCAAAAACATCAGTCACACCACCTGCTACTGCTGCTGTTCAGTCAATTCTGCCGCCAAATAAGCGACGGTTTAAGATGTTTATTCGTGCGAAGCAGGAAGCGGTAAAGCCGTCGCTGCCTCTATTCATGGGCCCAGTATCGAGTATTCCATGGTCAGTTGGCTCTTACACTAGCACTTTGACTGCAGATGTGTCGCCCAAGAGTTCGATATCAGGTCCCTCATCAAGTACCACAACAGGAATCACTAACCTGGCACCTGCTGCTTCGTCACCACTTACAAAACTGCCATTCAAAGCGCCCGGTATTTTCGAGAGCATTGCATTGGCCGAGGAACTCACACCTAGACAAGCACCACGACATCTCAGTTTGGGCTCTGCTACAGATTACACAATAAGCACAACAGCAGCAGCAGCAATCGCAGCAAGTTCGATGCCTTCTACACCCACAGTAGGTACTAGACCTCCTCTGGTGAATATGGCCTCAAGCACTAAAAAGAAACTGAGCTTTGCCGACTACAAAAAAAAGCGAGTTCCAAACACGACAAATCCAACCACAGACGGACAATGATTTCTCGAGTTATTTAAAGAAAGAAAGAAAAACGAAACTTGTATTATAATTTTCGCGTCTCATGCTTTTTTTATTATTATTATTGTTATGTGTATATATATATATTTTGGGGAATGGTATGGTGGGGTTTGTTTTGCTTTTGTAAGAACTATTTTTTTAAAGACATAACTCAAAAGAGTCTCTCTTCTTGTTCGAAGAAATCATATATGCGATAGTAATCCTCATCTTCATCCATGAGGCCGATTAGGCCGTGCGATGTGGAATCTACTGGGGTTTTGGCGTCGAACTCAACATCACAATCAGCATCAAATGCGCTAGTGGCCGAACTGGCTGCACTTTCAAGTTCAGAATCCAGTGTTATACCAGTATTCATGGTATTTGGGGTACTATCTCGGCTCATAGTTGTCGGAGCAGTCCACCAATCTGTAATAGTAGTAGTAGAGGCCGCAATGGCCACTTCGTTTCCCTGCTTGTGAACAATCTCCAGATCAGCCGGCCTGCAATATCTGGCTGTGGTCTTCGAGCACCCAGAATCATGGACCGGCGAGACTTCAATGTTATTCGGATCAATACATTCAAACTCTTTGATGCCCCGGTTTCTGCATTGATTCTCAAGACCCAAACAATCAAAGTATTCTTTGCATAGCGCAAAGTACGGGCTTGCTAATAATTTGAGAGCTGATGGCCGGATACTAGCGTCCCACTTCAGACAAGGGGCAATAATAGTAACTGATACTGCAGACGGAAATATATTATTAGAAGAAATAATATCAGTCGCAAATATCCCGGGACAGAACTTGATGCTGAGTTTCATGCGCTTGAAGTAGTCGTAATAGTCTTGCCAGTACCCACCTAAACTGGTGTATCGAGGGGTGCCTAGCACTTCAAGCTGGAGTTTCATCTGATTCCAGTTGTCACTACCAGGGAAAAGAGGCGCTAGATTTGCAAGCTCAGCAGCCACAGTTCCAAATGCCCAGATGTCGACTCCATAACTATACTGTTGACAATTGAACAATAGTTCAGGTGCCCTGTACCATCTCGTGGAGACATAGCTAGTATAGACGCCCTCCAAGCTGATCTGTCTAGATATGCCAAAGTCACACAGCTTTATAAAGTATCTAAACGGCGGGAAGGGCATTTTGGATGTGTCTATACCGACAATCTCAACAACCATGATATTCTCGGGCTTCAGGTCCCGGTGGATAAATCCATTGCTGTGCACATGAGCGAGTCCATTCAGAAGTTGGAACAGTATATACTTGAAATCATTGACATTTATCAAGCCGGCGCTCTCCTTGGCAAGTTCGGCTAACTGGTACAGATTCATTTGAAGCGGCTCCATAACAAGGTGGCAGTTCAAGCTCCGGTCGCTCACGAAGATCTCGTATACATTTATAACATTGATGTGCGGTGCAACAGTTAGAAAATAATAGCACTCATTACAGTACTGATACATCTCCAGGCTATCATTGGGCCTCTCCGTGAGGATTTTAATCGCGACCTAGAGTTGAGTATCATTAGCATTTCTCAGATCCCCGAATATAAACATGAACTCTCCCTCTTGCAAGGTCTTATTAGGGAATTACCAAGGACTTCTTCGGCAGTTTCTCTCCAATAGGCTTCAGTGATTTGGCCAAGAACACCTCGCCAAATGTGCCACTACCTAGTAACCCAATCAACTGAAAATGCGTATCCATGGCGTGCATGGGTATCACCCCGGCATCACCTTGACGCGCTCGCCTGGAGGACTCGCCAGGTTTGTCGAATAGTAACCTGAACATGGTCGATGGAAAATAAATAACAATAATAAATAATGAGATGCCTCTGCCCTTCCTCTGTGTGTTCTTTCCAGTAGCCCGTGGCCGATTGGCGCGCTTCTCGTGTGTGTTGGATTACTTCACAGAAGTAGAAACCTGGGGAAGAACTTTAAGATCCACCGGTAGTGCGTCTTATTATTATGTTTTTGGCGATGTTTTACACAACCCTAGCCCCAGCCTAGATCCCAGCCCGATATATACGTTACGGCGGTTTTATAGCGGTAGTGGCGAACAATAAAAAAAAAGCAGTCACAACTCCCACCGGTGTGTAATGAAAAGAAAAAACTCCGCGTATTCGCACTTCTTCTCCTCAGCTTACCTATCGGTTAGAAAGACGCACATAGTTTTTATTTGCAGACGACCCGAGCAGTTAAGTCAAGATGCAAATTTTCGTCAAAACCCTTACGGGAAAGACCATCACCCTCGAGGTTGAGTCTTCCGATACTATCGACAATGTCAAGTCCAAGATCCAGGACAAGGAGGGAATCCCCCCAGATCAGCAGCGTCTGATCTTTGCTGGAAAGCAGCTTGAGGATGGACGAACTCTTTCTGACTACAACATCCAGAAGGAGTCAACCCTCCACCTGGTGCTTCGTCTCCGTGGTGGTGGTAAGAAGAGAAAGAAGAAGGTCTACACCACCCCCAAGAAGATCAAGCACAAGAGAAAGAAGGTCAAGTTGGCTGTTCTCTCTTACTACCAAGTTGATGAGGATGGAACTGTCAAGCGTCTCCGTCGTGAATGCCCCAAGTGTGGTCCTGGTATCTTCATGGGTCACATGAAGGACAAGGTCAACAAGACTGAAAGACAATACTGCGGAAAGTGCGGTACTACTTATGTTCTCGGAAAATAGGTTTAGAGTGGTCTTTTCACTTTGAAGAGTATATGTTTTGATATCTGTGTAGTTAAAAAAGTAGGTGGTGGTATTTCTTAGTGTTTAGTAATTCACTTTATTTGGCCACTAAATCGGATGGTGGAGACGCCGTTGAAATTTTCACATGCTGGATCAATCTCCACAACCCCTTGCGCTTGTAGAAGAAGAAGACGAAGAATGAATATCTGTTATTCTATAAATAATTTTGTTTCTATGCAAATAACCGGTATAGAGGAGATCATATATACATACATCTATGATACAAAACAAAAATCAAACAAACAAAAATAAATCAAGAGTCGCAAACACAAGATCGACGACGATGCGTTAAGATAAATAGTGTGAAATGAATAAAACAGGGCAAGTGCTGAAACACCTCAGCTTCCTCTATCAATAATAGAAGCCGGACCAGCCCGTTTCCGATGGAGATAATATGCAAAGAGTGACGACTTATAGAGCGTCGCGGAACACGCCATCCTGGACCTTTTGAGCAACCTGCTGAAGGACGCTTTCAAATCCCTTTTTCCCAAGCTGCGCGTTTTGGTTGAATCGCTCCACGCTCCAGTCTTCAATCTTGTTGCAGACCCGCCTGAAGGATGCATAGGCGGTAATCTGCGCTTCCTGGTTAAAGACTGTGCTTCCAGATGGGTTGCTTGGGTTCGGTGTGTACGTCACAGTCTCATAAACTGACAGCAACTGACACATGGTCAGATTGACGGACCTTAGAGTCAACGTTCTAGCCTGGGCATCTACTTCAGAGACCTCACGAACATAGGAAATGTTGCTTCCGCCCACCAACGTCAGAATCCAGTTAGGAATCGACTGACGACAAGTGATGAGTCTCTCAGTGGTCAAAATCCCAGTCTCTGCGTTAACCTCCCGTCGAAGTACATCCACAGCAACGACATGTGTGGACATCTCATTAGGGTACTTTTTCCAATTGGCTGCCGAAACCTGTTCCCACGAATAGTCGAACGAGTGCTCTGACGAGAATATCTTCATCTCTATGCTTCCGCGCCGGGTGCCGAGAATATCCTGTAATAAATAAAAAGAGTGTTCCTCTTCTCTAATCTCAAAGGAAACTCTTCTGTGGTGTTTTGGATGCTTTGTTTGTAGTGGAATGAAACAAACTTTAATTAATTATAATGACTGAAAATTAAAGGAAAATTTTGGTTGGTGGGCTGCAAGCGCTCTTTAAGAGGGTTTTTATTTTCCCTACGTGTGCCCGGTTGCCCAATACGCTGGTGCTGCTCCCCCCGGATTCCACCGATGCCGGAAACAGTCCAGCCGCGCTCGGAACCGGCCACGTTGCTCTGGCAACTGCCATGTTCCGAGGGCTCCTGGGTTCATGTTTTATCCGGAGATATATAGACTATATTTAGATCTAGATTTGGGTCTGTGTATGAAGTGAAAGAACAGATTGTAACCGACGCTGAATATTAGCAGGACGGGTGGTACTGGCAAGGGAGTCCAAGTGGTTGGTTGTATGCGCGCTGTCCGCCAGCTTGAGTTGTTGTAGAACGACGACGTGCTACTACTACTACTACTACTACTACTCACACCACGAAGAACACAAAGTTACTGGTGTTGCGGCCCGCTGGGTGTCATATTGTATATTAATGAATCAGGGGTCTTTTAATGGCACTGTCGATTTCAATTCTCCCAATCCTGATCTGGTGACGGACATCAAGTTGCGGACCCTTTCGTCAGATGCAATATCCAGCAGCAGATTCGAATCTGGCGGTTTAACTGCCAGGTACATATATCAGATTGTTCATGGATGTGGAGACAGCTGCTGTCGGCAACCGTTCTGTCTTGCAAACAGCAAGAAGTCTTTCCAGGGCAGACGAATTGCAAAGAGTGCCGCAGGATCGTTGGCCATACAGCTTACTGCTACCAGAGGAACAACTCTGCTGTGTGACTCGTTGAGGGCAGAGATATTGCCTGGTCATGTGCTCAGTGACATAGATCTTCGTGAACCTCTCAAGTCACCGATATTAACGGGTGTATATTCGACGACAGAACGAGGGAATGCCTCGTCTGGCTTATCTTCCAACCCTAAAAGGACCACACGGGCAACAACCAATTTGCCGTTTGTTTTGCAGTGCACAAACAGCTTTCAGTCATGGGCATCGTATCTGAGGAAAGATGGTATATTCTCAAATCATCTCGAGAGATACATGGCGCCTCTTTGTAAACTTGAAAGCTACCCTCTCTTGAAACGCTTCACTAATGCAAGACACGAAGCGATCAAAGCTGTGTTGACGACTGACGGAAAGGTGCTGGTCAATAAAATCGATGAATGGATTGCGCTAAGCAGCTCTGTGAATTCGTTATCACTGATAAGACTTTTGACACAGATTAATACTATAGTATATGCTGGCCTGGATAAGGGTCTTTTGCTGAATCAGGCTAACAATGCCCTGGTGCCTCATGTGTTGAATGAAAAACTTGGCCAGGATAAAGAAGCCTTCCTGCCACAGCCGTATATTGGTTCTTGTAGAAGGAACGGTATCGATGAGCCGATCGTGTCACACCCTGCAGGGCTTTCATATCTCTCCCAGTGGCATCTTCAAGATATCCCTGTGTTGACAGAGTTGACACATTACGAAACGCTGGCACGGGAGCTCCACAAAATATATGAACCCGTCAACAAGGGAATTATAGAATTAGATGGACAATTGCTGAGTCTTCCTTACTTACTGTTCCGCAGGTATAGCTCTCCTCGATACAAGGAAGCTCTCTACCCCTCTACGAATATCCCTTATATGAATGCACTTATGAAGCGACAGGTGTTCCGCCTAGGATGCTTGCGCGAGATGACAATGGCAATCGTGCAGTATAGGTGCGCCAATGCTATTCATAACGGAATAATTCGACATTTCCTATCATTTTTAATACGTATCGATACTGTGGTGGTGTCCCCACAAAGTCTTGTCTACGGTGGTGGCTACCTTCTTATGGATATCCAGCGAGATCATCTTATCAGCTCGGCTATTATATGCGTGTCCAAGGTTTTATTGGTCGAGAATATGGTCAAGAGACCTCTGAAAGTGCGTTTTGGTGTTGGAGAGCTCGCTGTCGACCAAGGTGGTGTCCAGGTTGAGTTTTTCCAGGCATTTGCTAAGCAGCTTCTGAGTTCTGGACATGGGTTTTTCAAAGAGACTGAATCCAATACGTTATGGTTTAACCCGGGATATACAGGTGAGGCAAGAGACTATGAATACTTGGGCGTTCTCTTCGGACTCGGTGTGTATAACCATTGTACAATCGATGTTGATTTCCATGAATATTTGTATTATTTGCTGATCAAGCCCGTGGCGCTAAATGACGATATTCATGATTTATTTATTGCTATTTGTGATATGATTCCTGAAACCATGAAGGCAATGGAAAAGTTGTACGAGCATGAGGTAGACTTGAACGAGCTAGATCTTACATTTGAATACCAGTATAGGCTCGATGGTGAAGGCGAGGTTATTACTAAAAAATTACCATCTTATGATCTATATAATGGTGCCGTGAGGCATGAATGCCTTAGCCAATTCATCGCAGAATATGTAACCTATTCTGTCATAACTTGCGTGAGGAACAAGATCGAGTCATTTATTAAGGGGTTCAGACATGTGGTTAACAGTGATCTTCTAGATGTCATGAATGCCAGTGAACTTAAGTCAATGGTAGAGGGAATAAAAACAATTGACCTGAAAGAATTGCAATCAACGACCACATATATTGATGGGTTCACCGCAGATTCGCCTACTGTGCGCGATTTCTGGGATATCGTGTCCGAGTTTGACTTGGACATGAAAGAGAAACTCTTGGAGTTTGTCACTGGTTGCCGTCGAGTACCTGTCGGTGGAGTCTCACAGATGTTTTTTGCTATCCAGAGAAACGGTACTGACAGTTCACGATTGCCTAGTTCATCAGTGTGTTTCTCTCGCCTGCTCCTTCCTGAATATACATCGAAATCAGTTCACAAAAGGATGTTACTGCTAGCATTAGAACACTCGAAAGGTTTCGGACTGGTTTGAGGAGAATTATTTATTATTGACCATATAGTATCTAATGAATTAATTTATGAAGTGAAAACTTCTAATCAAGAAGATCTTGGCCCTAGAAAATCATCACTACGTTGAAAGCTTTATTACATAAACTTTTATAATCATGCTTCATTAAATTAAATACAAATAATTAGTAGATATAATATATAATGGTACCTGATTCGCTGTACCAGATTTCTGAAAAAGAATCTAAGATGGCTGGTGAAATTGGGACCCGGGTACTGCCTGCTGCTGAAGAGGGGATGTATACTGCGCACTAGGTGATTTCTGAGTACCCGGATGAGTAGGCATATTATTAATGGTAGGAATCACAAGAGGCCCACCGTAGTACTGCGGGTTAGGATAGCCAGGTCCGACAGGAGGGGGTGCTGCAGGTATCACACTCGATTGGTAAATGTACGAGGGATAATTCATATCGTAAACATAAGGAACATAATACATCTGGCCATCAGAACCAGTAATTGATGGCTGTTGATGAGGAGCAGAGGCAGCAAATGAATTGGTCAAATTTGGGGTGGCCACACCAGCGTCTGGCAATCTAGACGGCAGAGAAACTCTGCTGCTGGGAGCCAAATTGGGAGTCTGAGATGCAGTAGGACTCCCACTTGCCGAAGGTGAACTGCCTGCAGACAAAGATTGAGAAAGCATAGGCGGCAGGGGTCCATGTACAACTGGTGCTGGTGAGGGTCGAGGTGGCGGAATAGAAAAAGCGAGATGCCCTCCTGGAGGTGGTGGCAGGGTAGATTGCTGACTTGGTGAGAAAATCGATCGGGACGGTTGTGGCAAGGTAGGTAACCCGTTCAAGTTCTGGTTATTGATTCCTACAACCATGCGCCAGTTCCTAGACGTAGGATCATGAGCAAACTGCATACCCCCAGAACCGTGCATGGATGGCCAACCTATGGGTTGGTAAGGATTAGAATCTGATGAAACTATATATCCATTTGGTGATGGCGTCATGGGAGACATGTAAGATACATGATGAGGCAAAGAAGTTGGAACGAGAGCTGATGGTGGAGGCAGAGTAGTCTTTCCCACCTTTCCTGACGAAAGCGATGCTGATGCAACTTCTGGAGAATTTCTAGCAGCTTCTGAAAGCAAAACAATGGCATTTGCAGCATCTTCACTTTCTTTATCATCTTCATTCTTTTTCACAGGCTTCGTGACTTTCCGTCTTTTCCTGGAAAAGGATGAAATGCCATTAACTTCAGGCTCCTCAATAGACTTGGCGTCCCTCCTCCTGGCCGACCTCCTAGAACTGGCTGGAGTCTTAGTATTTGAAATATTTTCATCGATTGATGCACCGGCTTCAGTAGTAATGTCGGTAATAGCTTCAGCAATACCATTAGTTCCTGTATCTGCACCTTTCTTAGCTCCAATTCCAGTACCAGCCCCTATGCTGCCGTTAGCGTCTGCAGTATCTTCCGTAGGTGCAGGAGTACTATTACCTTCGATTACCGGTGTGACTGGAGTTGTGCGAATCGATTTAGAACGTGTGCCGTTTGGAGGAGTCGCGACGGGCCCAGTGCTGAAACGAATTCGCTCTTTGCCATTTAGTTCTACACTTTCAATGTTCCCATTCTTATCTCTTTGTACATCGATCGCGCTCCTATTACCGTATGCGTTATCAGTGCTGGAAAGAAGGTCTCCCAGAGCAGATAATGCGGCAACCGGAGGCTGTGGCATAGCAGGTGCACTCTTCCGAGGCCTGCCAGGTCGTCGCTTCTGTCGTAACGCTTCCAAAAACAGGGACTTATTAAGCTGTTCATCCTCAGCCGTCTTGAATCTAATATGCATTCCCTTTTTAAGATCTTCTGCAACTTGTTCGTGAAGTTTTACCATCCGTCTAGCCGATCGTCGTCTTGTTGAATTCTCGATCCTACTATCGGCACTCTTCTGCAGTTTTGTGCTTGTACTGGGCGCCGATGTCACCTTCCTAGATCCTTCGCGTGTAATATCATCCCGGCTTGGATCAGGTGTGATTTCACGCCTTGGTCTACTTCTGGTAGAAATTCTTGAGTCGGAAAAGGACGACTCTTGCACTGGACGAGATTCTTCAGCAGATCCTGTCCTTGATAGCCCAATATCAGACTTACTTCGAGTTCGTTGAGGAACTGTAAATACATCACTCGGCGCCAGCTCCTGTTTCATCCGGCGCCTAGTAACCGTGGTGGCTGCAGATTCTTGTACAGCAGGAGCATTCTTAACTCTCGAATACTGTCGCTTTACTTTTGGAGGTCTGCCGGGTCCTCTCTTCGAGGAAACTGTAGAGGAGTTCCTAGCTGCAGCTTTCTCAGTCTTCGCAGCACTTCCATTAGTCCGGCCAGTAGTTCTTGCAGGCGTTTGCACCTGTGGTTCTTCCTTCACCTTAGGCTTCGGTCCTCGCTTTTTGGCAGCTGGTCCAAGTTGTGTATCAACCAGTTTTGCAGATTTTGGCGGCCTACCGGGCCCTCTTTTAGCTATCACAGGTCTTGTTGTGGTTCGAACTGCAGGCCTTGCTGCAAGTGCAGGCTTTCTTGCTGATATCTTAGGCTTATTAGGAGGACGACCTGGGCCTCTCTTTCTCTTCACCTCGATTACTGGCCGGGCCACTTTACGGGGCCGGCCTACACCTCTTTTAGGCAGCCCACCCTTTCTGAAAAGCTTAGCTGGCCACCGCAGTACTAAAGGAGGTTCAGATGCAGAACTTGAACCAGCAGATTTTGGTCTACCGACAGATCTGACAGCGTTGTTTTTCAGTGGTGAAGGTTGTGAAGACTCTTCAGAGCCTCGAGTGGAAGGTCGCTTGGACCCATTAGCGCCAAATGTGGTCTTCCCAATAATAGTTCCCCGACAATTATCTGCTCCACAGTAACAAGGTTGTGCTTCTGCACCGTCAAACCAAGCAAAATTATAGTCGTAAGTCATTTCGGCACCGGCAGGAATACGCTTGTTCCCGGCAAAAAGACCAATTCTAGGAGACTCGTGAACAAACCATTTTTGCATTTCGCAATTAGGCTCACACGAATGATTAACAAATCTGGCCGCTGAGCCACGAATCCCACTATCTATTACGTATCCCTTCTCCAAACTCAAGAAATAGTAGTTCTTTAAAGCCGATATAAGATTAGAAAATATATTCAAAGCAAAAAAAAAAGAATAAGTCAGTTGGGCATACCTTTGTACCCTTGTATACATGTTGAAGCCGTCGCTGCATTTCACCTTGAGATATAACATCGCCAGTATATTCCAAAATTAGTTCACCGGGCGCGTATGATCTCGTGGCACGAAGACCGTATCCCTTGCTCGGCGTCTACATCAATTAGGATTTTCAAAAGCAATTATCAACCTCTCATTAGATCTCTTCATACCAGTATCACTTCGAAACCGTGCGCGTATCGGTTCCCAGCAGCAAGGCTCTTGTTGAGATTCTGAATAGCCCTGTTGTCACAATTGTCGCCGAAAGGGCATGATTTGGAATCACACTCATAGCGCATTATCCTGCAAAGAAAATCAGCATTCAAGTCTATACAGAATCAAAAAGTCCTGTCATTCATGCATCTTGCATACCTGTTTAAGCAATGTTCCCCACAGCTCTCGGTACAAACACACATAGGCCGTTGATCTCTTGGTCTTGGGGTTGGCGCTACAACATCTACCCATATATCTGTAATCGAAATTAGCTTCAAGTAGAACCTTACAATATTTTAAGGGTCCACGTAACACGTACTTCTCTTTAGGGTCTTCCATTTCGGTACCTTGGCTTCTTCAGTCGGACAGTAAATATCCCACGGCAAAACGAAATTCCGTTCTCCGGATAACTGATCCAAACCATCCAATATTGGCAAAGGAAATGCTGAACCGCTCGCATGACCCATTTTCTGATCATTATCTGCTGATTCATTACTATACATGCCAGCATTCAAGTAAACCTTTTTGGGAAGCATCAACGAACTCTCAGCTTCCAGAGGAGAAGAAGAATCAGCGCCTGAAACCTCAGCATCTTCATCAGCATCCTCATCATCATCCGATCCATTCCATCTTTTGTAATACGAATCCCAATCGAAAGGCATGGAAATGCCATCGACGTAGTTCCTCAACAAGCGATCATCGACTCTAGGGATATCTGACGACTCAAAAAAATCTTTGATAGCACTCGCGGCAGAGAGACGCGACCGGTTTCGCGACAATCGACTGGTCTCTCTGCTATCCGACTCAACCTTAACCATGATACTAGGATATCCTGATTCAAAAGATATTCCGTTAGCGAGCCTGGGTTTGAGGTCTTCTGTAAAGATGTGTGGGAAAATTCAATCAATCAACTGGCACAAGATTTGGGAGAGGAGCAGCATTGAAAAAGAAAACATGCGCTCCCACAGCAGCAGAAAATATGCCACATTGTAAACGTAAAGACCCTTTTCGCGAAATAGATAAAAAATTCGCGTTCAGCTTCAACATTAAGTAAAGCATGGAGGTCTATATACTATATTGAATCTTATATCTAGCATATTGTGTAGAAACTTTGCAAAAATTACAAAAAATTTTATTTGCCGCGATTTGCTCTAGGATGTCTTTCATAAGGGCCGAGATCTGGCCCATATGTATATAACACTCCATCATCCTCAATAACTCATGTATTGGAGTGTAACTAATTTTAAACTAATTATTCAAGATCAAATAGGTTTGATCAGGGCTATCTACTGCTAGTTATCAGTGCGCTTCATATTTTCCAGATTATCGCATTGCACGTTAGAGATTCAGAAGAGATCGCTGAATGACATGCTCAAAACCTGTCCAAATACTATATAATCCAACTCAAACTTAGAATTTTCAAGCGTTTTGTCAGAATATTGAGTGATATTTGTCTGTATCAGTGCTAGTTTAACTTCTCAAGCAACTCAGTGGAGGGGACTACTGAGCTGAAATGGCATTCTCATATAAATCAAAATTACAGATTTCCCGTTCACCTGTCGGTAATCAATGTAATTTTATTTACATTAACTACTACTTATCTCATTTTCTACCCAATATTTCGTGCTTGAAGTTTATGTTTATCTGAAAGCCAAGTTACTTTCCCTGTCAAGAATACTGAGGCTATGCTTCAATAAAACCGTGAGAAAGTAATCACGACCAACTCAGGCTTATCATAAATAAAATAAGAACTGTGTTTGAGCTTATCCCAAAATATTGATACTGTTTAATAAATAACGTAGCGTTTACAAACGTCAGAGAAATAGTTTTGTCAATCACTGGCGTACAACATAAACCTACGCGAAGAATACCGCTAAATAACAATCTTCAATGACTTCCAAAACTTTATATTTGTCTATATTTTGGTCCTCGAGTTATGAATACCCTCTCGTAAAAGTTTTTCAACCAGTTTCCGGTAGAGTAAGGCCGAGATTGTCCGTCATGTCGTAGCTAGAAATTAGTCTCAACATAACAAAGCTCTTGCAAACTGAAACATGAGACATAACTTACAAATTCATGAGTCGTTTGAGATGTTGTACATAGATATAAATGAAGCGCCAAGAGAGCTGCAGGCCCAATACAGACCAGATAGCCCATAATTGTGAGAAGTAGGCTTACTGGAATATTTTTGGCAGTGGATGCGAAACTGCCTCCGCTAAGTTTCCATACTTTTATTAAATGATACAAGGATGTTGTGGCAATATAAATTGGTGTTATGGTCGTGCAGCACATGAATACGAAAAAGTATCTACCATGCAGTTAGTGGTAAATCATAAAACAGGCAATAAAATCAACTAACCCGTAATTTCGGCGACCAATACAGTTGTTTATCCAAAGACAGTGATGGTCATGAATATCTAGTTCAATGATATCAATGTTAGGCAATATTTGACAGCGCGCAAATTGAACTGAACGTACCCACACAGTTGTCACACCGCCTGCAATGGGCTGACCTAGGAGGTCTCCAGATATGACAAGAGGAGCAGTATTTCATTTGAACAGGTTCTCTTCCTGTACCCGGGATTTCAATTATCATTTTATATTCCTCAGGAATTTCATTGTCGTCCAGCTTATGAATGTATTTTGGAAGAAGCTGGAAAAAAAGATGTTAGAAATATTAACCAGCCCTCAGAAGGGTCAAAGATAAAGCATACACCTGGATCCGTGAAGCTCGCCTTAAAAAATGAGCCAAGAAGAACGAGCATTAGATATACTAACAAAATGGGTAAGGCCGGTGAAACATGGTGCCACAGCCATGGTGCGCTATATTTTGTACCTTTGTCAGTAAATGAGGTCCTAGAGACTTTAAAGCCCATAACCCATAACAATCGAGTATTGTAACTTACACAAATCCTAGATAGAGGCCACTAGGTACCAGAATGAGACCCAAAATAAATAAGTTTAGTGGCTTCTCACGGACCGACATTAATCTGCCACCAAAAAACCTCATCCTGTTGCCTTCTATAGTTTCATCGTTTGGCAAAGAGCCATCAATAGTGACAATCCAGTCCAACAATCGCTGGTACCTTCCAAATTTACGTTTCTCCTCATGTCCAGCGCTCGCTTCATTATTAATCTTGATACCCCGCCTGTTCGCAATGACAGGGTCATCAACAACAGTCGATTCAAATGACGGGCTCATAAAAGACACGAACCCACCTCACCAAAGTGCAATAATTCAAACCCACGTGGAAAAGTTATACAGACCCTCTGTTGCTTAGGACGAGGTACCTGATTGATCACGATGTTGCTTGTGATTAAGCCCCGACATCGAAGTTTAAACTATTGATCTTCATCTCCGCAGAGTACGCGCACCACAAACCCTCACTCTCGTATCAAAATTTTGCTTCCGGCTACTGAGCACTCTCAATGTCGCTTCTTGCAAACCGATTGCTAAGGCCAAATCTGTTAGCTGGATTAAAGAGGCCGATCCTGCAAGTCATTCCTGGTGTTCGTGGTGATCGAGGCTTCAAGAAGATTGTTATCCGAAATCCTGTTGGAATCTTTCTTCTCAAATGTAAGTCATGCCAATAGTTCTGCACTCCACTGGCTCTAACTCCTTGATAGCATCTAAGATCTTTTACAGAACTGTCTTTATGGTGCACTTTATTGGTATAGGAGCACTTATAATTGGATATGGGGTCATGACATACAATGTCAGTCAGGTACAAACAATACCGTGGGAGTGGTCCATTCAAAGTCAAGTATTCACGAGACTCGCAGTACAGGATGAGACCAGAGGAAACTATAAAAGAGCTGAAAAGTTTTACGAAGAGATTATCAGACAGCTTCTCAATGACGGCAATGATAAGCAAGTAGATATCGGGAAAAAGAGCATTAAATGGCTGCACGGTTATACGGATATACTTATCAGACTTGGCTTGATGAAGTCAGTCTCAGGGGATGTTGAAGGCGCGAAAGAAGCACTGACTGCCGGTTGTGAAATGAGTTCGAGCTCCAAGACCTTGAGGTCTAAAGCTGCAATTCAGCTGGTCGAGTACGCTATGAATGAAGGCGATATACCGAAAGCACAGCATTATTGCGAAATCGCAGTCCGGGCTGTTGCACCTGCAGGCTTGGTGAAACAGCTGGATGAGGGTGCTTCTTGCATAATATATCCTGCTAACACCACAATTACCCAGGATATTATCGAACCATTATTACAACAGATCAAGTTGTATGTGCTCCAAAAGCGATATCAAGACGCATTCGCCTGTCTTGTATCTATGGAGAGGGGCATTAAGCTTACCAACGATCCAGAATCAAATCTTGCCGCGCAATTGCCAGCACGGTGCCAGGAAGAGCTTGTCAAATCCCATATTTCGGAAGTGCTGTGGGGTCTTGGATACAAGCGAGACGCAATATCATGGGGTGAGGATGCGTATATTGATGCTCGAGGCCGGGCTACAGATATCCCAGAGTGTGGGATGTGCGCAAAGCTCTCAGCCGAGAACGTTTCTATAATGTACCAGAAATTGGGGATGCTAGAAGAGAGCAGACGGTTTCAAGAGCTGGCAGATGCACAGTATGTTCTCAAGGTCAGGATATCTCCATTGGATCGGTTTATGATGCAGTTCAAACAGCGCCGGGTTGTGGAAACCCAGCCCGAATAATTAATTTATACAGAAGTCATACTATGTACATATATAGAGGCTGAGCACCTCCCTACCAACTGGCCTTCTTAACACCGGGCAGCATACCAAGATCTGCATGTTGTTTGAATTTTATCTAGTGGATTCTAAATTAGCCTTGGTTCTCGAACTGTACATATAATCACATGAAAGTCATACCCTGCAAAGCCTGAAATCCTTAATAATCGACCTGGCGTATCCACTCTCAATGCATCTATCCTTGATCTGGGTCATTCTAGTACAGCTAGGCATAGATGTCAACTGTAGCTGAGCTTCTAATCTCACGCGCATAGGGAGTGCGGTGTTGCGGGACAGGTATCTCAGTGCAAGTCGGTTGAGTTCCTCTTCAGCAACCTTATACCGCTTATAGTTGTCTCTGATCATCCTACTGGATACATGTGGGCCACCAGGCAGCGGGAACTTCTTGAGATCGGCGTATCTTGGAGGCATTGTTGGCGCTTAGGATCTGGTTAGGTGGTTCGTCAAGGGTCGGAGTGGTGGTTCGTGAAGCTTTTTGTCGGGGTGGCCGTGACTGAATGTTCTCGGTCGAATCAGAAATTCAAGCGTCAACGAACGATGAGGCATGTCCGGAAAACCACTATTCTTTGCTGCCAGGAACTGGAGTTAGAAGCCAGCTGATTATCTATTAAATGTATGTCTTAAAGAAGAAGATCTATGCGTGCCGTTTTAGCTTTACAGGAGGCTCCATAGTGAGTATTATTAGGCTGAAGTCTCGAACAGCATCTAGGACCGTTGGCCATCTTGACAAACTGCCACAATTATCACATTCACACAAGAGCTCAGGATATCCCCTGAGTCCAGCCTCATCTGTATAAAGACGTTCTAACTACTGCTACTGGAAGGTCTTCAGCAAATCTCTTCTGGTTCTCACAACTAACTTGGCAGATTCAACTCGGCAGCTCAAACTCAAATTAAAGTAATAGGGCTCGGCAGTCTGTTAAAAATGCACTGAGACTCAAATTTGGCTTTTGTTATAGCATCATCAGACACTCTGAATATTCTTTCCACCTTAGTGGAAGAAATGTAGTAGTTAAGTGTAAGAGTTTCCAATGGACTCATGTCCCGCTCGACAGCACCCCAAGGCTGCTGCGTGGTGTGAGGCTGGTGACGCCGAATACCGATTCTTTAATTTTTTTTTTTTTTTTTTTTTTTTTGGTGTTACTACTCAAACATTTACATCTCGTCAGATTAGATCTGAAAATTTTACAGAGCAACATCGAAGGAGCAGATATATTTCTATAAATATTGGTGGCTTCATCTCTTTTTGCTTTGATCAGCACACCTTCTTTTTTCTTCCTGCAAAATAGCCATGTCTGAAGTCCAATCGCACGACTTTGACAAGAAAGCTCAGGTTGTCAGCGAACCTGTTGAAACTGAAACGATAGACGAACAAAATGTTATCGAGGAGCAGCCTGAACGTGAAGGAATGAAGGCCAGGGCCCTGAAGCCTTTTCAGTTCCTGTTAACCCCCAGGTTCTGGATTATTTTTGTTCATGGCCAAATCTTGTCCATGAGTATTGTATCCACCAATACTTTAACCACTTTCCTCGCTCAGAGTGGTAATAGTATTCCTGCATTCCAGTCCTTGTTCAATTATGTCTTATTGGCCCTCATCTTCACACCCTATACCATTTACAAGTACAGCTTCAAGGGATGGCTCCGCCTAATGTGGAAAGACGCTTGGAAGTACTTTCTGCTTGCATTTGCTGACGTTCAAGGAAACTACTTTGTGGTCAAGGCATACAACTATACCAATATCCTAAGTGCAGCCCTTCTAGACAATTTCGCTATTGTCGTGGTGGTCATTCTTTCATTTTTGTTCCTGAAGGTGCGATACCACTGGACTCAGCTTTTGGGTATTGTGGTTTGCATTGGTGGAATGGCACTGTTGGTTGTCTCTGATCTTATTACCGACAAGGACTATCCAGCTGTTAACATGGTTAAGGGAGATCTCTTTGTCCTGCTGGGTGCTGCATGCTATGGTATCTCAAACACAGTAGAAGAGTACTTTGTGTCAAAGCGCCCCCTTTACGAGGTTGTAGGACAGCTTGGCTTCTGGGCCACTATAATAAACGGTGTTCAAGCTGCTATATTTGAACGCAAGTCATTGCAGGAGGCTCAATGGAGTGCTCAGGTAGCAGGCTACTTCATCGGGTATACTTTTTCATTGTTGTTACTCTACTTAACTGCGCCAATTCTATTCAGAATGTCGTCTGCAGCGTTTTACAACCTCTCCCTTTTGACCAGTGACTTCTGGTCTCTTTTGATTGGTCTGAGGGTCTTTCACTACTATGTGTACTGGCTCTACCCTGTTGGCTTCGTATTCACTCTATTGGGTATGATCTTTTACTATATCGCTCCAAAGACCGAGTTCGGCGAAGCATGGAAACCATGGCTAGGTGAGAACCAACAGGACGGTGTCGCTGGTGTTGGTACTGCTAAGAAGGCAGATGACGCCCAGTCAGAAACTACAATCGAGGAGTAACTGTAATTATATTTGATTTTGTATAGCAATAATAGAAAAAATTAGAATCGACTATGTAGGCCTTTCAAAGATTGGATATAGTTAATGAGGTAATGTCGACGATCTGATCGGCTCCTATATACTTCGGTATGTCAAACCTGTACTTGTCGGCAAACTCCTGACCTATGAAACGTCCGCCAACAAAATGTCGGCCTTTAAAAAACCTTGCAGCAGGTTTAGGTGCAGTTAGACTGATAAGCGCATTTGGGTGGAATTCATTTCCTTCTTCGGGGCCGTTATCGACATCCCATGATGATGGGATGTCCACACTCGCTACGAGGGCTTTCGTTGTCTTCAAGAGCTCCATAACATGAGGAAATGGCTCTCTGATTGGAGGCTTGAATGAAAACCCAAATAATGCATCCACCACCAGATTGGTGCTTTGGAAAGCTTTGTCAACGTCCTCAATAAACGGAACTTTCAAGCTGTGAAGCTGAGTCTGTAGCCGGTCAAAAAGTCCCCCTTTAGATCTTTTAGGGTAATATACAGAAGGTGTATATCCAAATAAATTCAGGTGCCTAGCTGCCACAAGCCCATCGCCCCCTTGGTCAATGTTAGTCAAAACAGTCTCAGCCCATGTCATACTCTGTCGACTTTACCATTATTTCCAGGACCAACCAGGACCAACACATTGCTCTTGCCTTCTGAAGGTGGCTGGATCTGGTAAACGGCCTGAGCTACTGCCAATCCTGCAAGCTCCATCTGTTTGATTTCGATTAGACAATATCCCCGTAAGAGAATTTTTTCAGGCATACCAATTGGTCTATCGAGAATCCACCAGCACTCATCAACTCTTGATCAATTGCAGCGGCCACCTTTGAAGACACTGCCTGAACCCAATTTAATATCGCAAACACATAGAATATATCATGTTCTTGCTTACTCTCATCATTGTAAAGATTTTTTGCAATGGCAAGTGATGGCCAGTCAACCTCACGCGGTTTTTGTATTGCGGGCAAACATGATCCCAGAAGGTGTTATCGATTGCCGATCTTCCTGCAAGCTGAGCCCATACAGAATATATCGTATAACTGAGGACTTCACTCTGCAACATTGACAACTTGAATATAAAGCGCCAAATTAATTGAATGAGTCTAAGAAAGTACCTAACATGGTCATAGACATCAGCGCTTCTAGCTATATCAACTTATACGGTTTTAATTTTACTCCAGATTCAAAGGCACATGTCAGAAACAAAGCTAGCTTTCGATTAAGATACCTGTAGAATAATAAATGAATGGCATTCAAAGTAGCTGACGTAAAGTTATTTAATTAATTTCTGTAATGCCAACCTGCGCACACATGGATCTAAATTCAGAGCCAGGTTTAGCCAATAGATTGGCAGGAGAATCGAATTCAGCAACTTCGCCATGGTCGAGAACCAAAATCTTCTCGTAATGCAAAATGGTATTCAGACGGTGGGCAATGCAAAGAATAGTGCAATTTGCAAATTCAGTTGAGATAATCTCTTGGATCTTCTGATCAGTACTGTAGTCAACAGTAGCAGTAGCCTCGTCGAGGACAATAATCTTTGATCGTCGTACCAGAGCACGAGCCAGAGTGAGAAGCTGCCGTTCACCAAGACTGAAGTTTGTTCCATCGTCGTTAATAGGCTGATCGAGGTGGAACTTATGCTCGCCTCCATTCTTGGCGGCATTAAGTTCGTGTTCTTCAATAAGACCACTTCTTCTAAGGGCATTCCATAGCTCTATGTCAGTTCTTTCATTGAATGGATCCAGATTAGATCGAATTGTACCCTCAAATAGAACAGGCTCCTGAGGAATAATAGAAAGCTTTGATCTTAGTTTTCGAAGTCCAATCTTTGAGATATCGACACCATCAATAGTAATCTTTCCAGTAGATAACTCTGTGATTCGGAACAAAGCACTCAAAATTGTACTTTTGCCAGCACCGGTTCGACCACAAATACCAATCTTCTGACTTCCAGAAATATCAAGATTAACATCATGCAATACATCAGGCAATCCCGGTCTGTATTTCAGAGAGACTCCTTCCATTTGTATAGAACCATGTTCCGGCCATTCGGGTGCGGGATCTCGCTCCGGGATGTCATATGGAGCTTCACTTGGAATCTCATTTCCATACTCATATACGCGCTCGACTGAATTCATTTCGTTCTCCAGTTCAGCCATGGACGGCGTCATGAAAACTAACGAATCACTGATGCTAGGCAGTGTGGAAAGCAACAGACCCACTGTTGAAGCACTGAGATTGAAAATCTTAAAAGTACACATGACAGAGGTTGCCAACGAAATTAATGATGCAGCTACAGCCAGTCTAAACGACAGCCAACTTTGGTTTGCCGCAGTAATGTAGAATGCACCATTCATATTGTCGATCTTGTTGTTTAGGCTGTCGGTAAATGCCTTTTGCTGGCCGTAACTAGTGACGGTAGAAGCACCAGTCAAGGTTTCCGAAGTGTGAGCAAACATTGCAGACCGATAAAGCGAATCAAAACGTTTGACTTCTCGGGCCGATGCTCGATAATAACTAAAGAATACCAGAAACAAAAAGATAATAGGAATAAGGACAAATGCAGCATAGGGGATATAAATAAACACAACAATGCAACTGCTGACAATCTCACCCAGGCAGAACGTGACCATAAGCAATTGCATATAAAGCGCTGAATCCAAATTTGCAATGTCTTCAGTGAATCTATTGATGACTCTTCCCAAGGGATTTGAATCAAAGAATGACATAGGTGCCTTAAATAAATTAGTTGCTGCTCTATTATGCATAACCGAAGATGATGTGTAGCAGAAAATACAGCAAACCATGCCCTCAGCAACCATAGCAATAGCAGCAATAATTAGAATACCAACATAGATACCAATGTATGTCTGAGTAGGCAGGTGAAACTGATCTCCAGTCCAGAAACTAAGCCAAACGCTTGCGAACATATTTGTACCACTACCGATAGCTATCGAGATCAGGAAAACAACGACAATTCCATACGAAAAGAATCCTGCCCCGGATTTCACATACGAACCAATCACTTTCGCGCGAACACGGCCGCTTGATTTTGTTTCGACTGTCATTGCAGTCGAGCCCTCATTTTTCTTGGAATTTTCTGCATCATCTGTCACAGCCTCTATCTCATCCTTCTTTTCAGACTCCTCCTCAGCAGGCCCACTGGTATGCTCCAAAAGGAACGACTCTAATTCAGGGACATCCTTTTTCACAGAATCCGGAGTTCCAAAATACAGTCCGCCTCGACCGTCCATGAACACCACTTTATCGGCCCTTTCGATGATACTCAACTGATGCGTAGCAAGTATGCGTGTCTTTCTACTCAAGTATCCACATATGCACTGATCCAAGATATTTCTTCCCACACGTGCATCTAGAGCACTCAGAACATCATCAAGTAGAATGATGTCATTGTTGGCGTAAACAGCTCTTGCCAAACTAATTCGGGCCTTTTGTCCACCACTCAGAGTGATGCCTCTTTCGCCAACTTCGGTAAGGTCGCCCTTGCTAAATAATCTGAGATCCTCCTCAAGAGCACAGATACTAATGACAGTCTCATATCTTTCACGAATGAACGCATGACCAAATACAATATTCTCACGAATAGTCGTGTTCTGAGACCAGTTAGATAAGCAAGAAGTCAAGGGGCTGCTGATTGTCACAGAACCACTGGTCTTGGAAATACAACCAGCAATAGATGACAGAAATGTCGTTTTTCCTGAACCAACACCACCAATAACTACGACAAACTCGCCCTTCATGATATCTAGACTAATATTCTTCAGCCCCGGGAACTTCAAAGCTCCAGCTCTTGGCTTTTCCGAATCAACTTCATGCACTGAAGCAGCATCAGCAACAACTTTCTTTTCTTGAGCGCGACGGTGATTGATAGAGCTCGCAGCGCTACGGACTGGCATCAGCTCAAGGGCACCATCAGCAGGTGTAGCAATAGATTCATTTTCTGCAGCAGAAGTCATTTCATCAGACCCTGTCTGTGATTCCTTGTCTGTTTCAATCTTCGCATCCCAATTAAAAGTACCATTCGTAATCCGGATTGCAACATCTAGATCTTCATCTAAGACAACATATTGAGGATCTTCTTCAGCATCAAGAAATGCCCTAATTCTCTTGATAGATACCCAGGCATCTGCCATACTACTAACACCATTAGAGAACATACCGGTCCAAGGTGCAAACAATGTAAATAAGGTAAGAGATGGGAAAACCAGTGCTGGTGCCAGGGTTTTACCAAGGGCATGTCTGACCACAAAGGCTACAACCCCACTCAGCAGAGGAATAGCAGTGAAGACAGCCTGAGAAGTATCTTTCCAGAACCCTAAATATTTCAGATAAAAGGACTCTGATTTTCTAGCATCGTGAATCAGCTTCAGGAAAGAATCTTCCCAGCCATAGAACTTAATGATTCTCATGTTCTGGACAACCTGTCTCAAAAGGGCAACTCTCTTGTCAGCGAACGGAATGCTTTTGGTTCTTAATGAGGAGATAAACTTTGCCAGATACATATTGACAGCAAGACCGCATAAAATCGCACCAATACCTGCTAAGGCTGACACACCCAAATTATAGACTAGCACACCAATGGCCATGGCAAGAAATATAGGAAAGCTTGCCACAAGTGGAGACATACGAACTGCCAGCATGATTCTATTGACATCCAGAGAGATAATACTTGTGACTTTTGAAGCCGTGTAAACTTGTAATGCAGAGGAGCTCAGCTTCAAGTGCTTGCGATATATAACTGATACCAGGAAACACCGCACGGTTTCCGAGAGAACTTTGGTATGGTACTGGAAGAGAACAATAAAATAAGTCGAAACAAACTGGAGCGCACAGGACCCAACGGCAAGTCCAATACCCTTTCCATGCGATACATCTTGTCCCTCGTAGAGATCCGACACAAAGGTAATCAGCTGTCGACTTATAAGTGGGCCGACTAACATGAAAACCAAACAGAACAGAACAACAATCGATGTTTCAACATACTGCCGTATCATGGCTCTAAATATCGAATAAAATACAATATTCTTGGACGCTGGTTTGCCCCTGTCGTTAGCTTTTTGCGTGAGCTTTTCATATTCCTTCAAATATCGCTCTATTCGCAGCTCATTTCTTATTTTCTGATCCACAACAAATATATCAGTTTCCTCCAGAGGTCGCAAATACCCATTCTACGTATTCCAGTTAGAATAACTTACCAGTCTATATAAATACGAGATCCCATATATGTATACGTACCCGAAGGAAATTTGTTAGCCAGGACCATGTTAATCTGGAGAACAGATTCCCACTGAACTGAGGACTCGGTTGCTTGTATTCAGGTGCAGGCTCGAACTGCGAGCCGATCAAATAAGTCAAGAGCTTTCGTCTTGGCTTCGCATCGCTCTCGCAGTCCTGCACACTCGCCACGCTGTTGACATTCTTCTCACCCGGTGATGAGTCGCCAACACTCGTGGACATGGTGTATGGCGATTGAAAAATTTATCTTTTGCCACTCACCCAGGGATAGGCACGTCAATTTAATCTTTCACTATCTGTCAGTTTCGATGGCGCACGGCGCCTTTTAATGGGTAAACGCTTTTACGCGCAGGCGCACGGCGCCGCTCGCGATATACTTTTCCAAGAGGTGCTCTGCGGCCCAAACTGTGTTGGAGTGACTCAGACCCTATGGTGATAGCCCGATTGGTCGATATCAACCTTACCAAGCCTTTTTTCTCGGCGATTATCGATCCATTCACACTATAAGTATTATGGTTTGCAGGTTGTATGAGGAGGGGTTGGATCTCATCTCATGCGGCCGCTATTGTAGGAGACCGATAACCATGGGACGTTGGGAATTGCCACCTTGGAGGGGTAATAATAATAGGCCGTAGGTGTATTCTAGATGATGTCGCCGGTATGCTAATGCTATTGACGCCCTAGGGCTATTATACTAGTGGAAAAGTATATAGAATTATTGTCATTCAATTGAACTACATAAAATAATCGCACTCCGTGCTATGGCGACGAACTCTAAGGTTCTTTTTGCCCGCGGTAGGAGAGGTTCAACGGTCGGGAACGTTGGTGCTACCCGGGCCCGCTAAAAGGCAGCGTAGCCAACATCTCGTACGGCCGCATGAGATTATGCACGCGCAACAACGCACGCCTAGAGCTCGGCGATGATCTCCTTAAGAAACGCATTGGACTGGAGGCGATGATGGAACTTTTCGCCACGCGCGAGAGCTTGCAACTTACTCAGGACCTCTGATACACTCTCATGATCTAAATCAACAGAATCGGCCCAGGTCTTCAAAAGCTCCTTAAGGAGGATATTGCCTTGTTGAGCATCCGAGTCGGAGAAGCGCTTTTTAATCTTGCGACTGATTTCATCATCGTCGTCCCCTTCGAAATCCTCCAACTCTCGAGCCTTGCGCTTAGCCATGTCCACGACCTTCTGGGGGAACTTGACGACTTCTGCTACATGGATTCCAAAAGATTGGTCGCTGATACCTCGTTCAACCCTGTATAGAAGTGTGATTTCGTTATCTGGTGCCGTGCTGGCATCTGAGTCATTGAGATGTCGATTTTCAGTGTTGCCCTCACTTACGTGAGCCACCACATGCAAATTGCAAACTGTAGGATGATTGTCACTCAATGCAGTCAGTTCGTGGAAGTGTGTGGCAAACATTCCAAAGCACCCTATCTTATCGACAATGTGCTCGGATATAGCCCATGCTAGCCCAAAGCCATCATAAGTGCTTGTTCCTCTGCCTAACTCATCGATCACGATTAAGCTTTCGCGAGTGGCACTCTTCAAAATGTTTGCAGTCTCCAGCATTTCGGCCATAAACGTCGATACACCTTTCAGTTGCGAATCGCCCGCTCCAACACGTGCCAGAATACAGTCAAATATAGTCAGCTCGGCAGAAGTACAAGGCACGAAGCATCCAACTTGAGCCATTAGTGCAATCACCCCTATCTGACGAATATACGTTGATTTGCCACCCATATTCGGGCCGGTAATTATTAAGAATTCAGAACTACCTCGGATAAGCTCAACATCATTCGGAATGAAATTTATTTCATCTTGCGCCTCCATGCAAGGATGTCTGGCTTCCTTCAGAATAGTGCTGCCAGTGTGACGGGGGTGCATTTTGGGTCGCACATACGGGCATGGTGCGTAGCTTGATGAATGGGCAAAACTGACTATAACATCGAGATGAGAAAGAACAATGGAGAGCTTCTCGAGGACCGGGCAATACGTCGCCGCTATACCAACAACTTCTCGAACCAGGCTTGACTGAGTTCTGTGATATTCGGTGTTCATTTCATTGTATTCGGAACTTAGCGACTTCAGCTTGCTGGACGTGAAATAGACACCGGCCTTCTGTGTAGAGAGCTCGAAGAATCCCGAATGGTTCCTCAGGCATCCAGCGTCAATCCTGGTTAGTCTCATACACCAACCGTAAACATGATGGTTTTCGAGTTTCAATTTCTTTTCGGGGTCCATCCCAAGAATATCTCCCGAACTCTGATGCTGATCGCTTATTTCTTCTTTGAGGGATTCTAGACGATCTCGGATCTCCTTCAGCCGATCGTCAAAGTCCGATTTAATAATAAATTCATGGTTATCCAGTGCGTTCAAGTCGACTGTCGTTTCTACCAGCTCCTCCAACTTCCTGAGGTTGGCCAGATGCTCCTTCAGAGGTTTAATATAAGTAGTTTCTATAGCCTCTGAGTATTTTTCATCGTCGATCGTCTGTAGAGCAGAAATAAAATCAGGAAGTCTAATTACCAACTGGTATACTCGTATCACATTTTCTAAGTTTGCATTACTCCTCTGAAACCTTCTGATCATTCTTCCTAGGTCCGGAATGACTTGAAGTTGATCTTCCTGTAAGCCTTGTCGTACAAGGGAGTTTTCGACCATACACTCTACCAGGAGATGCCGCGCTTCGATCTGTTCGATATCCATCAGGGGCTGCTTAAGCCACTGTGCCAGAAGACGCGTACCAGCAGCCGACTTGCATTTATTAAGAAGGCCAAAGAGACTCATGGTTTTTGCGCCATCCCGAGGGCCCGGCATGAGGTTCAAAGCTCTCAGGGCAGAAGAATCAAGGCGCATATACTGTCCCAGGTCATGTGGAGATATTTTGTACTGTCCAAACTCACCAGGATTCTTCAAGATTCCGAGATACTTGATAAGCGCAGCAGTAGCTGCAAGCGCAACTGTCTGACTCATCCACGGCCAAACAGCAGCAGTAGAATCCGGGCCAGATGCAGTGTTTGCTAAGATTCGTGAAAGATCCTGTTCGATATCTCGAGTATTAAAGTCACTGCTAGGCTTCTCCGATATAAGAATCCCACATCGATCCATTAAATCGCGGACTTTAGCTAAGTCTGCATCTTTCTGCGAAGCATCATGTTGCACTAAACACTCCTTAGCACCCAGCTGGATTACAAGTGACTCCAGATTAGAAAAGAGATCGTTATCGTCGAACTCAGTGGCCCCAATCGTCTTGGAGGTCGCGTCGATAAAGCACACTCCAACAGTTCTGGTGTCAACCTTCGAGGTTAACTTGATACTGATTATTACCGGGTTCTGGTCCATGGAACTTCCTATCAAGTTTTCCACGTCCTGCAGATTACCGGGCGAGGCCTGCTTAGACTTGATCCATAAACTGTTACGTCCTCCCTTCTTTTCTTCGGAGTAGATTTCTACCTTTAGACTCTTTAATAGTAACGCATCTTTCAAAAAATTCACAAAAACGGCCGGAGAAAGAGTACAGGAGTCCACTGTCCCCGTGCCACTTCCTAATTTCTTTACGATTGAAGTTGTCCTGTAGACAGCCTGGGCTACGTACAAAGCATCGGGACCAAGCACAGAATAGAACTCGGGCCGTTCAAATATTCGGATTGTAGATGAATCCTTAGGCTCAAGTGACTTAAAGAAGCTTAGGAAGCCTCTCTCGTCAGCTTTATCTGAAAACTTCAGTTCTGGTCGTGAGGACATTGGTATACTTAACCAACTACACGCGAGCAGATATCAAAGTTAAAGCTGCCGTTCCCAACGGCGCACGCGTTCTCGTTTAGTCGACGCGCGCAAGTTGCACCAGCACCCCCGCACCCGTGACGCGTACCACATCGACCTGCTATAAGGGTCAAATATAAACTAATAAAGATAAAGTAGCAGTATCACATAGAATCCCTCTGTTAATGGAGGTATTTAGAATTGCTTACTAGTTCTATTCCCTCTAAGACTATGTAAGTCTATAAAAACAATGAGTCTTTTGAGTTCCGTGTCTCATCGCTGATCTCTATCTATAAGTTGTCATATATCGATTCATTAAATCGACACACGACAAAATTCTCGAGGCTGGCACATGCAATTGTCCGTTTTCTGGTTTCAGCTGATTGTAAGGTAATAAAAATAATAGAGACTGAATGCACACGGCGGAGTCTGAGTGGACAAACAGTAGAGCAACATGAAAATAAGTAGGAGAAATGTCAACAAGTCCCATCAATTGTCACACGCTCGACACGAAAATAGTCCAACAGACCATGACAACTTCGAGCAAGGTCGAAGCCGAAATCAATGGTTTGTTGGAGCGATTGAATCCACAGCAGCGGAAGGCTGTAACTGGTTCCCTAAGTAGATCGCAGCAAATTATAGCGGGACCTGGGACTGGTATGGCTTTTCTTTAGTCGATTGAATGATAATGATAGCTGACAGCTCTATGATAGGTAAGACAATGACTGTCGCCTCACGAGTTGCGTACTGGATGATGAAGGGAATAAAGCCCGAAGACATGATCGTCATGACGTTCACAAACGCTGCTGCAAAGGAAATGAAAGAACGAGTTGCAATCTACACTGGGGGCAGGTACGACTTGGCAAAACTAAAGATTGGGTCATTCCATGGTGTTTCACTTCGGTTCCTTAAGATCTACGGAAAGCATATTGGTGTCAATCCTGGAATTAATGTTGCCGACGAAAATGCAAAGACTTCGATCGTCAAAAGTATCGTTCAGGGGACTGAATTCAAAGCGCTCATGGCAAAGCTAAATATAGTTCCTGGTATTTTCCAGAACACAAAGCAGATGAGATTAAATATTAGAGCCATCACTGATGCTATTTCCAAGTTGAAAAACGAGGGAATAACTGTTGAAAAATACGTTACTCTTTCAAACCAGGATCACTACCTTGCACATGTATACAGGAATTATCAGACAGAACTCGCACTTATGCACAAAGTTGATTTTGACGATATTCTGTTAGTTACATGCCAACTGTTGACGGATTACCCCTCTTGTGTTTCCAATCTGAAGCTCGTGGTCGTAGATGAATTTCAGGATAGTAACATGATACAAGCTCAGCTGGTAAAACTGTATGCTCAGGCTCACAACAACATCACAATTGTCGGGGATCCAGATCAGAGTATATATGGATTCAGAAACGCATACCCCGGGATCTTCAAGCACATGTTAGACCATTACCCCTCGACAGACACGATCTTGTTAGAAGACAACTATAGGTCTACCCAGAGCATTTTGAATAATGCGACCGCCCTTTTATCTAATAGCGAGCGACATGCAGAGAACCGGAAACTGATTAGCCAGAGGAAAGGCTTTGACCGACAGCCGGTTGTGGTGGCCTGTGAGAATCAGCAGAGCGAAGCGAATGCGGTGGCAGGTAGTATTCTCTCCCTGCGTCGAGATTCTAGTAATGGGTTCGGCTATAAGCATTTTGCTATCCTATGTAGGAGTGCAAAATACACGGATCATATACAAACTGTTCTGGGCCAGTACGGAATACCCTACAAGGTTCTTGGAGGCTTCAAATTCTGGGATAGAAAGGAGATTAGACTAATTTTGAGCTATCTTGAGGTTGTTAACAACGGTAGAGATAGAATTGCTATTGAGGGTACGATAAACTTTCCAAAAACGGAAATAGGTCCAGCAGCTGTCAAACGATTGTTCAGCATGCTTGGTCCGGAGGAGACTTTCATAGAGATGTGCAGTAGGCATCTGGCCAATGTTGAAGAATCAGATTTAAATATGTCTCAGAAGGCCTTGACAGGTCTGACAAGATACATTGACACAATCCAATCTTGCCAGGCCATTCTCAAACAAAAGAATAATGAAACTGGCATACATGAGGCAATAGATCTTATTCTGGATAATACAGGTCTTCTTCTTGAGCTATCAAACGGAGACGAAAGGAAGAAGGCTGTCAAGGATCAGCGTATTGCTGACCTAAGGGCAGTTGTTAATAGGGTTGTGTCCGAGCACGTACTCGAACGCTCAGCTTCGCTCGAAAGATCAGAGAGTCAGACTGGAGATGCTATCGAAGAAGACGAAGTCGAGGATGCTCTGAGCTCTTTTTTGAGATCAATTACATTAGAGCATACCCATGAGGGTAGCGATGCCGATGATGCTGTCACCCTGTCAACTATCCATTCAGCCAAAGGTCTTGAATGGTCAGTCGTTTATCTGGTAAACTGCGTTGAGCCAGTGGTGGCTAAAGCTGACGAAGAACAAGAGGAACTTCGGGTACTTTTTGTAGCCGCCACAAGAGCCCAGGCACTGCTATATTTCACATACCCCAAGGTCTGGAATTATTTTGGAAAGGCGATGCCAGGTGTTCTACTTAGAGCTCTGCAGAATAACACTTCCGTCGACCATCTTGATATAAAGGGTCTTCAGAGACTGCCCGTACTTGATTCAGATTCGGTAAGCCAGGTGATGAATTTCCTTGGCATTCAGAAAAGGGACGTTAATGGAAACAAGCCAATTTCGCAGAAGATCTCAGGATTCGTATCTGCAAAAGAGTTGGTAAGAGCTGGCCACTCAGGATCAAATATGGCATCAAGAACCACTGGTTCGCATTCATCTATTCGAGGAAAGAAATCTAACCTGAAGACATTCAAATCTGCAAAGCTTGGAATTTTAAAAGATGCGCCAGAAAAGAGAAAAGTGAGAACAAAGTCACTTGTAACCAAGAAACTTAATGTTTTAACTGGGACAAATCCGATATAAAATTATGTAGCTGATCATAGTTATACCCAGTCATGTTATTTCCCATCCCGATGACGGACCACACTAGGGCTGGCATCAAGATGCGCGGGTGGTGGTTGGGCATTTCGGCCTTCAAAATAATTTGTGTGCCAGAACTGATCCACTCTCACTCAACAGCTGCCCAGCAATAGTTGCAGCTCTAAGTTAAGCCCGATGGAGGTTGAGACTCTGATTCACTTAATTAAAGCTGAATCGGAAAATCGATCCATTAATAATCCCAGTCATGATCAGGCATCTGAGAACTTCTTTTCGGCAGAGGACGCTTGGGGTAGGTTGTTCAATTCGCAACAGCTCAACTCAGCAGCGAATGGAGTTGACTCGGCTGTCAAGTCAACTCTGGTAAGTCACCAATCTGGCTGCCTTTAAAAGATTCTGTCTGACCCCCTCTAGAATGACTTGATTGAATATATCGATCAAGCAGATACCTTCATCAACGAGGACGTCCTGCCGACTAGTGAGGAACTGGAGCTTCTACAGGAGCTCCAGCAAACACAAAACATTCAAAAGGCACTAAATGACATATGGGTTATAAGATCAAGTTTTCAGGAAGTGGATGCTTTAGCTGATCTGGGAGAGCTCGGCCAATCACTGTCGTCATTGGACTCATTGCGTACAAGATTGGATGCATTTGAGTCTAAGTATCCTGGTACTTTACTCAGGCAAACTATAGCAGGTCAGATTGAGACTTCATATAGTTCAATAACTGAACGTGTGGACAGCCTGGCGAAGGATGCTATTCAGTTCAACCAGCAAGATGGTAGAATCACAGTGCTGGTACAGCCGCTAGCGGACTCAATATCACTGGAGAATTTATATGAGGCTCTGCAGATCATAGATTCTACTAATCCGGGGCATACGAGAATCGAACAGCTGCTGATTAAACTTGATGAGATGGTTTTCAATCCTGCATTTGATCTTATGTACAGCTCGGCCGAGATTTCAGGAGATCGATTGACTCTATCGGCTACTTCCGGGTCTGTCACAGTCAAGGATGTTATTGATACAACACGAAGCATTGTTTCATTCCTTATATCAGCCTTCGGAGACTGCCCTTCTATCATTAATCCTGTCATCAAGAGATTTTCTTCTTCTATATTACACAATATGACTAACAAGGCCCTCACAAAACTATACCCGTCAAGCTCTGCAAATATTGAGGGCTTCAATTTGGAGCTGCGACAGCTTGTCGATTTCGAAGATTACTTGCGGAAGGTCGGTTGGATTAAATCATCTGAAATGGAGCAGTGGATTGAAAATTTCTCTAGCGAATGGGTATCGTTTAGGAAAACAAAATGCTTAAATGACACAAGGGTGGCACTTTTGCATAGTCTGCAATATGTCCGTCGTGCAGACTCTCAGTATATATCAAATCCTGAGAGCCCTTCCAATAATTTAAAGTCAGATTCCACTCGGGACGCTGCATCCAGTGGCTGGGAGTGGAAAGACGATGACGAAGAATCAGTAGAGAAACTGAAGAGTGGTGACGTTCCAGATGCTGATGTTGATGCTGCAGACTGGGGCTGGGGCGAGGATGACGCTGATGGCCAGAATGTAGCTTCAAATGCGGAGAGGGTTCCGGAGCCTTCTGCGGTGCCCGAAATTAGCAGTGACAATGGTCATTTGAACAGCGCACTCCTCTGCACTGGATCCAATGCAATTGATACACTTTTCGAAGTGATCGAAAAGTTCTTGTCTGATGTTCACGGCCTGTCAGTGGATGTTTCCCGCCATGTTGCCGATATTTTGGCGCTCTACCGTGCTCTGGCACCGTTGGTATACGAGGATGTAGCCAGCCCTTTAATTCTCTACAATGATATTTCCACTCTTACCATGTGGATTCAGAGTGGAAAAATTGCAGTTGCTGGTGATGCAGATAAAGAAGTGCTTGCCAGTTTGGGTAACCAGTACATCTCAAGTTTTCTCGAGTCACAGCATAAACTTCTGTCAAGCGAACTTTCTCCAGCGGGAAATCTCTCCGATTGTGCTGCTAATGTGACTGTATATGAGGCAGTGATTAATACAGGTATTTCCATGGTGGGGGCTTGGGCTATCGAATGGCAAAGGTTTGCTTCGTTTCCTCTTGTTAGCAAACTTTTAGGTTCCGTGGTAGAGAACTTGGTATCCACCTTGATTACAGCAGTGGAATCGCAGGAAGACATTTCAGCAGCTGATTCTGAAGAGTATTCCCGCATATTCCACGCAGTGTTAGGTATTGAAAAGGTCTTTGCTGACCCCAGTCAAGCTCAGTTAGATACAACTGGGAGTCTGACCGCATTTCACGTCCCTTCATGGATCAAGTTCCAATATTTAATTGAGATATTACAAAGTAATCTCTCTGGTATATTAGATTTGTTTGAAAATAACTCACTGGTTGACTTTTCATCCATGGAGATCGTTAGCCTTATCCGGGCACTTTTTGCTGATTCAAAGCACCGCAGAGCAGCTATCGAGCGAATTTCTCAGTTATAGAATAGTCACTGTGGGAGAGATTAATTATTTATTAAAAATATCACGCTTTTACTAGCTATTGTATATGCTATGATGTAATTAAGGAGAGAAAAAAATGAGAAATTTAGAAGGTCTCGAACTATTATACAAATGCAAATCAAGGCTTGAAAACAAAAACACAGAAATTAGCAAAATGCAGCAAAAAGGACAATAAGGAAACAAAATCAAAGAGAAAAGAAGAGAATATAAACAGTGAGGCAAGACCAAGCAAACGGAGACGAAATATATGCGTGAAAGACAAAAAATTATACTGAGCCAAGTTTGAGTAGACTCTTTGCGGCTCCCATTGACGATGGAGTCCCCTTGATAGCTGAGCCCAGAACAGAACCTTTAAACGGACTGGAAAGCAAAGACTTTTCTAAAGTCCTCGGTTTGACTGGAGTTCGCATAGGCTTCTTAATGCCTGCTGTAGTAGGCTTTTGGTACGAAGCCGTAAGCATTTGAATATTTCGAACACTAGGCGCGGGCATCTGAGAGAGAGATACACGCGTTTGATTGGTGACGACTTTATAGTAGGCTAAACGAAGCCTGAAGCGCAATTGCCCAGCATGCTATATAATAAAAAGTTAGTTTCATTTAGAATGCTTTAAATTTGTTCATTGTAACTGACCTTTCGGCAAAGATCTGCTCTTTGGCTGTCAGACTCTGGGCTGGCAAAAACGATCCTTGGTGGCAGTAATGGTACAGGGGATGCCAAACGTGATTCATACTATACAAAGAGGTTAGTCCACGCATGTTCAGCCATTATTGCAGTTAGCTGCTAGGAATATATACTTGCCTTTGGTGGGGACGAAGAGATGTCGCCAAGTCTATCGCCAGTATAACTGAATTGCTTCAGTGTTGACTCACGAGCAAGCTCAGGCGTTCGAGTACTCTGAGCCAGGTTTCGCATGGATTCCTCATGAATAGGCTTGTTTGGCTTTTTCGGCGAGGCTGGTCCTCGTTTGTTTGGACTCAGTTCGAGCAATGGCTCCCGAATCATTGACTCTGCTCGTGACATAAATAAACGATCAACAAGTAAACAAATCGCTCTGGAGGTTCAACGTGACAGCTAAGATGCCAATAAGAGAGCTCACAGTCACACAGGAAATAATGAGGCCCAAATAAAGCAGTATCACAGACAGTTTGTCAATCTCGTCTGGATATTTTCGCGCGAAACAATGCCTGAAAACAGAAGGAAAACAAAGCCTAAGGAATGGCTAAGACAAGTTTGTAATTAACACAAAAGAAAATTCGGCTACTTCAGTCGAATTGAACACGTGAACGACAGATGAAATGAAGGAAAATAGTTGGAATAATAATGTCTAGGGAGATGTTCAGGAGGTAGCTCTATAGTTTCGAAGGAGTGGTCACTAAACACAATTGAGAGTTGGTATGCATGGCTGTAATAGTGGCACTGTCGATTGTTGAACACTCAACGCGTGCGTTGCCGCGGCAAAACACGTTAAACGCGTGGACGCGCCACCGCGCAGCGGGTCACGGATGTACGCGAAGGCGCGCTGAAAAATTCAGAAACTATTGACCCTTGCATATATGCTCCCTAATTCAGGACTGTCACTAAACTTTTTTAAGCATAGACGTAAGGAGGAAACGCATAGCATACATCTAACGCCCCACAATTCCTAGACGTGTCACGCATGCTGGGGTTCCTATAACACGAAATGAACATTTTTGTGCCCAACTCAGCTTGATATCACCTACATAAGTATTACACCTCCTGCCGACCTGCCGACAAAATGCATCTCGTTGGTTTACTTAACTAACGAAAACTCAGGGGTGATTTACCCCTGAGCCGTTCCAATGGCAATGCCCCCTCGACATTGGGCTCCTTTAGTATTGCCGCGAATATATTCCTTTCGCAGCATCTCCTGGCTACCGGTCGGGTCCCCGTGCTCAATTAATACCAAAACTTAAAACAATGCTCACATGCTAAGAGAGCCTTCCGAATTCTTTTCTCTTGTCCCGGAATTTCATGTCACCTCTACCCTTCAGAATCACTTCAGGTGATTTGTCTCTACTAGTAATTCTGTCGCTGCTTCGCTCTTCATGCAATCCGCGCTTTGATCTCTCTGCTCTGCCAGCTATATCGCGGTTCCCAATAACTCTGCGTGATCGTCTCGAATCGTTTGCTTCCTCGCGGCGTGGTGATCTGCTTCTGTGTCTGATGTCGTGGTTGTGATATCTTTTTTGATCGCGATGCTCCTTGTCTCTTTGCCTTGACCGATCGGATTTGGCATCGACGTCGATGCCCGGCCTCAGCTCAAATTTGCTCTCGATTTCTTCCTTGTCTGCGACCTTTCTTCTAAATTCGAGCTGCCCGGTTCGTACGATGATCACATCTTCCAAGGGGTGATCGTCTTCATTTACCGGAACAAGCTCAAGATCCCTGATGACCTTCATTCCGTCCACAACTCTCCCGAATACCGTCACTTTGCCTTTCAGCCACTGTGTCGGGCACAACTAGCTGCGTCAGTTATGCAATTACTCTCTGTTTGTCATTTCTGCAAAAACTGTACATACTGTAATGAAAAACTGACTTGTGTTAGAATCTGATCCGCTATTCGCCATGCAAACAAGACCGGGTGCCTCCATGCTATTCCATCCAAGGTTTTCGTCATCGAATGGGGAGCCATAAATCGATTCGCCTCCTACATAGGTTAGCATTTCGTGTATCACCAAGTCAATCTGGATGATTACCTTCTCCATTCCGGTTAGTCACATCACCACCCTGGATCAGGAACTCTGGTGCCACTATTCTATGTATTTTTGTCCCCTGATAGCAGAGCCGAGTGCCATTCGCGCTGATATTTTTCTCTCCTGTGCATAAGGCTCGGAAGCTAGATCAACGATAGTTAGAAGCCATTCTTAAGTGGCAGCATAGTAGTATATGCGTACTTTTCTGATGTTTTCGGAGCTTCCTTAGTGAATAGTTCGATGATCACTCTTCCTGACGACGCAGACGAGTCGATATCGAGAAATACCCTAGGAGAGACCATACGGCCTAAGTTCGTAAATATTTGACTCTAAGTGAGATCTATGAATGCACAGAGACAATCACAGCAAGTGATAAAGTTCAAGAGCAAACGAAATTCTCGAATAGCTTTCTGTGAACAAAAAAATATAAATTGCTACCTTTTAAGCAGTCTGTAAAGACCGCTGAAATAGACGGAGGTTTAATGTGCACTAGGTGGACCACTTTGACGGAACTCCCATGACGATGATGAGCCGTTTAAATTGCGGGCGCACCTTCTTAACTGTACCAACAAGAACAAAGCACCCCAAGAACTGTTTGAAGCTTAGCAAGAACGGATCGGATCAATAGATCCATTACAACAGGCTGTCGACTCTACACACGCTAGAGATAGTACTTGCTGTTCACTGATACTCGTTCGTTTTTCGTCCTGCTGCTAGCAACGTTGCCGATCGGAACTCGGTAAGATCCGGCGTCTATACAATGAGTGACACTGCGGAATCAATAGAGAAGGTAGCTGTGGCTAAACCTATTAACCGTACACCGTCTGGTGAATCTAAGAAGCAAGAATTGAGTGATGAAACCGACGATGGGAATACTTTTGTGTTACTGGCAGTGTCATTTAAGGAAGCTGCTCTAGACAGTCCGACCTTTCGAGCCTCTATGAACCACATGAATGAGCAGTTTGATCAGCTAGAGAAATGGATTGATACATTTTCGAGGGCAGTTGGAAAGCTATCCCAGGAGATGGACGGTAAGTATTTACTGCGAGATCTGTGTTAGTTCTGAACTAACTTGCTTCTGGCATAGTCCTACAGGATTCAGTAAACTTCTTGATCTCACGATTTGTTCCGGATTTTGTGACCCAAGGAATCATTGACCATGACTATACAATGCTGGCAATGAGAAGGTATGCTGAAGGTACCAGGTACTTCTGGGCGAATATTATCAAGAAAGTCAAGTACCAGAATGCCAAAGCTCTCGGGCCACTCGCCGAGTTTCTAAAAAAAGATATAAGGAGCTACAGGGAATGTCGAAAGAACTATGAAATTACCCAATCCAGATATGATGGCCTTCACGCCAAGTATTCTGCAGCGTCAAAGTCCAAGGAACCGTCTGCGCTCCGTGAAGATGCGTTTCAGCTTTCGGAAGCTCGAAAAGCATACACGAAGGCTTCTTTTGATCTCTGTTGCATTGTATGCACATTGGAACGACAGACAAATAACGTTCTGATTGATGTATTAACCGATCCATTTCTGTTGCGGTCCAAGTCGCTTGTTGTCTCTGACAGCACTTATCATAAGATCGGCATTGACATGCATAGGATCAAGTCCTGGTCGCGCGCAATAAATATAGCCCTGAAGCCTATCGAGGCAGAAATGTTTCGAGTACGAAAGGAGATGGAGGAAAGCACTATATCGAGATCAGTTCCTTCCAGAGATTTTAACGACTACACGGTACAAGCATCTACTGTCTCTCACTTTGTTCCTGAAAATTTCAAGGATACTTCCGTAAGAGAAAAGCATGGATGGCTATATATTAGGTCATCTTCAAAGCCGAGACAAATATGGGTACGCAGATGGTGTTTTGTGAAAGATGGGATGTTCGGCTGGCTGGTGCTATCCCCAAATAGAACATATGTTCAGGAGAGCGATAAGATTGGAGTTCTTCTCTGCAATGTCAGCCCAGAGCCAACAGAAGAACGGCGATTCTGTTTTGAGGTGCGCACGAAGGACACGACAATGATACTTCAGGCTGAGACCCTGACAGAGCTTAAGGCTTGGTTACAGGTTTTTGAGGTTGCGAAAAGGCAGGTCATTGAAAATGATAAAGGTGGGAATATGTCATTCGCATTTCAGCATATTTATCCCCTTGTTCCTGAATTCTCGTCAACCACGAATACTGGGGTTGACTTGGAAGTAATGCACAATGGTACACCAGATAATGGCAACAGCCCGAGCCAGCTCTCAAGTCCCGATTCAAAATTCATCCAAACACTCATGACTACGGGAAAGACGATGCTTTCGACTTTGCCAGATGCATCAATTGGAAGCTTCAGCTCTCTAGGCCCATTTGGCCACTCCTTAGCACCAACACCTTTAATCAATACACCGATGCCTACCTCTATGTCCAAAGAGGCTATTGCAGCAAATTCATTTGTAACTCCTTCCATGATACCATCTGCTATCGTTGCGAACTACTGGGGAAGCGTGAACTGGGGTGTATATCAGAACTACGAGCAGATCGCTGACAAGTCGCCTCCAGACACCATGGTTCTCAAAACATTTCCATGCGTATCAAAGATATCAGAATCATTCCCAGACTTCTACCCCGCAGAATTACGCTCGCAGGATACTCAGATGAGGGCAATATTCCAGGGCTTGGTTGATCGCGATCCCATGGATCGTGTTGTCATCGCATTCAGGGCACTTCACCGTCCGAACCCACAGCAGGAGATTCCTAGTCGATGCTTTATTACGCCACTGAATATGTATCTATATTCATGCGCGCATGGGTTTTGTGCAATCCTAAAAAGGCCCATTTCAGGTCTTGTGAGTGTAGAAGAACACAGTAGCATTGGATGGGACACACTGCATATTTTGACAGAAGACGGCGGGTATGCCACTGCTCGAGTATTTTTGGACTCTGGTCGAATACTCCAAAGGAGGCTACAGTTTCTCGTTGATAATGCTGCGGATAACTACTCAATGTCCCTCAAGGATGTGATTGGCAAGTTGACCGAAATAGGCGAACAAAGAAGCAGAAAGATCCAAGAAGCATTAGACTTTGGAAGCGATGCCTCTGATGCAAGCAATGACGAACATGTTGATAAAGACTTCGACGCTGAAGAGGGAATGCCTCTCAAGAGTTTGTTGCAGAGGTATCTTACCGGTCACAAGCATAAACACGCCATTGACGCAGGTACGGCTAAGAAAATATCCCCAGCAGATCTGGCCTCCAGTATGGACAGAAAACTGTTTGAAAAGGAGTACGATATTCCTCCAATGGCCCTGTTCCATACGATGTTTGGGGAACTGTCACCCGTATTCAAATATCCGCACTCATCCATGTATCGTCGCGAAAACATACAAATCTCTTCTTGGAAGCTTATTGGTTCTAATCGACTTGAACGAGAGATATCTTATGATCTGAGAACTGAGGGAGGCGTGCTTAATAGTACGAGCATGTCAAGAAATCGTAGGGCTTGTACTGTCCAGCGTGTCGAGCGCCGAGATGATAATACACTGTATGTCGTATATGATCGAAGAACTCCATGGGAACTACCTCATGGGGCAATATTCTATACTGACTCGAGATTTGTCATTACGCATATCGGCAAGGGAAAGTCAAAGCTTACTATTTGGACGAGTATTGAGTGGATTAACAAGACAATGATTGTGACGAGCGTCGTTGAAAGCCTCTGCTTCCATCATCTGGGTGTTGAGTGCACGGTGGTCAATGATCAGATTGAAGCTGCAATTAAAAAGCTGGGCACTAAGGGCCTCTCTGTTACAGCGATAAAAATGTTTGGAAAGCTTGGTTCCAAATCTGGAGATGCAGCATCTGAGCAGTCAAGTAATGATGGGTCACTCAATAGAGAGGCCATCCAGATTTCACGATCTGTCTTGTTTGAGACTTATTACGGCTTCATTTCGAGGATGGTCGTGAGTGCCGTTAGTATGGTTTTGATGCTTATGATTGCAATTCCCAAGAGAATCTGGAGAGAGTTATCGGCTAACCGACTTTTGACACTTGCACTAGTGGGATCGTTATTGTTTAACTTGTACCTGGGAGGCAAGACAACATCCTCTTTCTGGACGGAGAGGGCAGCTTTCAAGATGTCGCGAGATCTCCGCATGATCCCTGATTCTCAAACCACCATGAAAAGGTCTATCTACCTTAGTGATATTAACGATGCTATCAATTACGGAAGGGGATTTTTGCATACTTCTGATGGAATGTGCTACCAAAAGTTCAAATCTCTTGCTTATTATGAGCCATTTGATAGCGTTAATCTTGACATGACAGACTTTGATTCTGCATTGCCTGATGTTACGTTTGACCGCAACAGTATTGAAATTACCAATCGAATTCATGAAATACGGAACGAACTGGGTATTAGGCGCAATGATCTACTTGTGAGCCTGCGTGTTCTTAATCGATTTGAGAAAGAAGCGATATTTGCCGAGTGGAGAAATTGGCTCGTTAAAGAGCTTCAAGTTTGTAACGAAGGGAAACTGCAACTAAGCCGAATCGATCAGAATCAGTCTGCAGCATTGAATAAAAACAGGGAGGCTCTGAAACAGTATTGTGACAGTTGTATGGAGGAATGGACGAATAATTCATTTGATTATGAAGATTCTGATTAAAAATTACTAGAATCTAGATGAAATAGTAGCAATACCACGAAGAAGTTAAAGTAACGCTGCATTATTTATTGTATTTTACGCCAACTTCCATTAGCATAAATAGTGTGAAGGATAAAAAACATGACATTAAAACATGATCAAAAAGAGGTTAACTAAATTTATGAAACAAAAAATAAAATAAAATAGAATAACAATGCAAAGAAAAAGATAATGAAGAAATCTCTAAACCATTATTTTCAGGCCTGTTGGTAGCCCTCTTCGACCACATTATGAGCGCCAACGATTTTCAAGAACACTTCCTCCAGCGTAGTGGGCGAGACCGAGTACGAAGCTATGCCCATCATAGCCTTATTACTCTCAAGAAGTCTGAAGATCCCCGACACTGTAGTCTTTTCATCATGAACAGGCACTGACAATCGGATTTGACCTTGATACATCCTGTCCTCCATGGCCGTGCCTGGCATCATACTGGCGGCCCAATCCACGATCTTACTCATCTCTTCCTGAGTTGTCGCTGGTGCTGATTCACATATAATATGAACGTGATAGGCACTACCGTAGGAAGTTCTCAAGTAATCGGTCGACCCAACTGCCAAAATTCTTTGTGCCAAAATACCAGCCCGAGAAGCTAGAGCATCTGCTTCTTCCATCGAGTGCGTAGTCAACACAACTGATCTGTTCAAAGCAACTGCAGCAAGAGTGTTCCACATGATACGCTTTGCAAATGCGTCCATACCACTTGAAGGCTCGTCGAGAAGTAAAACAGAGGGATTTCCAATCAGTGCAATACCGAGCGACAGTTTTCTCTTATTGCCACCACTCAACTTGTTGGCCATCCGTTCTCGGAATCTTCCAACACCAACGGCATCTATGATTTTATCGACATGGTAGTTAACATTCACAAGACCCCGGAGACGACCATAAAACCTTAAGATTTCAACTACAGTCATCTTGTCCATTGCATCGAATTGAGGACACACACCAAGCCTAGTGCGAGCAAGAGATCTATCTTCAATAACGGAAATGTCATCGACATAAATATCACCATGAGTTGGAATAACTTCTCCGCGAATCATATTAAAAGTAGTGGTCTTTCCTGCACCATTAGGACCCAGAAGAGCAAAGCACTCTCCTTCTTTAACTCCGAATGTGACATCATCAGTAACAATATTGGAACCATAGGTCTTTCCAACATGAAGCAATCGCAAACCATTCTTGTAAGTTCCCGGTGATTCCAGAACACGATTCTCTTCCTCATGTATATCGTGGATACCTTCCTGAGATCTCGGCGCAAGTCCATCGGCAGAAACTAAGCGAGATCGTTTCCAAAATTTCCATCTGATATCAAAACGATACTTGCCAGAATCCCACCAGACCAGGATACCAAATAGAAGAACTGACTGTAATATTAGATACATGATGGGGCCACCATAAGCAACAATATTTCCTAGGAAGGTAATTTCTTCACCACTCGAGCTGCACAGAACACCAAACAAGTTAAGCGACACAAACAATGACCTTATCAAATTTGCCACAGGGCCAAAGGCAGACATCACAAAATTTGCGACCAGTAGATTAGTAGGGATCGTTGATGGACTACCATAGGCAAGAATAGACAGATATGCGATTAAATAGACCAAGAAGTATATGGCCTGCACGGCTGCCGTAATTGCAAATGCAGCAAGTTGTGACTTAACCATAAGCGAAAAAACAAAAGACAATAAAATCGAGGCGAGTCCATACAGCATAAAACAAAAGAAAAGATATCCAACACCAATAATCGTGGAATTGCTTGAACCTATAATTCCCGCCAAAATAGCTGAGCACACAACGAACCAAACGAATGCGAATAATGTATATGCAGCCCACAATGGAACAATTCTTAAACCATTGGAATAATGCATAGCACGAACTTTACTCAACCTCTCGAATGTCGGATAGAGCCCTAGAAATGCAGGAGCGACTGCCATGGAAAGACCGAAATAGACAACAAATTGCAGAGTGTCTCCAGTATTATCGGTCCAGGGATTTTGAAACGGAGAAAAGTTCGTAACCAACGTAATAGTACCATTGAGTCGTACGTTATTCAAATAGTTCAAAACAGTAGTACCCGTAAATGTACCAAAATCATCACCATCAACTTGATAAGTAACTGCAGGCGAATCTCCAACGAAAAAACCACCTGGATAAAGTGCTGAGAAGTTTGCACTAACATACTTTGTAAAATCGTTGAAGCTGTTCAACAGAACGGTGTTGTTATTGATGACAGCAGCCAAAGCCAAACCCGTAGTATTACCAAACCGACTAGAGAGTCCTTCAGCGAAACTCAATATACCTCCTGTAGATGCGTCGTATTCGGCTGGCGGACCCGCAATCAATCTCATACTGGCAATGTCAATGTCGGTATATTTCTGAGACTCAAAAAGAGTAGAAGGATTGCATCCAGAGCCGTCAAAGCTCGTTAAAAATGATCGAGTAGCAATAGCGACAATAATTGGAAGAATAAAAGCCACTATTTCCGCGAGCGGGTTTCGTCTGAAGATAATACACCTCTTAATAAACATCGCAACAATTTGCTGAAATATTCCGACGACCCCTCTGCTCTCTACTTCAAGATCATTAGCTGCTACCCCCTCAATTGAGTTCGATCGAGTGGCAGCCTTGGTGAAGTCAGAAAGAGAATATCCCTCATGGTCTTCTGTTGCAAGTTTCAAGAAAACATCCTCAAGCACAGGACCAGCGACTTTATATTCATGACCTTGAGACTCCAGATTTTCAATTGTATTCAGAACCTCCTTTGTAGATTGCAGTTCAATAACCTCCTCTCCGCCAGAACCAGGATGACTCACAAATACCCGATAGCCACCACCCAGAGTCTCCTTCAAATGGACTGTGGTACCCTCAGCCTTTAAAACACCTTTAGACATGATTGCTATCTTATCAGACAATAAGTCTGCTTCATCTAGAAAATGAGTTGTAAGGATCATAGTGGCTCTGCCTCTATTGGCCAGAATGATATCCCAGATTTTCCTTCTACTGAGGGGATCCAACCCAGAAGAAACTTCATCAATGCAACATACATTTGTACCACCTGCAAACATAATGGCCAACTGCAGCTTCCGCTTCTGCCCACCACTGAGATTCATGCTCAAAGTCGAAGATTTTTCAAACAAATCGCAATGGTCAACCAAATAGTCGGCAGTTGTCTTAATATCAGCCTTGGAAACGCCCTTTATTCCAGCCCAGATTTCCACATGCTCTCTAACAGTTAATTTATCCCACAGGACATTTTTTTGTGGACATATTCCAAGTTTGCTACCAGGCCGCAAACTGATACTTCCCTCAGTGGCCGACTGAATACCCGAAATCATTTCCAGTGAAGTAGTCTTTCCAGATCCATTGGCACCTAGTAAACAAACGATTTGACCATGAGCAATATCCAGCGAAAGATCTTTGACTGCGACAATAGTCGACCTCTTCTTGGGCCAGAATCTAGAGCCAACACGATACTTCTTCCAAAGGTTCCGAATTTTTACCGAATTCTCATCCATATCTAGATCAGTCGAAACCTTCGACTTTGAAATGCCATATATCCACCGTTCGCACAGCATTGTCAGCCCAAAGAAGAAGAAAATCTGGAAGATAGCTGCGAAAAATATGACAATAACCCTGGCCTTCGAAGTAGGTGCAACTTCAATCATATTGGTTGACTGAGTATCTCTCTGCCATCTCGCAACCGTAGCCAAAAAATACGAGTAGTTGGCAGGAGGAAACAAAAACGAAAGAGCATAAACAGCACCGGCATTAAAGGGTCCCGTACTAGGGATATGCGTCTGGATTGTAGTTCCAATCGCCAAAATAACTGATACACCAGAGGCAAGAATACCTGCCAACTGAGCGCTCTTGAACAACGAACCCAAGAAAATTGCAAAAGACACTTGCGAGAATCCACTGAAAACATGGTAGAATACAATAATTGCTGCATTTGTATGGGTGAACAATTCAAAAGAAAGAGAAAGGGCGATAATGATCCAGCCTAGAATATAGACGGTGGAAAATGCCAAAAAATACGACAGCATCCTAGAAAATCTAGATACCCCCATGCTGGCCAGTAGACTAGCAAGACCCAACTCTCGCTCCTCAGCAACCACGCCTGCGAGATGATAAATAACACCGATCATACCCAAGAACAATGCAGGTGCAAGGTAGTTGATAATAGCCTTCATGTATACCCTATTTGTCTTTTCTTGGTAGCCTTCTTCGGAAATAGAGGTATATGGAATAGATAAAGGCGTATCAGTAAGATTAGAAATAGCCTTGTCAATGGCCCACTGGAACGGTAGAACATAGACATCTGACGAGGACTGATGGTTACCTATATTGATAGTCGATAACCCAGAGTTGCTTCGAATTGTATAGTTATAGATATTTTTTTCCAGGTCTATATTATTCCACTGAATGGCCCCGTAACAGTGACTGGCCCCTCGCAGATTTTCGTGGCAAAGATTCAAAATCTCGTTCTGACTAGACAGCTCGTGTACCTGGCCCTTTGGAATTCCGTCAAATACAATATTCGTAATTCTTCGCATCTCATCGGTCAACCCCACAGACTCATCCGCAGAATAGTAAGCCAATAGCTGATCACCAACCTGAGATTTAAGGTCATGAATAGGAGCCGGCTCAGAAACTCCATATACTGCAAACGGTACAAAAAAATGTTTTGCTTCGCCCATAAACACGATATACGCTACAGGTAGAAGCAGAGACCTGAAAAATGTCCAAAACCAACTTCTTCGCAGAAGTAGAATGCATTTCTTGTAGAGATAAAATAACTGAGTTACACTCAGACTACCAGACTTCTCTGAGTTATATCCGTCCTCCTCCTCCTCATTAGTGTCTATCAACAGATCTCCTTGACCTGTGGTCACAACTGACTTTCCAGGAGATGATTTCTCCACACCGTTTTCTTCGCTGAGATCTGTCTCGGTTATAGACATTCTCAACAGGCAGGGCTGCAGCACGCGCAGTTAGCTATCAGTAAAAGTGATATCAAGCCTGATCAGAAATAATCAATCTATATTGAAGAAACACAAACGAAACGGGTCTATAGCGTTCATACGACGACAGTAATGTGTGTGAGATTCCTCCCGTATAGCGCGACCTCGTATTTTTTAAGACCCCAACGGCTTGGTGCCGCAATACCCCAAATTCCACAAGCCGCATCGCATCACTCCAGCAGTTTAAGTGGACCCAGGTTTACTGTTCTTAGTGCGTCGAACTGCATTCATTATATTACTTTACTAGGTAGTTCGTTCTTCTTTGTTTGACCAGCACTTTTTCAACTTGAAATATGTGCATGTTTTTTGTTATTAGGATTATACTTCAAAGTATCAGTTCAGCATTTTAGTTTGGCAGGGAGGATCTATTATTAGCAGAGTGACATATGCCAGCTCGTTTCGGGTTTCTCCAAATGCTGTTTCATTCAATGCCAAAAAATAACCCGGGGGGTTGGAGTATCACACGTACGAAGGGACCAGTTGTTTCAGAGTAGATAATGTTGCATATTATGGGACTCGTGGAGCAGAGTGGATACCAATATGGACCACTTTTCCAATGAATTCAAAGAATACTGGCTCTCACAGACGCATTATTGGATTTGCCTGATCCCGGACTTTCGTGTCATCGCGATCCATCAATAAATACACGGAACGTAGGATCTGATGATGATATCTTCTGTACTCGGCGCAACGAGCCTGATATGATTGATCTGAGTTTTGACGAAGTTGACGAAAGACTAGGTTCTCCAAATTGGTCAGCATGGTCAAATTGGTCCTTTGAGAGGATTTGAGGTGGTTCAATTCTTGGAGCCAGGCCCGAGTAGAATACGGACACCTTGGGCGTCTTCGAGAGCGCCAAGTTAGTGCAAGCAATACGCGCCGTACCATGTAGGGAGATTGGTTCAGACCATATGTACTTGTTCCTGAGGAAGCTACTTTGTTGAATGATGACGAACTGATTTCCAGGCTTCGACCGGCTGCTTCAAGCGCCTTGCGTAGTACCTGGAAGGATCATCTTAGTAAGCTCAGGGCCGCAATAGCCAGTTGCTTAAAAGGTATATATGATCCACTGGTTATCGGAAGCCCTCGAGAACGTATATCCAATGTCAACCGTAGCAGAGAAAGGTCTGTTTTGAGGAACGAAAGACATGTTCAGACCCGAGTTATTCGGTCCATTTTCGATCCGATTCATTCGGTTGCTTCTCCGTGGTTCATAAACACGCCTTGGTAACTGAAGGAGAATATGAAATGAATATAGGAGGGGCCAGAGTAGCTCCAGACTTCGCGGATTATACTACTGACAATGATAGTTATGACAGTGATATTACTGACAATGGTAATCCGAATAAAAGATTTCTCTTTGTTGTGGAACTCAAGGCCACAGGAGTGCGAGTCATCGATTCTCTCGAGCGGGTCATGGCAAATAATGAGAGCGCTATTGCAACGGACCGTCACAATATAACCATGGCAATGGACCAAGCGATACAATTGTGCATGGCCAATGGGTGCTGATATTCATTCTGGGAGATTATGAATGCTGGACATTATTTTGGACCAAGGGGCCAGCTGTACCCGCCTGGGATGCTATGACTGTTCCTATCGAGGCGTATATTATTCCTAGGCAGTGTCGGATCATTCCTCCGAGGAGCACTATACTTGCGTATTTGTTTCATGGTGCTGACCTTTACTCTGGCGATAGTGGCACGTCTGTGGATGAATTATTCCATGAGGTGGAAGTATCACTGGAGCGAACCGAAGAAGAGATAACTCAGGTTCGTAATGCACGTCGACTACAGGGAAACATTCAGAGGTCTGGCGGGCGCCCAACGGATCTGGCAACTATCTATGAAGCTCTCAAGGAAAACGTTCAAGTTGGGTTCGGATACTGGTCGCAGGTTATTCGAGTTGATTTAGGCAGATGGCTCATCAAGTACCCCAATGGTGATGAGGAATCTGGCCAGAAGTTTTCCTCGGACAGAGGCGTTCTCAAGGTCTTTTCGCCGGATCAGTATTCCAACTTTCTGGATAAAGAGGGCCAAATCGAAATCAATACCATTGAAGTCACTTGAACTATTTGATAATGAGATGGACAACTATGACCGTCTCAAAGATCTCATGGGTACATGTGTGCCACGGGTGCTTGATACCGCAATGATCAGGAGAGAGAATAGCGAGTGGGTTTCAGGTAGCCTTTCGGGACCGTATATACTTTTTGAAGACCTGGGAAGTGAGCGGCCTCCAAAGAGCGATAAGGCGGTGTACGAGGAAGCTAAGAAGCAGCTGAAAACGATTCATGAGCGAGGGGTCATACACGGGGATATTTCAATGCGTAATATGGTATTCAAAGATGGCCATGCTTATTTCATTGATCTTGCATCGATCAAGTCGCCAGAACATATATCCATAGATCAGGACCTGAAGGACCTGTATAATACTTTCTTCTATGATTTGGAGTAAGATTTAGGCTATAGATAGTTTTAAAATCGCTGGTCGATTTATTCTTTTGTATCAAACAAAATATAACGTTACTTCCGATAGTTTTGAAACTTAGGCTTGTGCTCCGCGATAGAGTGAATGATAGACCTCGAGTTCTTAGTCTCAGCCTTTCATACGGATAAATCAGGACTGTTTCCTGAATTTGACACTGAGAGACGTAAGGAAGACAATTTTGGGACTAATTTGGAATTCTAATAAAGAGGAGGTTAAATACGAAGTGAGGTGGACTATGGCAGTTGTTGTATACAGCTGACCGTCAGTTTCATCAATTTCAACGACCGCCTCACCTGTACCCCGGCCCACTGTTGACGACCGAGCACCAATTTGACTTGTTTTTACTTGTCCAATGAATGCAGGATGGTCTTCGTCCCGTTAACTGATGCTGCAACGGCTGAAAGTCGAATCTTGCACCGGGTTAGGCAGCATAGTGCTACATTCGTTATTACTCAATCACCCTCGGGCGTCTTGATTAACCCTCTCTGTCTCTGCCCGTTCAATCTCTGTTCGGTAGCCAGATTGTTAATATCTGCGACTTACCGATGTTCTGTGAAAAGCTCGGATCGAGCTTTCGGGACTCGGCCCTCTCCCCGTGTAACGCAAACTGGAGCGGAAACCGCCCAAAAATCCTACGCCAACATGTGAATGTAGCATTTTTCAGATCCGGGGTATTAGACTTTATATATATAAGGCCGCAGCAATTGCCAACGTAGGATTCAACTGGATAAAACTTTGTCACCTTTCAATTTATTCAACCAAAAGACTATAGACACAATGGGTAATAAAGTTAGAATTGCAATTCTTGGAGCGGGTCTCTTCGTAAAAGGAGGTGGGTACATATAGCGATCATTTTGCTGAAGAATTGAAGTTTATCGCTGACATAAATACTTGTTAGAGCACTTGAACGCCGTCTTGAAAAGTGAGAGCACTGAGCTCGTAGCTCTGTACTCTAGAAGTAATAAATCGGCCTCTGCCGTAGTAGATGGAACTGCCGCTGCTGCTGTAGATCTCTACTCGGATGATTCTAAGGACGGCAAGAACCTGGATGCGCTTTTGGCTAGATCCGACATTGACGCAGTGATCGCTGTACTTCCTATCAATATTCTTCCAGAAATTGTCAAAAAGGCACTGAAGGCCGGTAAGCACGTGCTGTCAGAGAAGCCAGTCACCAAGGATATCGCTACTACAGAGGATCTTATCCAATTCCACAAAAGCAGCTACAGTAAATTGCAGTGGGGAGTAGCAGAGAACTTCAGATTCATGGCTGCATTTGACAAGGCAGTTGAGATCTCAAAGGCATACGGCAAAATTAACAACTTCCACTTGCAGCTGTTCACCAAAATTGCACCCAAGGATATTACAGAGTGGCGTGTTGTCCCTGAATACCAAGGTGGGTTCCTTTTGGATGGTGGAGTGCATTTCGCAGCAAACCTGCGTCAGATAGTAGGAAAGAAGATCACCAAGGTCGCCGCTTTCACTGCGTTGAACCAGGACTATCTCGTACCGGTAGATACGGTCAATGGAATTATTCAGCTCGAGGATGGTTCCAGCGGCACCTTTTCAGTGTCATTCGGTACTTCAAAGTCGGTTTATGAGTGCACTGTCCAGTTCCAAGACGGATGGGTTTCAACCACTCCAGGATCTCTGACCTACAAGGGCAAAGACGACAAGGAGGAGACAAAAGTTGAATACCCTGATAATGACGGTAAACCAGCAGTTCAGCGTGAACTCGAGGCATTTGCTGCTTCAATCCAAACTGGTGTGTCTGATCCCAGACTCGCACCTGAGCAGGCTCTCGTAGACCTGGCATTGGTAAGTGATATAATTTTCGGAATGCTCAACTATGCTCATGAAATACTAACTGTACTCTTAGATCGAGAAGATGCTCGTGTCAGGCAGCAACGGCGGCACCGTACAAACTCTATAAGCAACATGAGAATGAAAAACAACCGATAGCAGTGTTAATAACTATATAGACTTTGCTAGCTATGCTAGTCCAAAAAAGCTGACTATAACTTTGATAAGGCGCTGACCACTTGAACTGGTTGCAACAAGTGGTTGAAATCCTCTGATGTCAATCTTCAGCACATCCTTTTCATCACGAGAAATAATACTAGGTGGTACGATTGTGCCGTCCACTGATACCCTCGCTTTGGAATCATCAAAATTCTTGACGTATATTCCAAGAACACCATAGGCCTTCAGGAATGTCGAGATTACTATAGATCCGTTATTATCTTCTTTGACTTCAGATGAATCGACAGCGGCGATTCCCATCATGTTATTCACAAGGCCAAAGTTTGCATATTCCCGATAGTAGCCCAGTGGCTCAGGGGGAACAGCAGTAATAATATCCCATTCACCATTCGCCAGACTCAAGAGCCGACTGTTATTCTCTCTCCAGACAACCTTATCCTTGTAAGATCGAAGTACACATGCTTCCGAGGATCGTCGGTGGGTCGTCTGAAACTCAGAATGCCCAGCAAATTCAGTAGATTCTTTTCCAGATAGATTGAACACGCCTAACACCGAAGACCTATGGTAACTGTTGAGAACTCTCACAAAAGATGCACTTGTAAAGCCCTGATACAGGTCAAGGGGTAATGCCCTTCCATCAAGGCGGAATACTACGCCACGACCAGAAGAATCAATGGCAGAAAACTTGTGAAACAATTCAAGATCATGTATACCAGAATAGTCAGTAAAATAAACCGGTCCGCCGGACATGCATCGAGCTGCGGCATGTAAACTAGGCAGAACAGGGCTGATAGGGGAACCTGTCTCGTTACGCAACTTACTCTGAAACATGTCGTAATCCAAGAGAGTATTCAGCTGGCCAGTATAGATGACATTAAAGGAATTTGTGTAGATATGCCACAGATGACTGGAAAGACGCTCTGGGTAGAAGTCATCAGAATTACGGAAGACTGGCATTGGTTGGCCAGGTTCCCTTCGCTGCAGGGAATAATTCATAATATTCGGTACCATTGCCATACAGTAAATGATCTTTCCATTGAAGAATTCCATTGCTGTTTCCCATAGAGCATCCTGAAATGCTACAAACACTTCACCACGCAAAATTGGATCGCTGATTTCATCAATATTAGTCTGATTATCAATTTTGACACAAGTTATACCGCAATCCCGCAGAAATGAGAAGTAAGTATGATAAAACTTGAATGCTTCTTCATAATGAGGGATCCTAATCTCCCTATTGATTCTTCCTATGTGACAATCAATAGTCCTGAACATCTTGTCAACCTTGGACCCTCGAGAGAAGCCATTCCAATATCCGAAAATTGTCGACCAGACACCAATTTCAACAATATAAGCAAATCGCTCGCGGATGTCATCGACCAGACCCTTCAAGCCCCTAGGGAAACGAATCGGAGCAGCTTCGAAGTCATAAAGTTCCCTATTACCCATAGTACTCTGCCAGCCATCGTCGATAATAATACCGCCAATTCTAAGGCCAGAGTCATGAAGATCTTGGAGAGCATCAAGAATCATGTCGTGGTCCATTCGAGACCCCAAACTATTCCAAGTACAATAAATAAGCGAGTCATACCAAGCCGTCTTCCAATAGTGCTTTGGGGCAGAATCTATGACCGCTGATGGAACAGCCGAATTTCCAGATATGTTTCTGCTGACAAGAAACAAATCCTTCACAAGAGCAGACGGCTCAAGGCCATATCCAATCAATACATGAAGAGCTTCTTTCTGATCGAATTCTGAGTCATTGTCACCCTGAAGCACCACACGACCATCAACAGACTTCACATAACTGGTACAAAGATCTAAACCGCCAGAGATGGGCAATATTGCTACATGAATTCCATCATTACGCTGGAACAGAGTCAATGATGATCGATGGTCAATGTCAAAACTCTTTTTGTCAAATTCAGCGCTCGTACGCGGCTGGATCCAGGCATCCGACGATCTCACAATGGACAGATACTGTTTCATGTTCACGGGCACACCAATATCAACTTCAATCGAAGACCCTCCTACAGCAGTTTTGGTTAATTTGAACAGGTTTGAAGACGGATAGCGCTTAATGCTCAGAGAGCTCTCACTGGCAGAGGCAAAAAGGTCATCCAATGACAAATTTGTTGCTTCAAAGTCTATCTTTGACGCATTCAAGATGGCCGCTGTGCTCATCGGAGCATTACCGATTCCCCCGTCCACCCATGTACCACCCCCGTGGGCCGACACTGCAAATGCCGACAGTTCAATGGATTTTATTCCCTTAATTGACAGAGAAATCGTCATATATTTCCCTTCGATGCCATCTGTGACAACTTCGGCAACATCAGATTCTGACAGGGCACTGACTTGCCAGGGATCCTGAGTATTATGCCGCCAGTAAAGATTGACACTCGTAGTATCATTCGTAACAAAAGCTCTGACCAGGATCGATTTCCTATCCACAACGTTCAATACGCTGCCAATAGCAGGAAAAAACGAAACGAAACCCATGTATATTAACTTGGATCTCAAGATACTTAATATACAGAATAGAGCAGCACCACGCCCTCTATAAGTACAAGATTTTTATCGCCAGTCTAGAATGGCGCACTCGCCTTTAAGTTTCACTTAAGTCTTGGTCCTTAGATAATGAGTACTGATGTACTCTGGACTGGGGAGCAATATGCTGGCCGTAGTTGTAGCTGGGACGCTGGGGGAGACCACGGGGAATATGTTAGTGTTCCCGCTATCCCGCAGTACTCTTGGAGTGTACGACAGCCCCGCAATAACATACGAACCAACCCCACACAGTCTAAGCGCTAAGACTGAGACTTGCCCAAGGCAAATGACATGGCAAGATCAAAACAGGACCCAAACTGAAAAAGTGCATTTAAATGAAGACTCCAGCTGCTGCTGATGACATGGCTTTCTCTATATTGACATGTTACCAAGAGTCAACAGTGCCTCTAGAATTGGTAAGTCTCGGCTTGGGCCGCGACCACAAGCACGATCACATAGCACTGGGTCAAGTTAATTAGACACGAGCAGAATGGTCCTGGTGCGCCAAACACAGACAGAATCTGCGTAACGAGTGATGGAGTACGAATGCACATCTTGATCACGGCGTAATTCATTTAAACGACGCCGCATGCCTTTTGATCAGCTACTCTATAGTATACACCTACGATAGACAGCTGTGCGATATTGAGAGTTGTCTCCATGGTACTGAGATTGCCTACGTCTCCCTAGACACAACAACATCAGTCCGAAAACAAGAGGAACCAGAGTAATTTCAACCAGAGCGGGACCCCCTACTGAGTCGCACTCTGACAAAGTTCATTTTAATATTCCAGGACCAGCCAACGCGGCTGTAGCCTATTATGACGTGTTTTGCTCGTGCGTACAGCTTCTGGAAGAAGCTTCGTTGATGCTGTCAATACTATGCACAAAACACTATCTCGTTGTCCCTGCATCAAGACTCAACTCTAAGCCAATTGTCGTCATCATCTATCGCCATTGGCCGAGCAGCCGCACACTCCATGTGTGTGAAGAGCTTGAGCGGAGGGCTAATAGAACAACTCACTGAAATCTACAAAGCATTTTTCAGGATCACAACTTTTTTGAGTTTTGCACTCGAAGAGCCTCTGATCCCGAGGCAACTGAAGAGACTACCGGCGGTTTTGCGGTGACCATAGATGCCGTCCTAGCACTTTCGGAGTTCTGGTCGGACTTTCAAGATAACCTCCCCCCTGTTTATTAACCTGCCGTTTCGCCCTAGCTAGCGCGACCTTTAGAAGCAGATATCCACAATGGCTTCAGAAAAAGATCCTGGACCGCTATTGTTAGACACTCTACCAGTACCTGCCAGCAGTGATGAGCACCAGCAACAGGAGCGAAAACGGGTGAGAAAAGCAGTTGCATTGACTGTAATCACTATTGTAGCTTGTTTATTTTGGTTGGCTGCTCCTACCTTTCACTCTAGCTCACGTCATCATCCTGGCCGCAGACATAGACCTGCACAGCGAGAGTCTAGATGCCGAATCCTCGACAGGATAGAGCCTTCGGACACGTTTTATAACATTTCGTATTTTTCCACTGCAGAATACCAAAAGCGTTCTCTAGACATTTGGAGTGGAGCCGTGCAAGTCCGTACTGAAAGCTTTGATGACCTGGGAGACATTGGCGTTGATAAGCGATGGGACGTGTTCTATAGTTTCCGCCAGTACCTGGAAGAAACATTCCCCGTCATCTTTGAGACGGCAGAGGTAGCGACTGTGAATACACATGGGCTTGTATTCACGTTCCCCGGAACGAATTCTACTCTTAAGCCTACACTTTTAACTGCCCATCAGGACGTTGTTCCTGTTCCACCAGAGACTGTCGAGAGATGGACTTTTCCACCCTTCAGCGGCCATTTTGATGGGGAATATGTCTGGGGCCGAGGTGTTGGTGATTGCAAGGATTCATTGACCAGTATTATGGAGGCAATAACAGTTCTTCTACAACAGGGATTCAAGCCTGAGCGAACTCTTATAGTTGCATTCGGGTTCGACGAAGAGGTCAGTGGTAGACAGGGCGCTGGGCATATTTCCAAGTATCTGCTAGACAGGATCGGGCCGGATTCGCTGTTCCTGCTGCTTGACGAAGGCGGTCTTGGAATCACAGACATGTCTGGAATGACATACGCGTTTCCTGCCACAGGAGAGAAAGGATATGTGGATGTACACATTAAAATTACTATGCCGGGTGGACACTCGTCAATACCGCCCGATCATACCGCTATCGGTGTCGCTTCGTTCCTCGTGCAACGAATTGAAGAAGCTCAGTACAAAGCAGATATCACTGTTGAGAATCCTTTTTATCACCAACTTTTGTGTCTTGCAGAGACAGATGAGAAACTTGATAAGCACCTAAAGGCATCAATCTTCAACATGGATAAATGCCCCAAAGCGAAGGCACATGTGATTAAGCAGATGAGCAAGAACAAGTCAACCGAGTATCTGATGAAGACCAGCATTGCAGTGGACATAATCAATGGTGGGCTGAAAATAAATGCTTTGCCAGAGGAGGTTCGAGTTTCTGTAAATCACAGAGTTGCGGTAGAGTCTTCAGTCAAAGTTGTCAAAGACAAGATTGCCGCAATTGCTGATCATGTCGCAAAGAGATACGGCATGGCTGTAGAGGCTTATGGAGTCAGAATTGACAAGAAGGGTGATCCAGAAGTTGGTCTTTTCTCTCTAACTACTTCATCTGACCTTGAGCCAGCTCCTGTAACATCTCACATTGACAATCCAACCTGGGATATTCTGGGCGGTACGATAAGATATGTTTTTGAAGAGGATTCTCAGAGAGCTGCGGTCGTTGCCCCGTGTATCATGACTGGAAATACTGACACCAGATACTACTGGGATCTTACAAGAAATATCTATAGATTTTCCCCTAGTAGAGGTGGAGAACATTCCAATATCCATGCTGTTGATGAACATGCTTCTCTTAGCAGTCATGTTCAAGGTGTAGCGTTCTTCTACGAATTCATAAAGAATGTGGACAAGTTCAGGGAGTAGCATGTTGTATAGAAATCTAGTTATCGTATATGCGTCTGATATTGTGTTATGCTCTATGAGCTAGTTGTGCCCATCCCCCTGCGGCCTGGGCCGCTGCTGACCTAAACTGGCCTATGTGAGTTATGCCCCGCCATGACACTATTGGTCGCATCCACTACAATTATAAATACAGCGTCCCGAGACAGGATCGCCACATACCCTTTTCTCGTTTCGCGCCCCTGGCTATAATATTATATTGAATATATTCATAATGTCTGACCATCAGTATCATTTTAATGTTGCAATGTCGTGTTCTGGTGAGTACTCGTCGGTCGAGCCGATTATTAATATTTATTGGAGTTACTACTAACTAATGTTGAATTATAGGGTGCTCCAACGCCGTGAATAGAGTTTTGACGAAACTTGATGGGGTTAAGGGCATCGACATCTCTTTAGAGAGGCAAACAGTCGATGTCAAGACCTCCGAGTCATTAGGCTACGATACTGTTCTCTCCACCATCAAGAAGACCGGTAAGACGGTTCATAGTGGAGAAGTGATTGCTTAGAAAGCTAGCTCTTTTTTTGCTCTTTTTTAAGGAAGTACATAGAAATTATCTGGGTAGATTCAAGCAGAAAATAAATAATACATAACAGAGGGAGTTTACTAGTTTTCTCCAAGATCAATTCTCCATACCCAGTCATGGATATTGCTGGCAGTACGCTCCTGAATAGTATCACCACGACCAGCAGCAACTCGTAAAACAAGCTCATTAAGCTCTGTACGACCAAGAATATCTACATGCTCTGCAGTTTTTGCCCCGCCTCGTATATCCAATCGATCTGGCTGGTGAAGCATTTCAACAACCGTAACCTTACTGCCTCCCGGGTTGAACTTCGACCCAGCATCTTTCCATCTGTGGCACATTGTATGGGTGACCAGAGATATAGTTCCATCTCCTTGGCCGAGTACCACTGCATCGTTATCGGCCTGAGAAATGGAAACGTTCAACCGAGAGATTTCTTTGTCGGCCTCTTCCTGATAATAGTAGCTTCTCTCGGTGGGCTTTCCAACTCCATAGAAACAGAATATATTCATATCCGGAGCGTTGGGCAGTGCCACTTCAAGGGGGTTGATCCATTTGTTTGGCTTGGATTCATTCTCTTGCACTTCCTTCCGAGTTTTGGCGATGCCATGAGAATAAGAGCCTTCAGTACGATTGCGGAACCACTCTGGAGCCTGGGAATAGAGGTAATCGATAGACTCTAAAATGGTCAGATTTCGGGAAGACAGGTTCGAAACGGGATTTCGAAACCGAATGAAATTCCCGTACGAAACTGCTGACTCTTCCTCTCCCTGAATACTGACTGAATCGTCGTCAGGTGCCTTAGTTAAGTCACCCCAGATTGTGTCACCTCCCTTTGGAAGCATGCTTGCGATTCCACCAAATGTTCGAAGCATATCTGCCCTTTCTCTGCGGGAAAAGAACTTCTCAAGCCCGTACACTGCCATTGCGTTCAGTTGAACAGTATCTTTCATTTCACCACTCAATAGCGCTACAATAGCCTTGGGGGTTCCCAGCGTGGATCCGGATATATCAACAAAAGAAGCAATATGATCATTAACCCAAGTTGGACCTCCATTGCCATGTCCTTCAGCCTCCACCCATTTTAAAAAGTAAAAAATGATTTGAGTGCCCATAGAGTGGCCCACCAGGACAGTTTTCTCTCCAGTACTATTCAGGCTCTGTTCAATCGAGAGCCGCAATTTTGAGAAGTATTGATCTCGCCGCTCAAGATCAGGGTATGCCAGTCTCCAATCATATGAAGCCACCACCATATTGTTAAGATCATAGCCCAGTGCAGCAAGATTCTCAAGTATTTTATTCCATATCCAATACCCGGCAACAAAGAAATCAGCCGCTTCCATGCCCTGAGCGGCCCTTAGCTTGAAAGAAGGAGGATCCAATCCTGTTTGCGTATCAAGCATAATATGCTTCAGCCAGCACTGCTTATCCAGCAACATAGAGCGTAACATATACCAACTCCCCCAAAGTCTCTTTCTAAAGTAGCTTTCGCTAGGGCATTCAGGTGTTCCATCGAGACCCCACGACTCTAATCCAGTTGAAATCACGCCCGGAATCAGCACTATAGGGTGCCGAGCGTGAAGACCCTCGCGTCTCAGTTGACTGCCAACAGCAAATGATTCAGACAGTTTCGCATGGTCTTTCTCAATATCACGGGCCTCACGAAGTACTGAGATGGGCAGCATGTCACGGAAATCGTCGAAGAACGTATCGAATGATAAATCAGACAGCATATCTAGTGACACAAGATCTTGATTCTGGGCCCCATACCACATTACAGAGATTCCAAGAAGCGCCCCTAAGATGAACATGAACCTCTTTGATTGCGTGAGGCGCCAATCACTTTGTTCTTTCTTTAACGCGTCATCCTTTTGCTTCTGCTTCTGCTTCTGCTGCTTGCTGTGTGACTCCTCAGCATGAGTGAATTGAACATTTGAGGTTGCACTTGCTGACTTCCTCGCTGCACTAGTCCTACGACGCACAGTCGACATTTGCGAAAATACAAGTCAGTATCGATTAGCTGGCGCCACTTGACAAAGTCAGAGTGGGTCACAGTTTGTAAATCGTAATCCAAATACACTCAAATGATGCAGAACTGATCCACCGTACTATCGAGTGATATATCTTATAATATTTTGATAGTTGATTCCTTGTCTTGTTTCAGAGATTATTTCATGATCCTGGGAACTGCACTGCGGATTCGCGTCAAATCAAATAACTTTTTAACATCTTTACCATTATTCAGAGATTAGAGGGCATATACTCCGAGAACGCGTAACGATTTTTTTAGAATCGGATTTAAAGATCGGGCTCTGATATTTGATCAGGTAGATAATAAGCAATTTAATACCCTAGATGCTTAGGTCTACTTTGTCATCCCTACGGGATTGGAGAGAGTACCTCACGCCGGTCACTCACACCTCATCCTTCAAGAAAACTGGTGAGATAACACCAGAAGAGTTTGTAGTGGCTGGTGATTACTTGGTATACAAATTTCCTACATGGCAGTGGTATGTATTAGCGTCCCGTGATATTGTTAGGTAAATAATGCTGACATAGATCCAGGGCACCTGCGCCTCCATCAAAAAGAAGAGATTTCCTGCCTCCTGATAAGCAATATCTTATAACAACACATGTGCCATCTCATGTCAGGGCTGCTGTATTTAGCGAGGTAGAAGAGGCTGTGTCGGAAGAAGAGGGAGAATGGATAACGGCTAGGGCGGATACTGGTGAGAAGACGAGTGTACGCCATGTACTATCGGATCCCCTGGATCTAGAGGAGATTGTTGACATTGATCTGGAAGAAAACGATCTGGAAGGAGACGAGGAAGATAATGGAGTTTATCGATCTGGCGTTCAGAATGCTAACACGGAGTCGCCGTCGCGAAGTTATAACCTTTATATCACATATTCGACCTCTTACAGGGTACCCAAATTCTATTTAAGTGGGTTTAATGCAGAGGGAAGCCCTCTGAAACCTGACGAAATGTTTGAGGATATAGTTGGTGATTACAGGGATAAAACTGTCACGATAGAGCGTGCGCCGTTTGAGGAGGAATTAACTTTGATTTCGATACACCCGTGTCGACATGCTAATGTAATGAAAATATTACTGGATCGAGCTGAAGCCAAAGCAAGTAGTTTGAGTGCTAAGGCTAAAGAGCTGGAAATAACGAAGGGAATAGCCAAGATAGGACTCGCCGATGGCTCGGATGAGGCAGACATAGACAATGCAGACGAGTGGGAAGAGATTGCCAAACATGAGTCCTCTGCTGAGGCTCAGGATGCTGCCATTAGAGTGGACCAATACCTGATCATTTTCCTGAAATTTATTGCGAGTGTGACCCCTGGAATCGAGCATGACTTTACAATGCCTGCTTTATAAGTTCGAGTTTTTTCTGATGACTGATAATGCCTTTGACTCTTTTTTCTTCTTCTCTCCTCTTTGAATTCTGTCCATGATAGAAGAGTACGATTAACTATATAGCTTTGTAGGTAGACTTCGAAGTACTTATTCTTTTTCGAATACTTATTTTATTTACAATGCACGCCTGATCACTGATCGACAGCAGTCTGTTTCAAAAGAATAAGCCAGGGTGAAACTGAGTATATGATGTCTCCCCGACTTTTCTAACCAGCGTCCGGTCGTCAAAGTAGTTGTACTCAGCCCAGCTTGCCATTTCGCTTTGAGAATATGGACCATACACTTCGTTGCTGCTTCCCTCCCATTTGTATTCCCAAGAAACGCCGTCTTCACTCTTCGCACTTGGATTTGGCGAGGGACTACGCTTTCGTTTGAGATCAACATAGCTTACCCCAGTTTCGCGCTGATATATCCGTGACAGTTCCTCTTTGGTCATCTCGTAGACGTTCGACAACCCCTGCTGAAGAAGTTTATCAGCATCTTCCGTAATTTTTTCAATGGCTTCTTTGTGCTTCTCGTCAGTAGGAGATAACGGAATGTGCTTTTTGCCCTTGTTGGTGGGTCCTTCCTTTTTCCGATAGCTGTTGAATCTGACCAGTGATTCTAATGGCGACTCTCCTAGCTCCATATAGCTCAGCAGACTCGACAGAAGATCGGCCATGGAAATAAATATTTCCATATGCTCTTCATTTTCCTCCTCTCTATGTATATGCGCTTCTCTAGCCTTCTTTATATCTTGCTTAGACAATCCGTCAAGCCACTGGTCTTGATGTGCACTCTGGTCTGCAGCATTCCTGATGAAGTTTCCATCTTCATCAAAATTACCATCTTCAAGATCTGTTCGCAAGTGAAAGGCCTCTAGTTTTGGCTCCCTTCTAGGACCGTTAGGATTGTTGGATCTATCAATAGCTATAGAATCGTCGGGGTTCACAAAATAGTCAATATCCACATTCGATTCCGTTATATCTTCCTTCTCGTCATCCGTACTGTCAGCCTCTGAGTCTCTGATTCCTGAGTCCAGCTCAGCCCCTCCAGATTTTTCAAAGCTTTCCATATCCAGAAACTTAGTACTTTTCTTCTTGCCGACTGCTTGCTCTTCGGCAATTTTTGGCTCATCTTCGCCAAACATATCGTCGTCATCGTCATCATCATCATCGTCATCTTTTACCCCTTTATTTTCGATATCCTTTGCTCGCCTAGATCTTCCGTCATCAGATGAGTCCGAGTCGAAGTCTAGCTTTACAGCATTTCGTTTCTGTCTTCGATAAGATCCGTCAATATCTTGCTCCAAAAGGACATTTTCTTCCGTCTTCTGCTCTTCATCTGAATCGTCAGCAACAAGATTGAGAGGATTCCGATGATCAAACGCAGCTCTTCGCCCAGACGCTTGAAATCCTTCAGATTCCATATATCGGACCAGCTCTATGTCTAAGTTGAAGTTGGCTTTGGGCAAGGGTTGATGAATCGTTCCGTTCCTAAGAAGTATTGTGTAATCCGAGCTGGCTAAGATATATTTAACACTGAGTGAGGCTCGAAGTTAAACAATAGCCGTCATCGAATGGAGCAGCATGAGGATGCGTTTGAATCTGTCCTGAACTTGGAAGAGCAGTGAGTTGCGAGATTAGATGCGGATTATCCTACTCATGCATACTAATGCGAAATCACTATTAGGTTCTATGCAGAGGGCTTCGAAGAGGGACTAAATGATGGAATCAAGGCTGGTGAATTAGAAGGTACTCAATTCGGGATTCAAACAGGTTTTCAGAGATATATAGAAGCGGGGATACTCCAAGGTCGCTTGGCTGTGTGGCAATCGGAGCTTGGATCAACCGAGCGAACGGCTAAGAATCTTTCTCAACTAGCAGAGCTGTTGAAGGCCTTACCTAAAACAAACCTGGATTCAGAAGTACAAGTATTTGAGAGAAGTCTAAAAAAGGCAAAAGCCAAAGCCAAAGTACTCGTGGCGGGATCTCAAACGAAGATTCCAATTGGCCTGCCAGAAAATACTATGGGAAGCAGACCAGCCGAAGAGACGATTGAAGGATAATTGAAAGACAGTAAATCTTGAGATGTCTCTCGCTATTGTACATAAAAATAATTTAAAATAAATAAATTCAGATCACGAGATATTGATCCACGAGCTTTCTCGCGTATCGGGCATTCCCGCTGAGGGTGTAAATAAGCATTAGGTTATAAGTAGCCTCCTTTCGTAGATCATATTCCGAAGAAGCATATTCAGACTCTAATACTCGATGATAATATACGACAGCCAGACCCTGCAACCCGAGCACATGGAATGTCCGTCCCATATTATAATTAGCTTCCATCTCAGCGGCACCGCCATGCTTTACTCGAATATCAAAATACTCCAGCAGATAAGTGAGGCCCTGCAAAATCTGTAAATGACGATTAGTCGTTTGCCGCTGTAGCGCCCGATGAATATGTACGATGCCAATCGACAGGAGAATCATATCATCTTTCGGCATCAATGAGTACGCACGAGTCAAATAATTGAGAGAAGGCACATAGCTCCGACCAAGAAGCATCATGTGCGAATACAAAACCAAGAGTAATGGATTCTCCTGTTCCAAGGACATGGAGGTGTCCATAACCCTTGCCGCACCGCTGATAGATCTCTTCTGAACAACAGAATCAATAGCTTTAACCTGTCTGAGAAAAAATTTCTGATTGTTATTGTTATTGAACAGTTCACAAGCTGCATTACCGGAGCTGAGAAGGCAACCGTAAATTCTGAAAACATCGCTGTGAAATTGATTAACATTCATGTATTCACGGGCAAGATCATTTCCTAGTCTATAATCGCGAGCATGGAAAATGCAAGAAAAATGGACCAAGTTTATTACTCGGGTTCGAAATGGATCTGCCGCGAATATATTGACCTGCCTCGCTGTATTGAGTACTGAGTACGCATCCTGAACGTCTTCATATCGCGACAGCAACAAAGCGTATTGCATAAATATATCAAACCAGGCGTCAAAGCTAATCGTTCTAAACACTTGGCCTTGTGGTTCATCGAGCTCTTCTTCAGAATCAGACTCCGCAATCTCATTTTCATCAATTCTCGATGTAAGTCGTTCAATTCTCTCATCAATTCCCATATCTTGCTTTCTCTTAGTAGCAATTTCAATACCAGTGAAGAATTTACTTTTATCACTTGAAAAGAACCTTTTGATTGAGGTAAACATGTCCACGAGCTGAGAGGCAAATCGAAGCCACTGAGATGTCGCAGCAATATTGCCGTTATCGAGGCCCTCCTGATAGAGTATAAGTTTAGAGTATAGCTCTGCAGCATAGGCTTGTGCTTTTCGTTCAGCATCAATCCTTTCGGCTCTCGTCTTTCGACGCTGCTTTCGAATTTTGTCTCCGTGTACCCTATTTGGTATAAATGACGCTGAAGTATCCTCTATTACGACTTGCTTATGTTCTACCTCACCTGCTTCTTCTGCACTCAGGAGCCTCCTGACCTCATAAACCCGATCAATCAGAGCTCTTGCACGAGTGTTATTTCCCTTTGTACCGCATATTTCGGCCAAGTCCATCATGGCTTCAATAGCTTCGGATTTCTGGGTTTCGCATTCAAGAATATACTCGTAGACTTCCTGGGCCCTGTCGAGGTCCTTGAGTCTGAAATGGCACTTACCAACATGAAGCAAGAGGCCGATATAAGTGTCTTCAAAAGAATCACCTAGAAGTATATTGAATACATCCAGGGCATCATTGTATAGCTCCGCTTGTTCAAGAGCCACACCAACAGACATAAACAAGTCTCGTAGGTTGGAGGGATTAAGACGAGTCAGGAATTGTAAATGAAGGAGGGCCTCTTCATAGTCTTTGGTTTTTAGCCTACAGAGTAGAATCCTTGCACGGATATCGATTGGTAGGTAGAATCGATCGGGATCGTTAGCAAGCCTGCTTGTCTCGAATTTCTTTGCTGTTCTCCTTCTTTCGTCAAACTCAGAGTCATCCTTAAAATCATCCCACCATGTCTCTTCACCCCTTCCTAGGAGCCATCTACTAACAACTTTTATTGTCCTTATTGCCTTCCTATAAGCACCCTTATCACTATAGAGCTCGGCAAGAACGTTCAGTTCCATCCAGCCAAAATTAATATCCGGATTACCATATGTGATGGGTTCACGATTTCTTCTTAGAATATCCTCATAGATTGTTACGGCCTCGTTGGCTCTCCCGAGATCAGCCAAAATCTCCACAATGGCTAGAACTATATCATTTCTAGTTTCTTCTCTCATCAGAGGAAAGTGCGATTTCCTGACCTTCGTATATATATCCAGCGCACGAGTCAGTTCACCGGTTTTCACACATAGTCGCGCACGCTCCAATCGTATTTCGTAGTTTTCTGGTAAGAGCCTGGCTGCATATCCATAAAGTACTACGGCCTGGTCCAAATGATTCAGTTCTGCACTGAGGTTAGCCACGTCTATCCAGCCATCGGCATCACTTTTGTTTAAGTGAATCGCTGCCATCTTTGCAAGCAGCACCTTCGCTTTATCACCAAGCTGTTCATACACAGAGGCCAATATAATATACGCGCTTCTGGCATCTCTGTCGTGCGTGATGGCCCGCTCCGACAGCTCTATAGCTAAATCGTATTGTTTCTCTATAAACGCATGAGATGCATCAGACAGCAGACCCCGTACCAGCGGTGTCAATTCATGGTTGTTCACAGAAACTCGTCCGCGCGACCTTTTCTTCGCCCGTCCTGTGCTCTCTTCAGCAAAGTCCTCCTCGAAGTCTTCCTCAAATTCGTCATCAATTTCTTCAGAGTCATCCTTGAGCAAATTATGCAGATACATGTCAGGACCATCTGTCGGACCATCTGTCGGACCATCTGTCGGACCATCTGTCGGACCATCGCCATCAGCCTCCCATGCTATCGGGCCCTGATACTCAGCATCGTCGTCATCGTCGTCGTTCTCGCCTTCGCCAGAAGAAGCAAATAGATTTTCAACACGACGCATTTCGGGATTTCCCAATTCATTATCTATGGATTCCAAAAAAAATTCCTCATCGTCGCTGTAATCCTCTTCTCCTGATTGCTCCATACTTCAACTTGAGCCAGTGGCTTATCCTGGCGCGAGTGCACGGATAATGTTTCTTGGGAGCGAGCGAGTGGTTGGAGTCTCGGCCGCCGGGAGAACATAAAGTTGACCATACGAATACAACTGCTTTACCGATTACGAAGGAATCATTGGAGGTGCGACACTTGAACAATGGTATGTCATGCACTATAAAAAGCCGTCTGTGATGACACTAATAATTCTGTTTAGTTTAATGAGTTGAATAATATGCTTCGGTATAATGCGCCGTCCTCGTGGAGGAATGATCAGCTCCAGAAGTTCCAGCAGTACTTCAGATGCTATCCTGTGGCTATGATGCCCGGGAAAGAGAGAGATAACCTCAACTATGGCGGGAAAATCGTGTTGCCCCCTAGTGCCTTGAACAAGCTAACCATGCTTCATATCACATATCCTATGCTTTTTGAGCTGAAGAGCGAGGAGACCGGACTAACCACACATGCGGGCGTGCTGGAGTTCATAGCAGAGGAGGGCCGAGTATATTTGCCACAATGGATGATGGAAACATTAGCTGTATCTCCAGGGTCTCTTCTACAAGTTGGATCTGTCGATTTACCTTCAGGAACATTTGTGAAAATAGAGCCTCAGTCAGTGAATTTCTTAGACATCTCTGATCCAAAAGCGGTGCTAGAAAATGCATTACGTCACTTTAGCACTCTCACGGTCGACGACATTTTCACAATACACTATAATGACAAGGTTTATAGCATTAAAGTACTGGAGGCTAAACCGGAATCTGCGAGCAATAGCATCTGTGTCGTGGAAACAGATCTTGAAGTCGACTTTGCGCCTCCGAAGGGATACGTTGAACCAACCTATACTCCATCTGTCGGCTCTAGTGTTCCCACAAGAACTTCAGGTACACCAGTAAACACTATGTCAAACAGTATAGGGTATGATAAACTTGCTAAGCAGTCAATGAGACCTCAGCAACAATCTGCATTCTCAGGTGGTGGGCAGAAACTCTCTGGTCGAACAGTGACGCAAGAGCCCGAGCTACATGCTGAAGAAACACAAAGCGAAGGTATCTTAACAGAGCTTCCCGGTGTTGATGCCCCAGCTCTGAACCTTCCATTCGGACAGCTGTTTTTCGGATTCCCCATCATCCCATTGAAGCGACAAGAAGACGAGAAGGAGCGGGAAGATAAGGAAAACACTGGCGGTGGTTCTGTTCATTTTACAGGTGCAGGGCAGTCGTTGCGACAGAGCAAAAAGCGAAAGGATCAAAATATATCATCTCAATCCAATAGACGAGCGAGGACTAACTCGCCAGAGATAATCGAGATAGACTAATTATTTAATTAATGCATTAAGTTAACTGTTCACAATAAATATGCAGTATAAGTGGAGTTACGTATTACGGTAATCTACACTATGTCGCCGACTAACGATACGCTTAAGAGCAAGCGGAAGATCAGTATCCTCATCAGAAAGTTCCTCACGAGCAAGAGCACTATCAGATCTGCGCACTCTCAGAGACGAAATAGAGCTTGACCTAGCCATTCCTCGAGATTCGTTCTCGACCCCCTGCGACTGGGCTCTCTTTCTGAATGCTCGTTTCGATAGATGGCGGCCTAGCTGTCCAATTGCATCGTTCGACTCATCGGCATCTAGTTCGCTCTCCTGGCTTTGATTTCTGCTCGACGAGGATCGGCTTCCAGTTTTCTGTAGATGTAGGTCGAAGCCATGTACAGCCACAGCAGCCCAATCTTCGTACAAAGGTCGACTGAGAAAGCCGTACTGGAATGCATTCACACCAACAATTAATTTGACAAGTTCAACAAGCTCTTCAACATATTCAATAACCTCTTCCAGGGCAGCACTGGTGGCACTCCAGCTCATATATTTCCGCTGAACCATGCTATGTTGCTTCTGGCGAGACAACGGTGCCGTTACCATTTCCAGCATTCCAGATTCCCCAGCGTAACCAGAATTTGGTCGGCTCGGCTCACGGCTATTTTCCTGTACCAGAACTTCGCGTACTCGGTTGACAATCCGAAGGTGTGCTATACGAGCGCTAGGCATGAACTGCGGCAGCGGTGTTTTGCTCAGCAGAGCTTCCTGAAGTGCACGAAATGTGGTCGTCAGGCAGCCATACAACTCGCGGCGATATAAATACACATATGGCTACCAAAGTTAGTAAATTATCCTCAGAGAAGTAACCATGGAGATTTCACATACACTCAGTTCATCCAGAACTGCAGAGCCATACTGACGTCTCAGGAACGCAATATTGTGAAACTTGTCTAAGATCTGATGCAAAACGAAAAGCACTTCGATATAAATCTTATCTAGGTCTTTGAAAGATCCCTTCAGACGTGGTTCTTGTTTCGTACTTTTCCCTATTTTAACGATTAGTAATGGGAACCAATGGAATGCCGAATGGGTAGTACTTACTATAAGCATCTGCAGAAGTCAGAGTAGATTTAGCCTTTTTCCAATATCGATTTAGACGCGCATACGCCACTTGCTGCGACTCAAACGATAGCACCTCTCCTTCGAGCCCCTGGGCTATTTGACTTTCGAGTTTTTCACAGTATGCAATACTCTGGATAACTTGTTTCACAAGTTGCATTCGAGCCTTTTGTGGAAATAGAGTCACTTGAATCAAAAGCGCTGCTGAGCCACCGATCAACATTGCAACGCATCTCTTAGCAAAATTTTCTACAATTGAGCCAGGAATAGTGGGCCTGATAGTTGAAAGCATGACGACGGTGGAGCTCACTACACCTATCATGCCTGCCTTAGGATATGGGGACACAAGCATGTAATAATAGCCAGGCACCAATCCAATTGCTAGCACCAATTCCATTACCACAAACCCACCGGTGTCTGTTGTCCAGCCGGCACTGTATGCAGCTAATCCAAGCGCCGAACCTAATATTAGGCCAACACCTCTAGCAACGAAAATTTTGGCCGTCGCACCAATTGAGGACTCCAATGTTAAGCAAGCCACAAAGCCCACCCATGCGCCACGGATGTTGATATACCAAGTCCTCATGGACGGTACAAATGCAGGAAAAGTTACCAGCATCATGAGTACAACAAACTTAAAAGCGAACTTGATATGAACACTGTAATATCCGGGGTACTCGACAATGTCAGCCAACATATTACGAATCCATCCAATCCAGTCTTTCTTCGCCTCCTCACTAGAGTTTTTCTCTGCATGCACAAGGTGGTGATGAGTATCTGGAGCAGCAGTTCGGAAACTAGAAACATCAGATTCTTTCCATTCACTTTGCCCTGTACTAAGATACTTCACAATACTCTTCCTTGATGATAGCGATGAAAACCAAACTCTTCGACCCCATATACCATTTTTCTCTCTTTCAATCCGAGTGCCAACTATTGCTCGCAAGTCAGCAAGCATGTTGCAAGTCTCGTTGGCACACTCTCGGAAATTCAACAAAAACGACGATAAAAGGAAGAACTCGTCTCTGGGCATAAGTGTCTCATCTTCGGACTGATCCACACTCATTATCCCTGATAAGCCTTCTAAAGATGTAGGAATTGCCGTGTCATATCCAACCATTGCTTGCGTAAGCAGTTTCAAATTCTCATCAATAGACTCAAGGGTTACGCGATAGCCTGAATTTTCTGCCATGATATTGGATCCTAGACTTGGTTTCTGCAACAGAAGAACGCTAGCAACAGGTACATCATAGGACTGAGCAAGAGACAGCTTTATGATATTGTAACAATCTGAGATTCCATCTGCCAGTTGAAGCACCGGCTCTCGGACAGAGTCCAAAAACTTCAACAAGACTCTCTTACTCGCAAACTCAATCTCATGATGAGGACGAATAGCATCTAATGCTAGTGGGATTGGGAGTGGATCTCGCACTCTATTATGCAATGAGGAGGGGTTTGATGAAGAACTGATCATCGGTGTCGGATCTCCACCAGTCGACTCCGTGGTAGACTTCGAGCTCAAAGAAACGTCCGAGCCATGCTTGAAATGAGAATCTCCAAGTAGAGAGTACTCGAGTTCACATGATCCTACAAGTGCACCACATGTTAACAGCGTCTGGTTCAACTTCTTCAGGATCGGCTTAATTTCTTGTGGTGACATGAAAGAATATGATATTTCAAAAGTGCATTCAGTCATGACTGATTTACAGCTGGCTAATTTCAGGCGCAAAGCCTTACGACCATTCTGTAATGATAATAAAGAAACCGGTGCTTGTGATCCGTCGTTCGGATTTTCACCGAGGAAAAATAGAACTGTTGATCCAATATGTGAATGGAGCTCATTGAGACCATTTATGACCGTTGTGCCGAGAAAGGTGGAACCAAATTCTGGGTATATTGTCAAGTTTACCAGTAAGCTTACTGCAATACCAAGCAGAAGAGGAACGCTAAAGCTATGGGCCACTTCCGGAATTGGGGTAGCCAGCGAGGACAAGAAACCGAAGTGCACTACCAGGAAAATCAAGAATACAAATAGGAACAATCGAGGCGAATAGCTCCTCACAAATCCATGGATACTTAGCATTATCAGTTCCAAGATAGCCAGAAATGCCAAGGCATTGTCTTCCCCAGATGCAAGCTGAATTTTGAATCCGACATAATGCCCAAACACCGTATACGCCAGCCCAACTAAAATGCCTGCAAGACCCAAAACAACAGCCTCTATCATAGCACCGAGACGCCTTCCTGGATGCATGCTAACAGATATTAGGGCAATAAGGTACGATGCGCTACCCAGATGTTGATCCACTGCATTGATAACAACCAGAGTGAAACATATCATCGTTGTCAAGGTGCCCTTCAAGATTCTAATAACCTGAGCCTTACTCAGACCATACGGGAACAATAGACCCCATAGTCTATTTAGTGTCTGATTAGAACTATCGGTCATTAGGCATATTAACTACTAAATTCTGCTTGGAATGTGCCGCTTGTAATTTACTTTCAAGATTACTTGAGATATTAGACTACACCGGAACCCCAACCCATAGAAAAGTTGAGCTGGATGAGTAGAATGACGAGATCCAGAGAATTACGAAATAAATATTAAAATAAATAGTCCATAAAGGGATATAGTACATAGTCCAGCCTAATTACTGCTGTGCTTGTCGTAGTCGTGATAAGGTAGCCTCGAGATAGTTTTCTGAGTCCCGCTGAGGATGATCCGAGCCCGAATCCGATTTAGTGGATGGCGCATCAGTCTTGAGTCTTCTGACAGACTTCACGGCTCTAAAAAAGTCTCCAGATGTCGCTGCTTTGTAATTGTTCGATACGCATGATAGGGCGCCCGAGAGCGTAGAGAACACTATGAGGGCACTGCCAATCTCTCTATCTTTTGAGTCCGGGATAGCGACATTTTCTACATGTCCAAATACGGCGAACACATCTTTCAGAAGAAGGGAATCCACACTGTCTCGCAACTTGTGCCGGTACCAGCGCACCTTGACAGACCTTTCTTGAACTGAAGAGGTCTCTGATGTTGGTGACCTGCTAGACTTCATCTCTAACATTTCTTCATGGATTCGCCGCCTCTTTAGACCTTCCATCTTAAGTATTTCCAAACGCCTCTTTTGATCTATCCCAGAGCTGGATTCAGTGGCAGCTCTCTCTCTGCCTTCTAGATCTTCACGTAGCTGTTTGCGCCTGGTGTCATATGCCTCCTGCCTCTCTTTCAATGCTATACGAGCCTTAATGAGCTTATCGTACTCAAGCCTTGTTTCAGTATTTGTTAATGTTTCTAACGCTAACGCGAGGGAATGAAACTTTTCAGCAGCATCTGGAGATGAATTTTTGTCAGGATGATATCTCAGTGCGATCTTTCTGTAAGCTCGGGCGATCTCCTTGTCAGTAGCTTCTAGTTTCAAACCAAGCAAGCCGTACAGATCTACATCAGCGGTTATAGATGGATCTAACACTGCTCCTGGCATTCGTGGTGAATCCTCCTGGTGGCGTTTTTAGTTTGCCTAACAAATGATCAGTTTTAGTAGTTGGGCTTTTATAATGCCGCCAGAAAGGGAATAATATTTGTCGATCTTGCTATATCGACTACAGATCGGTAAATTATCTAATTAATAATTTCCTTAACAATGCTATATACTTTTATCATGGCACAAGGAACCACATCAGGATAAACTGACAAACGAAGCTATAAAAGAACAAAAACTGTATGCGCCGTTGACGCTGACCAGAGGATATAGTATGGGCCGAGTTGTTAGTGTTGTCTGGCAGCAGCATGTATCTCAAAGAACGTAAAAGAAAGAACGAGTTCGAAGTAGCAGTATAGAAAAATACAGCCCATTTGAAAAAGAAGTTCAAAATAAAAGACGAGACCACCATCGTTAGAGTGATCCTATCTGGTTAGACGGACTCAAGTTCGAAAACGGCAGAGATGAATATCTACTACTTACCCAATGAACTTATACCCACTATAAGCGACAAAGTCAAGCAGCTTTGAACCAGAGCTCAGAAGATACGTGCCAAGCTTTAGTAGCATTAGCTCAACCAACATGAATGCAATGGCCTTCGACGCTACATATCCCAGGATCTTAGGATGGAAAGTCCCGTGAAGACCAGCAAACACTGACGTTAGAAGCACGTATGTAGTGAATGCCATAACTTGCTATATTAGAAACTGCACCTATTGCGAATGAAATCCTGGTAACATACCTGGAATGTACATATCTGGAGCGTTAATGTCATCTCGTGCGGTCGCATATCCATCGATGACACCAGATGCTTCCTGCCTCTGAATTTGCCGTGACCAGTGCTTATGCCTCCACGGAAAAAGTACAAGCAGGATCTTTCGTAGTACATAAGAGTTTGACACCTGGAAGTAGTATTTCAAAGCAGTTACGGAAACGTATTGGTTGATCTTAACATGTTAGTAATCGATAACATGAACAATAGCTGAGCACTTACATTTCGTCCAATATACTCTTGTCCGTAATTCAACGCGTTTCTTCCAACCTCGATACCAATTTGTGCACTTGGGTCTGAAAAGATATTGGTGTAACTTCCATATCCCGGTGCTCCACCACTACCGACTCCGTAAGCATTCCCCTGTGGGGCTTGAGAATTATATCCCTGAGCCGACTGTTGCTGCTGCTGATGGATTGATGGGCTCAGGCCTTCTGGAGGAGGTGGGGACCTGAAAGGAGGTATTGGATGCTGAGGTACCGGATGGTGTAATGGCGGCGAACTTGGAGAATCAGCAGAGTACTGCGAATGGCCAGCTTGCATATCTTAAGAGAATATACACAAAAAAGTAGCAAATCTTTCTTCGATTCGAATATTGTACTCGTCAAAGGTTAGGCGATGCAATTGGTTATCCTGCGTGCTTCTGATTTGACAACTGGCGATTTTCTAGCGATGAGAGAGGGTGTGGTGTACGTTTGAGAACAGCAGCAGCCGGGCTCGAAAGGACGCTGAAGCGAACGGCTGACAACTGACATTAAATATTGCCCATAATGTTGGGAAGAATTTATTAAATAGCTAATACTAGTTTTCTTTCTAAAGCGAACCATCCAATTTCATGATATCATGGTTTCGGTTGAATTCACCTGACAGCCAGCTGTTTGTGAGAGCTAGGGCTGCTTTAGGCTTATCGTATGCCAAAAGATGGCCTGCATCATACACTCTGACAAACGTGAGCTTGTCATAGGTCACATATTCACCAACAGCCTCCTTCTCCAAGAAAAATGGAATAGTTAGAGCCTGGTTAAACTGCTCACGCCCATCCCAGTCGACGGTAAGCGCCACAGCTCTCATTCCGAGCCAGTTGTAAGTGGCATCAGTATCACCAGCGAATAAAAGCACAGGGATCCCTGCCTGGAGCACAGTTGTGAGGTTTCGGTCGGAGTTGGCAGTCTGGGAACCAGTCATGGCAAAGCCAGTAGCAATGGTAGCATTGCATGCAAAGAAATCTGTCTTTCTCGCACCTACTACATCATGAACATGTTTCTGGCGCATATATTGGACATAGTAGTAATCGCCAGAATAGCATTCTGCAGTCTCATTAGAGCATGGCCGACTGATATCAAACCAATTGCCAGAATATTTCTCCCAGGTAACGCTTGTGCAATAATCTAAAGCATTCGAACAAGCAGAGGAACCAGTCGTTTCCTCGCTCACACAGGAAGTCAGGCGCTCAATACAGAGAGGAAGTTCAACATCCATTTGAGTACATGACTCTTGAGTAATAACTCTGTCGTACCCTCCGGCGCCACAGAATTGAGGCTGAATAAACTGATATTGCAAGGGTGTGTTAATCAGTCCGTTTCCGATAGAAAGTGATTTCAAGTCTATGATCGCGTCTTTCTTGTGAGATATAAACTCAGCCGCAACGTCGGCCAGATAGTGACCAGCATCAGACTGACCTGACAGATGGAAAGGTGCCGATTTGTATTCAGGGAAGGCACCCAAGAACTTGACCATAAACTCATAGAGCTGCTTTCCTACAGCCAAATTGGTAAAAGTATCGACCGAGCCAGTAGAGAGACCAGTTCCAACAGGAGAGTCAATCCAAATAACGCTTGCATTAGAATTCCACGAGTAAGGGTTAGTGATGAATGTCAAGTTGGGTTGAATCAAACCGGGGCCGTTGACGAAAAGCATTCCCTTCATCCCGGAACAGCCAGGACCTCCATTGAGCCATAAAATCAAGGGGTCATTCAAAGGGTCATTTCGTGACGCCCAAAACCAGTAAAACAGGCTGTTCTTTCCTTCAGCGACATCGATATATCCGGCAAACTGAGTCTTACTAGACGGATCAATGTTTAAACTGCTCGTATTATGCGCGGTGACCCCAGGAGGACAAACACCACCATGGCAAACAACGCTACCAAGACCAGAGCTGTTTGCAGGAAAAGCAGCAGCGTTCACAAGAGTTGCAATGCCCGCAAGAGTTAAACCAAGATGCTTGAACATTTGTCCGTAGAATTTTGATTTCTCGAGGAGACATATCTAATAAAATATATACCAGCTCAAGCCTGAAAGACCCTCATAATTAGATCACAAATATAAATGCTCGACTGAGGGCTGTGGCCTGATGTCAACTTTCAGTGTCAGTCTGTGTAGCTTGAGCCACTTAGAGATTAAGCAGCATGAAACTTCACGCACATGTAGTAGTATTACTTGCCCTCGCAACCATATTAGGCAACTTTAAAGGGGAGATGCCTGTCTGCAAGATACGCTCAAAAAATCGTATCATAAAGCCAATCAAGTTGAATGATCCCCTGAATTAATTAAAATCTTTGCGTGATAAGATGATGTCTTAGAACCTTGCACATGAAAATAGAATTATGTCACCCTAACTTTTGGAATACTCCGACAGATTATGGAATAGGCACAGCATTATCAGTGCCGAATTCTTCAATTATTCGAAATAGACATGTTTAGAGATGGCGCTTGGAATTATAATTGGACACCTTCTGTATGCCTATCGAAGCATTAAAGCAGTGGCAACGGAAAAGTCTCAAGTTCAGTCTAATTCAGTACCCATCCATGAGTCCTGCTATTTCCACAGAAGCTGCTGCATCTGACCCAGAGTTTCACCTGCAAAAATGTAATCGCCCATCCTCTCTCAACATGATTTTTTGCTTCTGGGGCAAGCCCGCCGAAACACGTTGACAACGCGTGTGTTGATTATCAAGGCTTGGGAGATCGTGGGATTTTAATTTATTTACTATCACATAAACGAACTAAACCTCTGATAAAGTTATCGGGGCCAAAATTAAATCCCGGCACTAGGAACGCGAATGAAATCTAGCCATGCCAGTTCCAACTTATGGCAGCCGTGGAGGCGGGTTTAATACGCGTTTTGTAAAACCTTCCAAACATGCTAAGACAGAGATCAATGAATCAATGCTGTCTGCAGATGCGACATCGATGGGTAGGCGGTTTGATGAAGTGGAGAAATATGATGCCCTGGACAGTATGATGGGGTTTGATCGATATGATGAGGGGCCTAAGAAAGTAGGCTGGCTCGTTAATATGCACAGCGTGAGTATTTTCTGAGTGTTGTAAGGTGGGCTTAGGAGACTAACGCGCTCAGACAACAAGTAGATCAGATGACGTCGTAGGAGGCATAGCTGCCGTCGATTACTATTTCCTGGATGATTCTGGAGGAAGCTTCAAAGCAACAGTGATATTTGATCCGTATTTCCTACTCGCATGCAAGGTAAGTCTGCTGGAATCCGAAGTGATGATTAACAAACACATTGACTGACTGATTGGAATACAGCCTGGAATGGAAACAGAGGTCGAAGAGTTCTTGCGACGAAAACTTGAAGGCGTTGTGAAAAAGTTTTCACGTATAGAGAAAGATGATTTACAGTTGCCAAATCATCTCCTTGGCTTACGACGAACGCTTCTTAAATTGGAGTTCCATAATGTAACCGATCTCCTGGCCGCGAGAAGGACTTTGATGCCCATAATAGAAAAAAATAAGAAAAAGCAACACACTATGGAAGGCTATGCGGAGATATCTCTGTAAGTTAATCATCTTGATGACATCTTTAGTTTACGTGCTAACTAATTAGGTCATCGCTTGCAAATCAAAATGATTGGAACGAATCAAAGACTTCCAATGGAGACGCCATTGACTGTCTAACTGATATCCTCGAATATGACGTACCTTATCATGTTCGAGTGGCGATTGACAAAGACATACGAATTGGAAAATGGTACACAGTAGAAGCGAAACACGGAAGCATCCAACTGACTGAAATTCCGGAGCGAGTTGCTCGTGCGGACCCGGTAGTTATGGCATATGATATTGAAACCTCTAAATCACCTCTGAAATTTCCAGATTCTGCTGTTGACAAAATCATGATGATTTCATACATGATCGATGGCCAAGGGTTTCTCATTACGAACCGAGAAATCGTTTCAGAAGATATAGATGATTTTGAATATACTCCTAAACCAGAATACCCCGGATTATTTACGATTTTTAATGAGTTAGATGAAAGAGCTCTAATTATCAGGTTTTTTGATCACATCAAGGAAGAAAGACCAACTGTTATTGCGACATTTAACGGAGACTTCTTTGATTGGCCTTTCGTGGAGGCTCGGGCAGCGTTCCATGGGATTGATATGTATGAAGAAATTGGCTTTAGAAAGGATATGGAGGGCGAGTACAAGTCAAGGTATTGTGCTCACATGGACTGCTACAAATGGGTGAAGCGAGATAGTTATCTTCCACAGGGCAGTCAGGGTCTGAAAGCAGTCACAACTGCTAAGCTCGGCTATAATCCGCTGGAAATCGATCCTGAGCTCATGACACCTTATGCATCAGAGAAACCGCAAGTAATGGCTGAATATTCCGTGTCTGATGCGGTGGCTACGTACTACCTTTATATGAAGTATGTGCACCCGTTCATTTTTTCACTCTGCACTATTATCCCTCTCAACCCGGATGATGTTTTGCGTAAAGGTACTGGTACCCTTTGTGAAATGCTATTGATGGTACAGGCATACAACCGTGAAATTCTACTTCCTCACAAACACAAAGAGCCCACTGAACGGTTTTACAAAGGCCATCTTCTCGAAAGTGAAACATATGTGGGAGGGCATGTCGAGTCTTTAGAGGCTGGTGTGTTTCGAAGCGATATCCCGTGTGACTTTAAAATTGATCCTTCTGTCGTTGATGACCTGGTTAGAGACTTGGACTCAGCTCTGAGATTTACAATCGAGGTGGAAGGGAAAATGAATTACGATAATGTTACGAATTATGACGAGGTCAAGTCTCAAATATATACTGCTCTTATGGAACTAAGAAACCAGCCAATAAGGTCCGAAGAGCCATCGATATATCATGTTGACGTTGCGTCAATGTACCCTAATATTATGACAACTAATAGACTTCAGCCCGATTCTATGATTACTGAGGAAGATTGTGCTTCCTGTGACTTTAATCGACCTGGCAAGACTTGTGACAGGCGATTGCCTTGGTCTTGGCGAGGCGATTTTTTCCCTGCAAAGAAAGATGAGTATTTCCTGATTCGTAACGCTCTCCAAAATGAAAAATTTCCTGGACGGTATCCAAACTCCCCTATGATTGGGTTCCATGACCTATCTTATGCAGACCAGGCTTCATTAGTGAAAAAGCGATTAACCGAGTATTCGCGCAAGGTCTATCATAAGGTTAAACAGACAGAAACTGTTGAACGAGAGGCCATTATCTGTCAGAGAGAAAATCCATTTTACGTCAACACTGTAAGAGATTTTCGCGATCGTCGTTATGAATTCAAGGGCCTTCAGAAGGTATGGAAGAAGAAAATCGATGAAATCCCAAAGGATGATGCAGCAGCACGGGACGAGGCAAAGAAGATGGTTGTGCTATATGATTCTCTGCAGCTAGCCCACAAGGTCATTCTTAACTCATTTTATGGATATGTCATGAGAAAGGGCTCGAGATGGTACTCAATGGAAATGGCAGGAGTGACTTGTCTGACTGGTGCTACAATCATTCAGATGGCAAGATCTTTAGTTGAACGGTTAGGCCGACCGCTGGAGCTTGACACAGATGGGATCTGGTGTATCCTGCCAAAATCATTTCCGGAAGACTTTATGTTCAAGTTTAGCGACGGAAAGAAGCTCCCAATCTCATATCCCTGTGTGATGATGAACCATCTTGTTCATGCAAAGTTCACTAACCACCAATACCAGACTCTGGTGGATCCAGCTCGGTTTAAATATGATACTAAGAGTGATAATAGTATCTTTTTTGAAGTTGATGGGCCTTACCGAGCAATGATTCTTCCCACATCGAAGGAAGAAGATAAAAATCTCAAAAAACGATATGCAGTGTTCAATGAAGACAGATCGCTGGCAGAGTTGAAGGGATTCGAGCTTAAAAGACGTGGAGAGCTGAAATTAATAAAGACATTCCAAAGTCAGATTTTCAACGTATTTCTAGATGGTGAAACGCTTGAAGAGTGCTATGATGCTGTTGCAAAGGTTGCAAATAGCTGGTTAGATATTCTTGAGTCCAAAGGCACTACTCTAGACAATGATGACTTAATTGATCTCATTTCGGAGAACAGAAGCATGTCCAAAACTCTGGAAGAATACGAGGGACAGAAGTCGACATCCATTTGTACTGCCAAAAGATTATCGGAGTTCCTTGGTGCACAGATGGTTCAAGACAAAGGTCTGGCATGTAAATACATCATTTCTGAGAAGCCTATGGGGGCCCCCGTATCAGAGCGTGCTGTTCCAGTGGCGATCTTTTCTGCTGAACATAATGTCAAGAGCAAGTACTTGAAGAGGTGGCTTAAGGATCCTGCATTAGATGACTTTGACCCGCGGGCTATAATTGATTGGCAGTATTACTGGGAGAGACTGGCCTCAACTATTCAAAAGATTATTACTATTCCTGCAGCTCTGCAGCATGTGCCTAACCCGGTTCCGAGGGTTCCTCATCCAGACTGGTTAGCTAAGAGGATCGTTACCAAGAATGATAAGCTGAAACAGCAAACAATGTCTTCTTTTATCTCTAAAGAGACACCCACACAGGCAAGAGCAAACGTATGGGAACGAGAGAAAAACTTGGCGTCACGGTCAGACACCATTGCCGATATCGAAGATATGGGGTCCAGCACTGTATCAAAGGCCAAGAGTAAAGTCTCAGTATCTTCCAAACGGAAGAAAGCTATGGCACAGGAGACCGAGGCTGATCTGTCCCTACCAGCTACAGTCCCTTCAACAGATAACTACAAGGAATGGCTCAAATACCACAAGATCAAGTGGAAAATGCAGAAGGAGGCTCGGATGCGTCGCGAGCACCTGTTTGGCGAAGCTTCAAACTCGAGAAAGGTTGTTGGAGTACGAAGCATGATTATGAATCAGTCGGAGAACGCTTTTTCTAATAATAGCTGGCATATTCTACAGTATAATGAGCCAGAATCTCCTGGCGAAGTCCGAGCTGCAGTGTTCATAAATGGCAGTATCCAGAACATAAAGATAAATGTACCTCGGCGAGTTTATGTGAACTTTAAAAACTACGTGCCCAAAAGCTTTGGAATACTTGCGTGCAAATCTGAGAAGGTCTCCTTCACACTGCCCAAGGGTCACCTGTCGGGAAACCTATACAAGCTAGTAATGTCTGAAGCCGCATATCAGGATGAGCTTACAAAAGCAGACAGCATTCTCAAACACCCTAGTGTTGAGGGGATCTATGAAACGCAGGTCGATTCTCAGCACAGAGCTTTATTAGACCTGGGGTGTGTTTGCTCTTTGGATTCCAGCAGGCCTGGTTTGCTTGGCAAAGGTCTAGAGAGAGGATTTGACTTAGACTGGCTAGTTCCACAATCATCCGAAAAGCATGGTTCTCAGTACTTGGCTGGAACTTCTTTCCACACTGTATTTCTTAGTCATGTTGTGTCGCAGCACTTTCAAGTTTTTGTACTTTTTGCTTCGTGGTCTGAGAAGGCTACTGTTTATATCCTGAGACCATCAGCACAATCACAAGGTCTGCCAAATATGTCAAGGCTATATTCAGAAATTCTGGGCGACAAGTCGAATATTAATGAAAGTCTCAAGAACAGGTTTTTTGATTACCAGACTGAGTTGTTCTTTGAAGAACACAGTTTTGGCAGCATTTCAGGCTTGTATCAAAGATTAGGGGCCGCGATCACAAAATTATATTCCGAAAAGGGTACTAGAGCTTTACTATCTCTTCAATCGCCTCAGAGTAGTCGCCTAAAGAAAGCATTAAAGCCAATTAACCAGTTTCCAATTGTGGAGATCAAGATGCCATCTGCACCGTTACCGTCTCTTGGATGGCAAGCGATCTGTGCAAAACGAATAACCAAATCGTATCTTGGTTTGGGCTCGTGGCTAGAGCACCTGCTGAGCCAAAGTACGACTAGTAATATTCCACTTGGAAACTTGAAGCGAGATGACACCAGGTTCTTGATTGATGTTGAATATGCTAGAAGATTACAAAATTCTGGCATAGTTCTATGGTGGTCGCCTTGCCCATTACCAGATGCTGGAGGTAGTCAGATTGACAATGTGGCTCCTATGTCCGATAATGTTGAGATTCCTACTGTTAATAATCCTGGTGTCTACTCTAAAGTTTGTGTGGATCTTCAAATTGGAAACTTGGGTGTGAACACCGTCCTTTCTGCTTATATTATAAATGAGGCAGAGGGCGTTGACATGGCTGAAACTATGGTAGATGGTGGAGATAAGGCAAGTATGCCCTTTATTGAAGATTCATTTTCGACCCCAGCTTTGGCTGTTCTTAATACCTTAGTCAAAGAATGGTGGGGTAGAGCGCTAGGAGATGACATTCATGCTGATAGTCTTCTTAACAACTTCATTTCATGGGTTTCTTCACCCAGTTCACTGCTATACGACCCAATTCTGTTTAACCATATCCAGAATTTGTCACGGAAGGTATTTGTCCAGCTAGCTGTGGAAGTGCGAAGACTTGGTGCCACGATTGTTTATGCTGATCAGAACAGGTTTCTAATCCAAACTTCCAAGTCTAATATTGAGAATACTTATGCTTATGCCAACTATGTGGCGAAATCAATAAGGTCAAAGCCGCTATTCAATTTTTTGGAAATAAATGTACGCGAATACTGGGATGTTCTGCTTTGGATGGATGAGTTCAACTACGCAGGTCGAGGGTGCAAGAGAATCCAAGTGGACGGCGATAATCTTAACTTGAATATAGTCATGAACTGGCATATCAAGAAGTTTCTACCTGTAGTACTGCAGCCAGAGTACGACGAGTGGGTTGCACTTTTTTTACAGAAGCTGTGCGAAAGACATGACGATAAAGATTATGATTCAGCAGAGCAGACAGCTTCTCGCCCGACACAAATCCCTAGTACTGCATTTAGGCATTTCAAGGTCAAGGATGACGAGGATGGACATTACTTCGGAAAAGGGGTCCTTCAAGATTTTGAAAAACCAATAGTGAAGAGGATGAAGCAGTTGCATAGGAGATACGTAGATGGGATGGCCAACCCAACTATTGCAGAAGAGTTTGCTTTCCCACTTCTTCCTGGTTCGTTTTTAAAACTTAAGAATCCTATTTTGGAGATGATCAAGTTCATCTGTGCTATTCTGGGGTTGTCAAAGGATCTAAGAATCGAGGGTAGATTGCTCAGACGAAAGCTGCTCGACGTGGTAGACACGAAAGAGTTTTCCCCGGATGGCGAGTTTGTTTATCCAAGCGCATCTCTTAAGGTTACTAAGCTGCTGTGCGAGACTTGTGGCAGCGTCCAGGATCTGGATCTTTGCCGGGACGACGACCTTATTTACGCAGAGATTGTCAACAACAGGCCCCATTATACATGGCTATGTAGTCACTGTGATAGTGAGTATAGTCGAGTGATGTTAGAAGAGCGCCTAATCCAGGATGTGCAGACAGCAATCACAACCTACCAGCTTCAAGATCTAAAGTGTACTAAGTGTCACTTGATCCGGCAGGACGATTTAAGTCGGCATTGCACTTGCTCAGGTGAGTGGGTTGAGTCTATTACACCTGAACAGATCACAAAGACCTTAAGCATTTACAAAAGAGTGACAGAGTATTACGATCTCACACTTCTTAGCGATATCCTTAAGACTATTACTTAATATAGATTAGAATGCTGCATTCATGAATAAATAATTTAAATTGTATCAAAATACAATTTCCTGAGTTGTCAACCCGCACAAAACACATCGCCTTGAAACTTTGTTGTCCGTGCTTTCTGTTGCTTCTGACCACTCATGCACATGTGGTCCCTCTGAGCGTTTAGTTATTCGCTCAGCCCTCGTCTTTCGTCTCATATCTTTAAGCTTTTCTAAGAATTTCTTTTCTTTTCGATCCTTTTTTGAAGCTACTCGTTTCTCATATTCAGCATCGAGACCTTCAGGTCCGCTCCATTTTTTGAAAGCATATTCTTCTACTTGGTATCGTAGGTACAGCATCATATTGTTGTACGTCGTTTTATGCGGGTTTGGTCGTTCCATATGAGGCAACAGCTCATCATCTCTCAGTTCAGCTACAATCAGTTAGCAAATGAGTAGGACAACGATATGGCATTATCGTACATACGATCTGTCAAGAGATAATCCTCCCTGCACTCTGTTTTAGTGAGCAAGGAGTACTTATCGGGGAACTTTTTCTTGCACGAATGGCAAACTCGAGACTTAAATATATTGTACAGTTTGAAATCAAGCTCCGGTGTTTCACATTCGAAGCACTTTGGAGCATTTGGATCATCCAAGAATTTAGGTGCCTCGTTTAGTTTCTGCTTAGCCTTCCACTCCTCCAGCGTCATTCCTTTCGAGCTTTCGGCTTCTTCATCCACTATGAATCCACCCTTGGAATCCTTCATTTTGGAGAAATCTCATTCATATTAGTACTTGATTAACGTAGCACGAACGTGGAAGACTCACCATAGTCAATGTACTTTTTGAACTTCTTTGCGGGTTCTATGCTATCCAGGGGCTTACTCGCATCTCTCAGCTGTCCATTACTAACCGATGAAGTATTCCCTCCCTGTATATCCACGTCCCCTATCTTTCTCTTGCCCTTGTCTATAGCGCCACCGTTTCGTTCTCTTGCTATCCGTTCTTTGGCCTCTTGCAGTCGTTTAAGAGCTCTCTGTCTATTTTCTTCCTATATACAGATGTTAGAGCTGAAATCCCAATAGAAGCTCATTGTAACAGGAGTATCATACTCGTGTTTTTATTTGCTGAGGCGTGAGCCCTGGCTTCTCAGGCACCGGCATCTGTGAATAATGCAAGGAAAGATTGATTGCCGAACGGATCGCGAAAACTCCGCGTTTTTCACTGGCGATCCGACCCTTAAGCTTTCTCAACGAACACATAAGGGATGTTTGACGACGAGTCAGAGCTAGACAAACTCAGAGAGCAGGTTGTGGCCCGAGACGTCCAAATATCACTACTGAATGCTTTTCTTTCCAAGGTAAGTATGCTGCTATTTCTAAGAAGGGAGCAATTCTAACTTGTTAAACTCAGGAAGCGTTAGCATGCCCGATAGGGCTACTAGTGCACGGTGCAAACTCGACAGGTAAATCGCATGTAGTGCGGTCATTCTTAGAGTATTCGGGTGCAAAGTTCTCCTGGATATCATGCGATCAGTGTTTGACCTCCAGAATACTCTTACAAAGGGCTGTGAGGGCGATAAAGACCGATAGCGGGAAGGTGGGCGAATCAAGCGAGGAGAGGGAGGCGATCGAGAACTTTTCGCAATTCTGTACTGGTTTAAGCGAGTTTTTTGAATCTCACGATTATTGCGATACCCATTTCCTGGTACTGGATCGAATGGATCAGATGCATGAAGACGCTCCTGATTTATACAATTGCTTTAGCAGACTTGTTGAGATCTCCGAGATCACGAATGTAGTAGTCATATTCATTGTTAGCAGCCTTGAACCACGCTCATTGATTACTAGCCGTATACCACATATTCATTTTTCAGCCTATTCACGCGAGGAGATATTGAGAATATTGGGAGCAGAACAAAAGGCATGCCGACTTCCTGCTACCATATGGAAGGATGCTGAGTCTGGAGCAGAGAGCCTGCTCTGGAATAGGTTTATATCTGTTGTATATGATGCACTAGGTGACTATTCTGGCCCGGATATAAGAAAGCTGAAGGCCATTGCTGAAAAACTTTGGCCTGTTTTCACCAAGCCGCTCGAAGATGGCACAATTAAAATGAACGAATTTATGAAACTCTATAGAGAAAACCGGTATCTTTTCACGACAGAGAAAGCAGTGGAGAGCTCTATTGTCACCAGAAATACTGAAAATAATATCGGGGCCGATCAGAACTCGCATCCATATGAGTTGCCAGTGCAATCAAAGTACATTCTATGCGCGGCCTACCTTGCATCATACAACCCTCCCCGATTCGACATCCGCTTCTTCTCCAAGGCAAAAGAGGCACATGCCAAACGAAGGGATACTACTCGGCGTAAGCAGCTCAAGATCAACCCTCGGTCGCTGGCGGCACCTGCATTCGAGCTGGAAAGACTGCTCGCAATATTGAACTCTATTGCCCAGTCAGCCGATCGATATGGTGATGGCGAATCATTCCCTTCAAACATTGACGTGGGTGTTCAGATTGCTACCCTTACGACCCTAAAACTCATTACAAAATCAGGGACCAATGACCCACTAGATTCAAAGACCAAGTGGCGTATAAATGCCAGTTGGACTCTTATCCAAACATTGGCAAAAGACATTGGTCTGCCAATCGAAGAATACATCATAGAGTAAAAATAATATCTATATTAGGCATATACTGTTTCTCTCCCGTCTACAGAATGATATCACAGTTCGATCAGCACAGGTTCCTCTTTCGGCGTGGGCTTCGCCTCAAACTGTTGTTGTTGCTGCTGCTGCTGAGGTTGTTGTTGGCCTTGATCTGACGGATACTGTGCCACTGGTGGATAGTAACTCTCCGCATTTTGGAATTGATTGGCGCTGTTCATAATCTGTGTGGGAGATACACTGGCAGGAGGTGGATACCCATTAGGCGGGTATGAGGCATTAGGTGACACACCCTGAGGAACACCATATTGAAGCTCTGAAGGAACTGAAGGGTCATACTGCTGTGGCGGCATTGCTCCATATGAGATCTGTGGCGAAATAGATGGCTGTTGTGGTTGTGCATATTGATTTCCAGGCGACTGTTGTTGATCATATTGCGGATATGGTGCATAGCCTCCCGCATTTCCAGTAGAGATATTGTGTCGATTATAAGCATATGCAAGTCTATCTTCCAGCAGTTTGTCATAATAGCGGACAACAGCAGTCAGTTTCCCATGAAGATCTTCCAGGAGGTCACACTTATCGATGGTCTGATGCAAGGTACGGGCCAATTTTGGGCGCAAAGCAGTCACGCTATCATTTAGTTGTTGTAACTTCACTTCTCTAAGAATAGTGCCCGGAGGTGCTCGCTGCAAGCCTTCAACAAGCTGGACGTAACGCTGGACAATCTCTGCTTCCAATGGCGTAAATCCATCGGCAACAGGAGCAACAGGCTGAGAAAGTCGGGGAGATTCCATACCTCGATCAGGCACTGAAGCTCTGTACATGTCTGATCCAGAGTCCACAGCTGAAGATGAAACAGGCACTTCATATAGTCCAGTGCCTCGGGGTGCAGTTTCCTGCTTGCTCTGGTTGAAATCATTCAAACTGGCGGCTATAGCGGCCTTCATATCTGCATCCTCTTCATCTTCATTAGCTGATGAAGACACATTTGGTGGATTTATAGTAGGAACTCCAGGACTGAAAGTAGAATTATTTGATGTGAATCCAGGTCTACCTTGAGATTCTTCCAGACTTAGCTGTAGGGCGCGCTTGAACTCTTCATCTTCATCATCGTTCCCACGCGTGTCAAAGTCCTTGTTATTGCTTATTTTGCGGGTGTTGATCCGAGTGGGGTCAGTGGCTGATGACGGAAGGTTGCGTGGCGAAGGCTTCAGCTTTTCGAAACAGTCATCACAGACTCGCACAGGTTCGTTAATTCCATAGTGGGGTAATGCAATATAGTTATTACAGTGCTTTTGTATAAAGACGCCGCCACAGTTACGGCAGTGATGTTTTCTGTTCACGAACGAGAAAGGCGTTCCACTGATCATGCACGTATCTGAATCGACCCATTCAGGGGGCGCAGAGGAGTCAATAAATGATGAGTTTATCTTTGCTCCTGATGGAAATACGAAGCCTTCATCTTGCAGCTGCTTATAGATCTTGTTCACATAGCCGAGCTGAATCTGGCCTTCAAAAGCATGTGCCCAGTTCTGTAGGTACTCCAACGCCAGGTTCTTCACATCCCCATTTGGCGAACCGTTCAGAGGCTTCAGTACAAGCACAAGCGAGTCCATGAACTCTCTGGAAGCCACTTCGGTAAGGAAATGAGACCCTCCATTCTTAATGCAGATATCTATCAAGTGAAGCGTCGATATCTGGACATTTGGGTTTTTATGGAGCAGCCGTCTCTTCAAAGACCTCATGGCATCTTTGGGCTGAACGGTCTTTGATCTAATCAGGTCGCATATTTCTAGATTGAGCCCCAGGTCCTGCTCGCCCGAAGGCAGTGATTCTGAAGTTGCCTTCTCCACCTGCTCGTCAATCGAGACAGCATTCGAGAACCAAGACATGGTGCAACACCGCTTAGTATTTTCGGCACACTAATAAATATCACAGGTGCGCCCTGTTTACAAAACCTGAAGTTGTTGATCTGGATTTAATGTATCTCGGTGGAGGGTTATAATATGAAGGCAACAAGCCAGATTGAGCCACTACAATTATCTAGGGGAATGGTGGTGGGTTTGGGGAGTTTGTTAGGGGCCCATGGGAGTGGGAAGCGTGATAACTGCTATCACTCACTCAACGAGCAGCAGCAGCAGCGTTTGATAAACTTATTTATTAATTGACCAGGTCAATTCCTCCAGAGCCAATTTTTCGACATGCCTGTTGTTAGCCCTTTCACAGTACGTTTTTATTTCGAGAGTGTTCAGGCCAACCAAACTAACATTCCTCACTTTTGTGTAGTCCAAGCTTCGGGCACTGCTGAAGATGGCCATAAACCGGCTAAGGCTAGTTCAGCAGAAGGAGACTGCCATTGCCAAGCAGCAACGAAGAGCTGTATGGATCCATTGTCTGTTGTTTTTTGTTGTATGAGATGCGATATACTAACTTATTATCTTGCAGATGGCTCAATTACTGGAGGCTGGCCGAGAACAAAGTGCTCGAATCAGAGTTGAGAATATCATACGGGAAGACGTTAGTGTCGAATTACTGGAGATCCTGGAGCTGTATTGTGAGCTGCTACTGGCAAGAATCGGATTATTAGACTCACCGTAGGTTTTTCTTTGTAAAATGGCTACTCTCAGAATTGATATTCTAACCTTGTGAAAAATAGGGAATGCGACCCTGGCCTGGAAGAAGCTGTCAAGACTGTTATATATGCTAGCCAACGGACGGAGATTAAAGAATTGCATCAGATCAGAGAAATGCTAATGCACCGGTTCGGGAAGGACTTTGCAAAGGATGCACAGGAAAATGCGGGGAACATTATTCCAGAGAAGGTAATTAAGAGACTAAGCACTGAACCTCCTTCGGAAGAGCTTGTCACATTATACCTTGCTGAGATTGCACGAGCTTATAATGCCCCTTTCAGTGGTCTGCCGGTGGAAGCCGAGCCAGAGGCTGATGTAGACGATGATGACGATGACGAGAATGGAGGCCCACGCTCTGGGTTAGTTCCTGCTGAACCACTTCTCGCCGAGACCCCAGCTGAGTCGAAGGCTCGAAGACTGTCTCAAGTGGCAAATCTGCCGGACCCTGATGCGCCGCCAAAATCACCAATATCAGTTATGACTCCGTCACCTACAATCGACAATCTCCGGCCATCACTCAAGGTAGGTACTGCCAACCTAAAGCCAGAGCCCAAGATTCCTAGGTCTCAGCCAGCGAAGCCCAAAACAGATTCAGAGATGGATGCTTTGAGAGAGAGATTTGAGGCACTACGGAAGAGACGGTGATATATTATCGTAGTGTTAACCTTAGTTATATGCTATTTTATATATATAAATATGGGGTTGATGCCTAGAAAACTCAGTCTTGAAGAAAGCATAATAAAGAAGATACGAAACGATGCAGGGGTCTAATTTGATGCTTTGCCCAGGCGATACTTCGTAAGCTTCTCATAAGTATACTTTATGCTCTTGATGACACCTGCAGTTAAGATCCCCTTCGCAGACTGCGACATACTTGGCCATGCTACAGTATTTCTAATTGAACGAGCCACCTCCTTTTGAAGTTCACTGTCTGCAGCGATTTTCTGGTCGAAATCACTGCAATTGAACTTTGATGTAAAGTCAGTCTCCGAGGGTCTGTTTTCAGAAGCAGATTCGTAATGTGGATCTTTGCCTTTAAGCTCCGAAAACTTGGATAGATATCGCGAGTAGAGTTTCTGCCTAAATTCAGCTGGTAACCTGACTACCATGTTTCCTCGTCTTACAGGGCTCATATCTTGTACTAGGGATGCAATTTTGACATCTGAATTTGCAGGCAATCGCGAGCATTCTGAAGAAGTCATTTCCAGATTCATGAGACCATCCATCAGAGGGGAGTACAGTTTCCGGAAATTGAGAAACTGATTCTCAACAATGTTTTGAACTTTTCGGGGATTCTCTCCAAAGGTCATCCTAAAGTCGCCCATATACGAGATTGATGCGATCATCTCGTATAGTTCAATCTCGGTAAATGTCTCTGGTAGCAGTAACAGAGCTGTACGTAGTACCGCTATGAGGTTCGATTGGTTTGTGAATCTGATTTGAGGCTCGTCCCTCAGTATCTTGACGGGCTTATGCAGTCTGCCTGCCAAGTAAAGGGATTCCCATGAACTCAGGTCTTTTTTCAACGTAGATATATTAACCACCCCGTATTTTATTCGTATGCCGTTCATCTCAACAAACGGATTAAAATATACTCCAGCTCCCAAATGATCTTGGACTGTACTGACAGCATGAGACCCCAAAAACCGCATGGCCGAGTAATGTTTTGGATACTGCTTAATATTTAATGAATGCCAATGCTGTGAGTGAGTGACTGCAAAGATCAAATCGATTTGAGGCTTTGTAGCCGTGAGACTCTTTATGCCTTGACTAAACACCCCGCTACCATAGGCAAATGCATACTTTATGGGTGCTTTGAATTTCCACAAAATGCCGCGAAGCTCTTCCCGGACTTCATTATCAATTGATATATGCTGGTTATATCCAAACTCCAGTGGCAAATCGGAAAATTTCGTTATGTTTTGGTACGATCTGATGTTTAGGTCGACGTATTCTTGGTATTGGCCGTGTTGAGCTGCTCCAGTGTCAACAAGGCCATTGACTGGTGGAGGATGTGAATCTGAGGGAGATTTTGGCTTCTGCTGATTATTAGCTGCCATGCCATAGTACCGCACCATGCTAGCAGTCACTCTTCTTGCGCCAACCAAGCTTCCGCTTGGAACCGACCTTCCAGCCATTGCTTTCAATCCTCCAGGAGAGCCTCGTCGTATCAATTTACACGTTTCGAAAATTAAATCTTATACGAGTAAGAGAAACAGGATTGTTATACTCAATTGTCGATTGTACTAGCGAAAAGAAAAGTACAGGCTCCGCGGAGAGAGAGTACGACGATATAAATTTCAAAGGCTGGACGGGTTGGAAAGCCACAACGGGGAGCCGGCGGGTTTCGTTATGTCCGGAACAACCACTCTAGTGAACATGGAGAGAGGCCCAGAGCTGTCAAAGGACCTCTCTAATCTAAGATCTATGACCGACCACAAGGGCAGTATCATTGCATATGAGATATATATATATATATATTGGGACTTGGCCTTTGAGTATTTTATTTGACGTAATATACGTGGTAGAAGTTAGTTAGATTGAAGTTGTTCATATTGTGTTCAAATTCGGCTAGAGCAGCACTTTCAGAACTAAGCCAGACCTATTTGTATCACAGACAAGGTTCGCTCTATTTCGATTTCTTGGCCGCAGCGATTTTAAGAGCCTTTTCATAGGCAGCAGCATCACCACCTTGCTCACCAAACATATCATAACCCCACTCGACTGGGTCATTGTATCGTCTGTGTTCATCTAGAGCAGTGAGCTTGGCCATGACCTCATCATCCAAGTCAGCAATCTCCAGATTGCTGATGATTCGATCAGGAGTGACACTCTTGGGCAAGACAACCAGGCCCTTATGATAAAGGAACGAGATGAGAAGATTAGCCACGCCAATATTGAGAGACTTTGCGATCTCGTGGATGACAGGCTCATCAATGACTCTTGGTTTACCGTAGACATTGTTACCCAGAGGGCTGTATGCCTCGGCAATGATGCCATTCTCCTTGAGAAAGCTGTGGAGCTCCGGCTGCTGCAGGTATACGTGGGCCTCCACCTGGTTGACTGCAGGCTTGATCTTGGCGACCTTGAGCACTCTTTCGATCAGCTCCTTGCCGAAGTTGGACACGCCAATGGTCCTGACTTTGCCGCTCTCGACAAGCTTCTCCATTGCTTTCCAGGTGGCTTCGACATTGTTTGTGGTCTCTTTATCGAGCACAGCAACCCCAGTGGCAGGGTCTGCTGGGATATCTGCCCCACCTCGAGCGAACGCCAAAGGCCAGTGGATCAGATACAGATCGAGGTAATCCAATTGAAGATCCTTCAGCGTCTGTTCCAGAGCGCCAGGCACATCATCCGGGTGGTGCTTGTTATTCCACAGCTTGGACGTCACGAAGATATCTTCACGCTTGACACCGGCGTTCTTGATACCCCGGCCGACTTCCTCTTCATTGTGGTAGATGGCTGCAGCGTCAATGTGTGTATAGCCATTCTTGAGGGCGATTTCCACGGCCTGCTCCACCTCATTAGGCTTCGAAAGCCATGTCCCGAGCCCAACTGCGGGGATCTCGTAGCCCGAGTTAAGTTTATAAGATTTAATAGCCATAGTTATCTGCAATAGTGTATAAACCCGAAAAGTCAATAAAAACGAGAATAGAGTAAAGGGGGAAAAACAAAGTGAAAAAGAGGGTTAAAAAGCCAGCAACAACTTTAATAACAAAAATTAGTACTGGCGGCCACTGCACACGTAGTGGGGGGGAGGTGGATGTGGTCCGGCTAAAGTTCCAAATGCGTTACGATAGCCGAAACCATCTACTTGAGGGTCGCTCCGATAACCGGGAGCCGGGTCGTCCTTCTTAAAGGAAGTTTAAATGGGCCCCTGAACACTTCGTGACTTGTGAACTTTTGTCCCCTGACTCTAAGTAAAAATCTGTGCACTTTACCATGGGATTAGTGGCATGCTCTCTTTCAAGCTCTTTGGCTGGTTGACCCCCCATAGATTCTGCGGAATGGCGGTGGCCCCGCCTACCTCCCCCTCCCGCGATTTAGCAGCACCTGGTCACGTGAGCGCCGAAAAACTATGCCGAAGAAGGTTGTTCAGCAGGGTAGTTTTCATGAGAGTCTGGATCGTTGGTTGGTCAAAAAGCCTGTGGCGGTTAAAAGAGTGGCCAACGCGGAAGAGCTGGTGGACTCTAGTGGGGTTTGCAGGCCTTGGGCTGATTGATCCGGGAAGAACACCGGTGGTGAACACTTCAACTGGGACTACACTGAGACCACACTGCAGGACCTAAAGGACCCTGTGGATTATTATCCTGCGTGTGGAGTGGGCCAGATGCTACCGCAATCTCTGGGAGCGTGGAGGAACGCGTCGATATACCTTTTTCGCTTGGCAAATAAATTAATTACTATGAAGCAGACATCTAATGACATGACATGCCTCTAACGGCCGTCTGCTTCTCACTCCATATGTAATGGCCCACAAATGCTCCAACTGCGACTGCTAGCATAGCCCATCCCTAAAATGACCCAAGTTAGTTAAACTCTATTGAGCTCTGCCCCCCCTAGAAAGCTCCTCTGCATACATTGTAAGTCATGAAAATAAGCCTAATTAGAGTCAGTTAGTACAACAACTAGCAGTATTTTTCACATGTCAAACATCTTACATGAGGAAAAATGAGTACGCGACTTGAAATGCATAAGCAGCCGATCTCGCCAGTTCGATGTTCCTGGAACGCTGACTATCTATTCGGACATATTCGTCGTTAATTGCATTGTAATTCGCACTATTGGACTCGTCTAAAAGGGTTGTTTCTGATTAGCGAAGTTGGACGAATATGGACGTCCGGGTTGTCCAATACGCACCCTCACCAGTGTTGATGCTCACTGCAGTTAAACTGACTTCATAACGTCGAACCAGATTGCGAATGTACTCATAGCCTGCACCGAGTGCCACGATAGACAATAAGCTTATCCACAATCCTAAAGTAGTTTGAATGTGCCACCATCGAAACACCACGCATAGGTTTGTAGTATCCCAAGTAAATAGCATCTAATCATCCCATAATCAGTCACAAAAACCCAGCAGGCACAACTCATTCGTCAAATGCGTACATTCATGCTGCATCTGGGAACTGTTTCCATACTCCCACCATGACCACTGTGATCCATGTCGTCTTCTCCAAGTTGTTGGTTGGTGGTTGTGGCAGTGGTGGGATTTCACATGGAATATTATCATGTGATATTTATGGCATGACGAGAAACCGACCCGTATTGAACAAAAACTCCTCAATAAACCTTAAAGTATCGACGTAGCACGCTAGGTTTTAAGCTCATTTTAGCTCTATCGTGATTTTGTTGTTTATTACAGAGCCGCGTCACCTTTGTTTTATCTTATTGCCTGAGGATATTTGGTCGGCTCCTTAATTAGCATTTTCTGATCCAGGGTGGATATAGCCGGCGTCAAGATCAGACGGGCTCGAAGGGCGTGAAAACAAAAAAAAAGAACTGTAAAAACACTATTTAAACTAGATACATATCTTGTATCTTCTCTTGGAACTACTTGAGATTATATCTGGTTTCGAAAAGATATTAAAGGATGAGCGACGAGAGAGAATTTGACTTTATTGTGGTCGGCGCTGGCATTATCGGCCCTGCTATCTCAGTAGGGTTTGCGAAGCAGGGTCGCTCAGTGCTTTTGATTGAACGCGATTTAAACGAGCCGGACCGTATTGTGGGGGAACTGCTTCAGCCGGGTGGGATCAAGAGTCTGCAGAAGCTTGGGCTTGAAGGCACTCTGGAGGATATTGGCGCCATGAAATGTAATGGGTACTCGGTGATCTATAATGGCAAACCTGTACCTGTTCCATATCCTCTTGTTGACCCCAGAAACAAGAATGGTCCTCGTGAACAGGGCCGCGGATTCCATCATGGCAAGTTTATTACGAATCTTCGGACTGCTGCTGCTGAGACGAAAGGCGTACAGTTGCTGGAATCAACTGTGACTGATACTATCAAGAATCCATATACAGGCCATGTCCTCGGTGTAAAGGCAAAGAATAAGGCGGGCGATGAAAAGCATTACTTTGCAAAGATTGTGATTATGGCTGACGGTATCTCAAGTAAGTTCCGAAAGGAGTTTACAACTAATGCCCCCGAGGTCGTATCTCATTTTGTTGCTCTTGAGCTTGAAGATGCTGATCTACCGGCACCAGGCTATGGTCATGTTATAATTGGCCAGGGTCATCAACCAGTACTTGTTTACCAAATTGGTGAGCATGAAACTCGAATGCTGTGTGATATAGCTGGGCCCATGCCATCTATCGGTAATGGAGATATGAAGAAACACCTCAAGCAGCATGTGGGGCCATATCTGCCTGCACAGCTTAAGCCATCGTTTTTAAATGCTTTGGAAAAGTGCCGGATTAGAAGCATGCCAAACCAGCTCTTGACTGCTACTATTAATAAAACTCCAGGCCTAGTGCTTGTTGGAGATGCAATGAATATGCGGCATCCTCTAACGGGTGGTGGTATGACTGTATCCTTTAGCGATGCAGTTCTGCTCTGTGAGTTGCTGAGTCCCAAATATGTTGGTGACCTGATGGATGTAAGTATTGTACAACATCAGCTGGAGGAATTCTTTTGGCAAAGAAAGCGCATTGGAGCAGTCATTAACGTCCTGTCAATTGCCCTGTACAGTTTATTTGCAGCCGAGGATTCCAACCTCGAGGTACTTCAAAAGGGTTGCTTCAAGTACTTTGAATTGGGCGGAGAGTGCGTAAATCAGCCGGTTGGTTTACTCAGTGGTCTGATTACTCGACCATTCTTGCTCTTTTACCACTTTTTCTCGGTTGCATTCTATGCGATCTTCCTTAACTTATTTGACCACGGTATTTCCGGGTTCCCTATTGCAGTCCTACAGATCTTTACTGTCTTGTGGACCGCTTGTAAAGTATTTTTGCCCTACATTTGGGATGAACTTAGATGGTTTTAAAAAAACTGAATATATTTACATAAAACGTTCAACGTATAACTAATTTGAAGAAAAAGCCCCCCGCTCTTGTTATTATAACCGTTTCTCCTTTTCGGCAAGTTCTACTAGTCGTTCTCGTTCGGCTTTGTTATTCTGTTCTCGTTCAGCAGTCTCGATTCGAAGTCGGACTTCTTGTGCTAGCCGATGATCCAGTTTCGAGCGCTCAACAGACCCTTGAAGCCACTTAGGATCATCTACGGACCTTTTGATCTCGGCCGCCATGACCTTGGACAATTCTGCTCTGTACTTCTTTTCACGATCATATTTCGCTCGAAGTTCAGGTGAGAGACTCTTATTGTCTGTTAGTACACCACCACCCACCCGCGAATGAGATATAAGCCATACTTACATTTATAAATTCCTCATCTGTAGGTGTAAGATATGTAGTTACGTAGTATCCAAGACCCAAGAATCCACCACTGAAGGTCAGGAATTTGGCCCATCGACCTAAAGCTGACATGATAATTTGGTTTGTCGGCAATCACCTTGGGATCATCAAATATCCCACTGGTTCTACAAGACAAATTTCTGAAAATAACCCTTTTAATATGAACTATGAATTATGAAGATTTTACCTCCTAACTACAACTTATTGAATGATCCTCGAGTAGTTTGAATGGATGGATATAACAGTGTGGTGAGGAAATCATTATATCTTTGGTTAGTTATTTCAGGTCTCAAGAACTCAGCAGCTTGATCAAACTTGTTATTTGAGCCACCGGACTTCTTGTACTTGGCAACTTCTTCATCCAATACTCTTGAAACGTATTGAGCGGTGACTTTAGTGCCCTCGGCGGTAGTAACACCGTGCTTGACCCATTGATTTAGCTGTGCTCGAGATACCTCAGCAGTGGCGGCGTCTTCCATCAAAAAGTTAATGGGGACGCATCCAACCCCTCTGAGCCATGCCTCCATATACCCAAGAGCAATAAATAGGTTCTTTCGAATTCCCCTATCAGTGATCTTGCCTCCAGGAATATAGGATGTGAGCAATCCTTGAGCAGTGACATGGACATCCTCGCGACGCTTAAAGATCTGGTTAGGTGTAGGCATATACTTATCAAACACCTCAATAGCAATTGCAGCCAGCTGAGGATGAGCCACCCATGTACCATCATGTCCAGCAGTGGCCTCGCGGATCTTGTCAGCATAGACACCCTCCATGGCAATTTTGTTTGCCTTGTCGTCATTCTTGATTGGGATCTGGGCAGCCATTCCACCCATGGCATGAACGCCTCTTCGATGACATGTCTTGATAAGAAGCTTGACATAATTGCTCATAAAAGGTACTTTCATTGTGACATCATCACGCTCAGGAAGGACAAACTCTGGATGATTTCGTAGTTTCTTGATGTATGAAAAGATATAATCCCATCTGCCACAGTTGAGGCCCGAAGAATGCTCTCGTAGCTCATAGATAATCTCATCCATCTCAAAGACCGCTAGGATAGTCTCAACCAGCACAGTGGCTCGGATAGTTCCTCGGGGGATTCCAATCCAATCTTGAGAAAGCTTGAATACATCATTCCATAGACGGGCCTCCAAATGAGATTCCATTTTGGGGAGGTAAAAGTAAGGTCCAAATCCTTGTCTAACAGCTTCCTTGGCGTTATGGAAGAAGTAGAGACCGAAATCAAACAGACTTCCAGAAATTGGCTGGCCATCAACCAAGAAATGAACTTCATCAAGGTGCCAGCCTCGAGGACGAACAATCAAAGTGGGCAGTTCTTTTTTGCCGAATCTGGATCTGTCATGGTTCAGCTGATAGGACTTAGAACCTTGTTGCATGGAGATGGTTCGACGAACAGCGTCATATAGGTTGACTTGACCATCGACAATGTTGAACCAAGTAGGTGCTGACGAATCCTCAAAGTCTGACATATACGTGTAAACATTCGAGTTCAGTGCGTTGATGACCATTTTTCGATCCGTAGGTCCGGTAATTTCAACTCTTCGATCCTCAAGACCTGGAGCAGGAACAGCGCCTTGCCATACTGGATCATCACGAATATGCTTTGTCTCGGGTAAAAAGTCTGGGAGCTCACCGTTGTCGATACGGATCTGTCTTGCCTTTCGAGCGTCTAACAATTCGAGACGACGAGCATTAAACGCCCGATGCAATGCTGCCAGGAACGCAATAGCCTCTGGGGTCAAGATCTTCTCAGCATTAGAAGGAAAACTGACAAACTGGACTCCGTCCACAAGACTTTTGATTGGTGCAACCATATTTATTGACGGTGGGTTGGTGGTGCGAAGGTTAAGCAACAAAGGCGAATGGGATGATTCAACTTGGCACTTATATATACTATAAGCCAAGCATGGCTTTCTCCACAATGCCGAGGTCGGACGACTACCGAGCCATTATCGTGGAGAAGATAATAATACGGACGTCCGGTCGATGTCGAGAGTCACGTGGCGCGGAATTCCGCTACAGGGGTTTTACTCGGGAGGACAAATAATACACCACAGACTTTCATGTCCTGAAGACACAATAATGATTCACTCGGTCCTGATCGTGAATAATGCAGGGCTGCCTCGGCTTGTGAAGTTCTATACACCAGTGGACTTGCAAACCCAGTCATTGTTACTGAAACAGGTGCATACGATTCTGTCTCCTAGATCGTCGAATCAATGTAGTTTTCTGACCCCACCGCCGTTGTTATTGGACGGGACAACTGAGGATGATGCTATCCGAGTGATTTACAGACATTATGCAACGCTTTACTTTGTGTTTATTGTCGATGAGCAGGAGAGTGAATTGGGCATATTGGACTTGATCCAGGTGTTTGTGGAGAGTCTAGATAGATGTTTCGAGAATGTATGTGAGCTGGATCTAGTGTTTGGGTGGCAAGTGCTGCAGACAGTCTTGGGAGAGATTATCCAAGGAGGAATGGTAGTAGAGACGAATATCAACAAGATTGTCGCTGCTGTTGAGGAGGCTAATAGAGGTAATGGTGGGCCTGGTAGTAGTACGAGCAGCAGTAGTAGTGGAGGGTCATCATCATTACAATCGCCTAATGATGAAGGGGCAATGTCTAAGGCGATATCCAGTGCTACATCAGCATTTCAGGCTATAACTAGAGATGGAAGAATATGGCCTAGTAGGTGATGAATCATTAAAATCAGGATTTGTCATTAATAAAAAAGCTGGAGCATTATGGAAAAAAATATTACATGAAGGTCGCTTATGTTATTAGGGCTTTGCTGATTTCCCTCTCAATGACCCATATCTCCTCCTTAAGACCATTTATTTGCCAGCGATAGTGGTCTATGGCCACTTGACAGTCAACATATCTTAGGCGCGCTTGATGTACGCTCAGATAACCCTGATTATGAAGAATTGTGCCTTTTAGGTTATAACTGTATTTGCGATGTTCAGCGAGCTCTGATTCCGCTTGGCGGAGCATGCGCTGAGTTTTGGCCAGCCGGTCTTTAAGTTCACGCAACTCCCTTGGATTTATCATTCGGACGTTGATTTTATTTTTTAAACGCCAGAGATGTTGGGGAAGAAGTTAGCAAGGAATAATTTTTTTGAGAAGGGGGAGGCTTCCACTCCCCCTTGTGGGTTTAGTTGGTTGTGATGGATCAATTTGAGGCTTATGTTAGTGGACCAGGGTATAGCTGTGCGCGGGTTAGTTGGTGTCCTGAAACGAAACAGAAGCCTGGAACGAAACGATGATAGATCATGTTCAAAGAAACCAGAAATGTAGAAGGAATACTGATTTTTGTTTGTTTTTTTCCTCTTCGGTTTTTTTTTTTTTTTTTTTGGATTATTGAAGCATGTTACTTTGTATTTTCTTTTGTTCTCAATGAAATGAATCATTTTGATATATTGATCGTCGACCCCCCCCTGAAATGCAGATGGGCGTCATTTTATTAAAGAAGACTGTGCGTCATGAGATGAATTTCCCAGGTCTTGAACGTCTCGAACGTTGTAGCCTAAACTTGTAGGTGTTATCTTTGACTTAATCATTCACCCTAACTCCCTCTCCCCTGTTGTTTTTACTTATGAATAGTTCAGGGACAGGAAACTGCGAATGCTGGAAATTCAACAAGAGTTTAAACTATACCGTGTGCGTGCGCAACGTCTCAAGATGAAAATGGAACGAGGAAGCTCTGGGAGAGGCAGCCCACTGCAAGATGAATGGGGTGAAACATTGACGGAACATCAAGCCAATATGAGGGAGCTTAGGAGGTTACGCGTGGAATTTTCATTACTTGTGGATAAATTGCATAAGGCTATGAATGATTAGCTCATTTTAAGCTCTGTAATTACAAATGTCGAAACTACCAACCTCGTTCATAATATCTATTTGCAACTCTTCTAATATATGATAACTGGGCTTTGCAACTCTTTTAGTGAATGATAGAACTTGACCAATTAATGAGATTTTTTTTGTTTTGCTTTTCTTCAATTCTGTAGTCCCCACCTACTTAAGTGTGAATATGAAGAAAAGTTGCAGATTTCCGGATATGGTTACCTCAATTCAGAGCATCACAACAGCGCCCCTGTTATGTATTTTGCTATGACTGCAGAAAGAGAGTGTAATCAGGTTCGTATACACATAGCTTCCTTACATGAGTGATGAGAAGATATAGTTTCCAAAATAAATACAGTCTAGCTAGCTAAATAAAATCCTATCTCTTGCTTCAATGCAACTAGATCTTGTTTAATTGCCTTAATATCATTTTCATGATCTTCAATCATTCGATCAAGTCGATGCCTCACATTATCAAATTCACCAGGGGGCAATTGTTTCTGGCGCCTTTTCAAGCCGGCTCGATTAAGTACCAGTTCTCTAAGATTATTTTGAATTTCTTTAAGCTGTTGTTCAGATTTCATGAGGCTTTGCTTCATGGCAGCATATCGCCTCATTTCAGTACTCATGTTGTATAGAGACTATTTTGTATTAAAGAGAAGGGGAATGAGGAGAGGAAAGAAACAAAAACTAGAAATTATTAAATTAACTATATAACAATAATTATAACCTATATGACCTATATCTATATACCTTCTGACGACTAGCGGGAATCCTTGCGGAGGCTAAGGCGTTTAATGGTTTCCCGGATCTCTTGGATCTGGCATAGATCTCTACTGATATCAAGCTCAAACATCATCAATTGACGGTGTGCCTGCTCGGTGTTGGCGAGCCTGGAATTGATAAGATGGCCTCTATGGACTTGAGCCATTCTAATATTACTTCGAAGATAACCAATTTGTTGTTCGAGAATATCAATTTTTCTCATTCTTTCTTCGTCTGCAGGTCCCATTATATTATTTAAGAGTCTAAGTTGTATATCTACTGGAAAAAAAAAATTTCCCCTCTTTATTATTTACATAAAGTGTTGGCATGGGTTAAGAGTGCCGCAAAAATATCCCCTCTCCTGCGCTTTTAAGTATATCCCCCTCCCCCCACTTCTTCCCGCTATCAGTTTGTTATCAGGGAAATTTAAAGTTTCATTAAGTGATGATGGAGGAGGTTAGGTTGTGGTTGTTGTTTGTTGTTGGGAGATGTGGTTGCGCCGCTCCACATCTGGAGAGAACCCTGTTGTATGCCCCTTAAAGTAAACGATAATCCAGATCCTCATGTCATCACACTAAATACCCTAGATTTAGCCTTAATATCAAAAAGTCTGGATATATCAAGTACTAGTGTTCAGAGCTATTAATCGTATTTTATTTGATCTATCGATCTGGGCTATCTAAAGTGCACATCTATCCGCTTACCGGAGGGAGAGGGGGCTTTTTATCCGATAGGGTTCTGTACACCCGCAAGCTGGGTTTAACGGGCTACGGATGAATTTATCAGCTCCGTTCGATGGCGCTTAAATGCCATTTTATACCAACTGACGACGCCTTGTCTAGTGGGAAAAGAACTCTGTAAGAGATATCTCGACAAATGAAATACAAAGAAAAACGCATATATTCATACAACATAATCTATAAACCCCATGAATAATAATAAATAATACCTCCTCCTCCTCCTTTGCCTCTCTCTGCCTCTTCCACTTCGATATCCCCCCCCCCCTTCAAGCAGCCTGCAGTTGACGTTTCAGCACTTCTAGGTTCTGTTCACTCGCTTTTAACGATTGCTCGAGCTTTGAGATTTGTGACATGCCATATTTGCTTTCGTAAATGCGATTATTGACCAAATAAGTTCGATGCGCCTTTAGATCTTTAACTTCTTCTTCCAGATCAGCAATCATTTTAGATATATCTCTTTGACCACCTCCCATATTGTACTATACGTGTTTAGCTCTTCCGGTGGTATTGACTAACACGAGTTGGGCGCAGAACGGAACGGTAATGACAATTACAAGAGTTGTGTGGAAAGAGAAGGTGTGTTACAGGGAGAGGCTTTTATATTAAAGCCATCAAAAACTAGAAGAAAAAAATAAAAAAGCCGTTATCAACGGTAAATGTGGGTCCAACGGCCGGCAGCAGGACCAGGGGTGGTCTCGGTGTTGCCCTTGCCTCGCCCGGTGGCCCTTGCTCCCCCTCCCTTCTAGAAGCTTTTTTGTTTTCTTCTTTTCGTTATCGGCCACCAGCCCGCTTAAGCCGGTCTTTAGACCGCCGTTTCCTGTCAGTCACTGCGAGGTGTGACATGACCGCCCAAGCCGCGTGCGGTTCAGTTTATATAAAAAAAGAATGAAGAGGCAAAATGGCTCTTGTGGCCTGTGTGTTGCAAATCGGAACTGCTCGTATTTCTCACTGATTGTTGGAGGTGGTGGTGGTATACTGCTGCAACTACATGTGTATAATAATGCTGATCGAGTTTACAGGGGTTAGTTCACGTGGAATTCTATTCTTATCTAGATAATATCAAGATTTGATAATGATAATAATATTATTATTATTGTTATGTGCCCCCTCCCCGCCCCTGTTGGGGTCTGGTCTGGTCCTCGTGAGCATTTGGATCCTCTCGCCTCGCGTCTCGCCTGTCGATGCATCACGATCTTGTCACTGCCTCGTACCATCCAGATTCAGCCCTTCGCCACGTCCATGCAAGAATACCATTCAACCACCACAAAATATTCCAAAAAAGAACCATTTGTATAGACCATTGTAACCAAAAGTACAAGTAGAAAAAGGTTTTATTAGAATAATAGGCTGTAAAAGCCTAATCTGGTGAAACGTTTCAGAAGTTGAAGTTGAAACTCTCAACCAAGTAAAGCAAAACATCCACACAAAACTAAACTAATGACCAGAAATATTACTTCCACGCCATTAAAACACTCCCAGGTACACGACAGATCATGGGGTTGTCTAGTTCGGTGCTGATTACTGCCATAGTGGTGCCGGTAATCGCGGTGATTGGCGGCACGTTATTCATCCTGGCTTGGATATCACACCGAAGGTATGCAGCCCAGCAGGTTAGAGATATGCAGGCCCAGAGGCAGATCCAGCTGGAACATTCAGGCACGACCACGGCGGGTACCAGAAAGCATTATACGGAAGTTGGTGCTGATGGTACTGATGACAATGACGAAGATGATGACCAGAATGATAAACCAATTCGCCTCAATTCGAATAATGGCAAAACCAATAAAAGAAATGCAGATTCTGGTGGTGGGTCTAAATCAAAAGTGAGAAAAAATCATTTAGAATTTGAAAGTGGCGTTTCTCAAAGCCACGAGCCAAATGGCGGCATAGGAGGAGGAGGTCATCGCCATCATCGTCACTATCACCATAATCATCATCGCCACAATCGACATTACTATCATAGCCACAGTAGCGACAGATATTCAAGAAATCACCGTGCAAGTCGCAGTAATCACAGCCATCCAATCAGCGAAGAACTCCCTCCACCTCCATTACCAATCTCAACAAAAGTATCGCCCAAAATCAAGCATGATCTTTCCCCTCCCTTAATAAGAAATACTCCTGCAGTCACTCGAATCCACTCTTTAAATGAAGATTCAAATAAGCTGGGTTCGTTCTTGAGACCAAAGCTTTTCAATTCTAAAAACAGATCCTCATCTTTCAGCTCCTCAACTTCAACCAATCACAAACCACCTCGCATCTCATTCCATCTGAACCGCTCATCATTCATTTCCTCTGAATACCTGGATCAACAACCCCAACAACAACAACAGCATTTACATGGAGGAAGCAGTTCGATCCAAAGCAGACAGCGCCGGAAACTATTACAAGCCCAGAAGCAGCAAGCACAAGTGCAAATCAAACCTGCGCTGGCACCTCAGATGCCAGTCCCTCAGCAGAGTTACCAACCTGTCAAACGGCCCCCTCCCATGCATGGTGCAAGCTCAAGTGGCGTTGTTTTGACTAATAGTCGTGTGCAGCAGCGAGCGCCGTTTGATCCAAACTCGAGCGATATCAACAGCGACATTAGTGTTAACTCATATTCAAGATCTTCGAGCCGCCGTCTTCATCCCTACAGCCATACTCACGGCATCGGATCTTCTTGTTCGGAGATCGCTACTGTCACTTCACCTCCTTTTGCCCAATCCAATGATAAGCCGCTGCCCAGGGCTCCTGCAGTGATAGGAGCAGCTCCGGATAGCTACCCAAATGCTTCTTCTTACTACAAGCCTTCACCTCCATTACGGATATTTCAAAAGGACAACAGCATACCATCTCCGAGCAATAGTCCAAACTCACTCTTCACGGCAAAGACATCGCAGACACCTGCCAGTAAAACCACCCCCGAACGCGGAACAACTACTACAAGACGAGAAGGCAGCTTCAGTAGTGATAGTAGTCGGCCGATAATTGATCCTGCGGCTCAGGTGTTTGCACCACTACCACCACCACCACTACCACCGGCACTAGGGTCGGCGGCAGCTGGTGCAGGGACTTCTACTCAACCAGGATCATCGGCAAGTCCAGGCACTCTAATAAGCCATGGCGGAAGCACACCGACACCTGAAATCTCGTCGGCGCTCCAGCCCGTTGTGCCGGGATCAATAATAGACGCCGCCGCTGCGGCTGCGGGAAGAGGAGGAGGCAGCATCGTGCAATCTGAAGGGTCTTCTTCTATGCGGTCGGGCCAAGACGGAGTGATTGCTGTGCTGCGAGAAATGTTCTGGGTCGTGTCAAGTTATCATCCCGGGCTGGGCGATGAGCTAGAACTACATGAGGCCGAGAAACTAATTGTATTTGAGGTCTACGATGACGGCTGGTGTTACGCAAAGTTGATAGAGCCTCAGATAGCGGAAGGTCGTTCCACAGAGGGATTCTGTCCGACAGCTTGTCTATCATCCTTTACTGGTGCTTCAGTCCCATCAGGTAATGTTATGCGTTGATGACTTTGATCACAAAATAATTTTATATATTTAATTTGCAGCTGCTGACGTTTCGTGTTATATATTATTATATAAAGGCCAAAAGAGTTATATCCACTAGTTTAGATGGCAACCGAAGCATGGAACTTTTCACCGGCATAGACAGCCTTCGAACCGAGTTCCTCCTCAATTCGGAGAATCTGGTTTAGCTTGGCCAATCGCTCGGATCGGGCTGGTGCACCAGTCTTGATCTGGCCTGATCGGATACCCACAGACAAGTCTGCAATGAAGGTATCTTCGGTCTCTCCAGATCGGTGAGAAACCATCACGCCCCAGTTGGCGGCATAAGAGTCCTTGGCGGCCTGGATAGACTCACTCAGAGTACCAATCTGGTTGACCTTGAGCAAAAGGGCATCAGCAGACTTGGTATCGATGGCCTTCTTAATGTAGAAGGGGTTGGTGACGGTCAAATCATCAGCAACAATTTGAACCTTGCCGGCCACAGAGGGCAAGAAGCTGATCCAGCTGTCCCAGTCATCCTCGGCAAAGGGGTCTTCTAGAGAGACAATAGGGTACTTGGCAATCAGGCTGGTGTAGAGATCAGCCATCTGCTTACCAGTGAGCCACTTGGACTTGTCACTGTTGGGGTTCTTGAAGTCCAAGTCATACAAGCCATCCTTGTAGAACTCGGATGAAGCAGCATCAATGGCAATAGAAACACGGCCAGTGTATCCGGACTTCTCAATAGCATCGACAATCAAGTCAAGAGCCTCTTCGGCACTGTGGAGATCAGGTGCAACACCACCCTCATCACCGACATTACCAGCAGAAGAGCCATACTTCTTCTTGGCAAGAGACTTGAGGTTGTGGTAAACCTCAGATCCAGCTCTCAGAGCCTCAGAGAAAGAGTCAAACTTGGTGGGCACAACCATGAACTCTTGAATGGCCAAGCTTCCGCCAGCGTGGGATCCACCATTAAGGACATTTTGGAAAGGAACTGGCAGCACGTAAGGCTGCTTAGTGCCACTGATTTCGCTCAAATGCTGGTAAAGAGGGACTCCCTTCTCAGCAGCAGCAGCACGGGCCGCAGCCAAAGAAACACCCAAAATGGCATTGGCACCAAGCTTGGACTTGTTGTTAGTTCCATCCAATCCAAGCAAGAACTTGTCAAACGCAGCCTGGTCCTTAACATCCAAGCCAGCCTTGATCACAGCAGGCCCAATGACCTTGTTAACATTGCTGACTGCAGTCAAAACACCCTTTCCTTGCCATTTGGAATTATCCTTGTCCCTGAGCTCCAGCGCTTCGTTAGCGCCGGTAGAGGCACCGGACGGAACAATAGCTCGGAAGGTACCTTTCTCAGTGGTCAATTCCACCTCAACAGTAGGGTTTCCACGAGAATCGTAGACGTAACGAGAATGAATCTTAGAAACAGCCATGATTGTGATTGTGCTTTACGAAAAAGAATTCAATTGCTTGTTTTCAAAAAAAAAACTAAACAAGAAGGAGGAAAGAAAAAATGACAAAGGGAGCGAATGACACGCTACTAAGGCTTTTATCAAATAGTTTTTCCCTCCCAACCCAACAAAAAAAAAGCTTAAAAACGTAACGGCGGCGGATATTGAGGTGGTGTGAGTTATAATCTTATTCTGACTCAATGGACACGTTGTTCAATTGAGTGGATCTCGTGATAAGTTTGGATAATGATAATAATAATAATAAACAAGAGGAGGTTTATCATAATAAGTTAGTTTTAATATACATCGTACAGTATTTTATATCTTGGAATATATCTATATAGATAGTCAAATATAACACTCGCGCGCATCGTCTGCTACCGTGGTGGTTGAGTCGGAGGACCAGAGTCCGAGTAATCCAGTAGTGAGGATGAAGAAGTACTGTAGCCAGGGTGATACTGCGAATAATCAAGGTTATTAAAGTTGAGCGACGAGGAAGAGTAATCTTCTTCCATTTCATTAACCATTGGGATCCGCGACGACGACGACCGAGACGCAGTGTCGACCAGAAAGTATCCTCCATCGTAGTTTACAAGCATGTGATTGTTATCAGACTGAGAAGTCGATGCTGTCGTCGTCATTCCTGCAAGCCCTGACGCAGACATGCTACGCCGCAGATGTGAAGATGGCACCTCCGCTGTAGGCGTAGTGGTTGAGGTCGCAGGCATTGGCGATGGAGACTCGAGAGGAGACGTGAAAAAGGATGCTTCCGTTGCTGATCTTGGATAGTAGTATGAGTAGTCAGAGGACGCGGCCGCAGCAGCAGCAGCACTCATTTGAGCACCCTGATGTGTTACAATATTCGCAGGCCGCCGTCGTTTAGTCACATCAAACGGCTGCTGGTTTGATAAAAGAGGTTGACTCTGATGCGTATCCATGGTTGGAGTAGTACGTTTCTCACGCATACTCATGTAAGGAGATATACTAGGTGAGGTCAATGAGGATATAGGAGTAAGAATTGGCGTATCGTCGTGGCCACCACCTCCACTGCTGGAGCTTCGATAATCTCGATATTGCTCGGGAGGAACCACACCAGAGTTTGGTGGTGATTGAAGACTAGTGCCTTCATATTGATGCAGATGCAGATGCAGTTGTGACTGTGGTTCTTGTTGTTGTTGTAGTTGGGAGGCCTGAGGGTACTGGTAAGGAGGGATATGAATGACTTGAGGCACGATTTTTGATGGATATGTTTCCTCAATAATGTGTGGTTGTTGCTGAGGTTGGAATTGATAACTTGCTTGGCCCATTGGTAGCAGTGGCTTTTGGCCAGAGCTAACTGAACCTCGCTTATCTGTTGAAGTCAAGGAAGAAGAATATGCAAGTGGAGGAGGGGGTTTCCTCATTTCGAGGTCATCTGAAGCCAGCTTCTTGAGAATATGTTCCTCCTGGTTCGCGCGCGCGCGTGCACGACGATTCTGAAACCAAATCTGGACATTGCGCACCGGCAGACCCGTTTTCTTTGACAATTCCTCACGAACGTCCTTAAACGGTTTAGGCCGTTCCTGGAATGCACATTCAAGGATTCGAGTCTGGTCCGCACTTATACGTTTACGGACTGTCACTGCCTCAGACTTGGGAGCCCTTGCCAGACCCCCAGAATCGTCACCTATTATCCCATAAGGTTCGACAAATTGAGTAGTAATTGGGGCACTTTTCGAGTGTCTTGCCAAATGTGGCTGTTCAATAACTATTGGTACACTTGCAAAACTATTATGAAATGTCAAATTCTGATGAATGTGTTGTTGCAATAGGTGTTGCTGCTGTTGTTGCTGCTGTTGCTGCTGCTGCTGCTGCTGCTGTTGTACATGTTGGAACTGGCGCTGCTGCTGCTGCTGCTGCTGCTGTTGGTGGTGGTGTTGATAATTAGGACCGCCGCCAACAACCATCATCGATGAAGAAGATGACGAAGTAGACGAAGATGCTGCTGCCGCTCCTGCAGCCGCCGCGTAGCCAGCATAGCTCATATCATCAGTCAATGCCTGATCAGAATATGGCTGAGATACTTTCCATCCATTCTGATCCATTAATTGCTTTCACACACGTTAAGGGAAAAAAAACGTGCAGGGTCAACAGATAATAACACAGAACACCTCCTAGCTTTTTTTAAGATTGAAGATGAGATCGGGAACAAATCCAGATTTCAACTAAAAAAGAACGCCAACACACTAAAGCTCTACTCTCGAGTTTTCTTCGACAACAAGTGATTCCTGCAGCTATTTTGTTTTATTCTCCCCTTCGAACGCTTTTTCAATATCACGAGTAGTAAGGTGTTTAAACGTCGGCAAAAAGGAGCGGGTGTGTCTAAAGTTGTTGAAAATGAAAACCGAAAACAGTAAAAAAGGGGTGGGGGGGATACAACCAAAATGAATGAAAGACTTGGAATAAAAAGAAGAACAAAGAAAAGACACCGACCAAACTATCGCGACTTGTCGACGAGTTTTGAAGCGCAAAAAATCAAAAAGAAAGAACCAAAACAAAAAAAAGAGAGCGAGCAGGTTGAGATTTATTATATGTGCGTAGTAGTGTGGGAGGGTTTTGGAGAAGAGAACAGAACTGTGGAGAATCGGAATAAGGGGTCTCAAAAGGATCGAATTCGGACGGCTTTCTGCAGACAAAAACCCAACCAGTAAGATCTGTTTACACAGAGTTAGTACGGGTCCATGGGCCTCATATTATATATATATATATATACCTAAGGATAACTCAGATTACACTTGAAACTGAACCCTAATGCCAAATCTCAAAAGAGTGATACAGAAACAAAAGAGATCCCTGGCATTCGCTGTTATCTGTCAAACTTAAAAAAAGCTTATTGAAGTGGTGTGTTGGCTTGTTTTTTCAATCATGTCCAGTCCTTCAGAGGCAATCTTTTATGTCTCACCTCATGCTCCGTGAGTCTGCTCAGAGTGCACCTGTGTAACCACAACATCAGTATGCAGAGATACCAACTGCTCTTGGCACGGAGAGTGCAAGATAACTGTAGCTTAACTTCTATGCATTCTAGCGTGAAGTTATTTACTCTAATGCCCCCAACACAAGTTGCTTCTTTGCGCCGTTTTGTATAAGCCGATCAGGGTTAAAGAGGCTTTTAACAGGGTCAAACACTCCTCCTGGTGGTAGTGCACGCGGCCCTCCTCTCCCCCAAAAGCACAAGCCTTTGGAAACAGTTTATTAAAGCTTATAATTCTCCATTCAACATTCCTTTGAAACCTGTCCGTATGCGGTTATTAGGGATGGTCCATGCCGGTATCGGTGGTGCAGCTAACCGCAGTGCGTCAAAACTAAAACATGATGCGCCGCGCAGGTTGCCGCTGCCGCGAGTCCAGTAGTAAACATTTGGCTCGAAAAAGATGGTTTCTTGAGTATATATACAGTTGAATAATATGGCATTTCTGAATATTAATTTTAGAACTCTAAGTAGTTATCTTGATATGATAACTAACGATGAGGTATCTGTGGTGTAAAGACAACCAACCCAAGTCACCTGCGAGTTTAGGCCGGATCGCAGCTCCCGATTGAAAATGCAGATGCATATTGGAGAATCTAGAGATTTCGCGTGGTTTAGACGCCCCCTCCGGAGGGTGCCTTCTCGTGCTCTCGAGCTCTCTCAATGGCGATTCATTCTTGGCCGCCGGTCGCCAGGATCTGCTACTATGCTGCTAGCCGTTCCTTGCGTGTAGCCAAGTTGGTTGTAGTCGAATTTGTCGATCGCGGTGTTTTCAACACATCTCGCTTCGGTTTTATATAATATTTTTAGCACTAACTATTAGTAGCGAAGCAATATGATAGGAGCGGGTTTCTAAAAGTAGTTTAGTAATGTTGCTTTATTGTTGTATTTTTAAACAGGCAATTGTTTGATTATATTTGGAATTTTCATGGGGTTGTGAATACTATTTTGTTCCCGAAATTGCCATGAATTGCTAAGCGATTTTATGCAATTTTCTCCAGATTTGAATATATTTCAAGATAACTTAAGGCATCGATAATCAGAAAAAAATGCATTCTATTGGTATTCAAAGGTCTTGTGAATTGTGTCCAATGCTTGGTTGAGTTTGCTCCGTATCAGTGGAATGCTTTAATAAACTTTATTTTGAACTAAAGAGAAGGCCCGAGACGAAATAGAGATTGATTTTACCATCAAAATTATCTTATTTAATTCTCGTGCTTGGTGTTAACACTGTAAAGTTGATGAAGTCATTAAATTAGCATATACCTGACATACGTGCTCTAAAGCTTCGCACGAGCCTGGCTTTACTGGCTACAGCCTGCACCGCTGCTTCACTTACGAGCTCATAATACTGGAGAGGTCTTACTGTACAGCACGACTATGAGTTCGATGACAGGCGGTGCTTCAGAGCAGAGACTGGAAAATTAATTAAGCAGGTCTACTTCGATGCCATCTGTTGAAGTCTGTGCCCCTTAAAAGCAGCCTCGCGAGCACAATTCACACCAGAACTTCTAAGCCACGCACCAGCATCGCGAAAGTGCTGGCTATTGAACAGTATGAGTCCAAAAAATTTAGGCTCATGGCTACCAGAACCGGGATAACGCATCCAAGTATGTTTTGGGGTGTGGATGAGGAGAAGTCTAACAGAAGAGAGTCATTTAACACCACCGAGTTTCAGCTGGAACCCCAGTCCATGACTCCTTATGCACAAATTCGGACAGAATTGTTTCAGGCTTCATAGTAGAACTTGACAAATTTGGATATCCATCTCTTTAGTATTTTGGCATCGGAAACAACAGTGAGCAGACCATATTTGGAATCAAAGTTAGAGGGTTCGGCATTTGTTTCGATTTCTGAACCACTATAAATCAGAGTAAAAATAATATCATGCTATACCTCGTAGTGGAGAGAGTAAGGATCTCTTGCATTAAGTATGTTCATAAATCTCAGTCGAAACTTAGTTTTTGTCGTAAAAAGCGAAAAACTGCAAATCTTAAATAGGAGCCAGACCGAAGGTCAAACCGTCTTGCAGATGCCTATGTTGGAGACCTTATCAACAAGACTAGAAATGTCAGAATGGACACACAATAATCCAGAGCCCTGTTGCTAACGGATTCTGACTAGATTTGGATAATATAATGCATTTAGAGGACTAGTTGATATCCTGAAGTTCAAGTATATTACTGAATGAAGACGAGATTGCCTGGACTATCGAGACTGGATTCATAACTATCAAACAGTCGCAGCATAATACAATATTCTAACGAATATCCACTATTTGGAAAGGCTTCACTTGCCTGGACCTGAGCAACGGACAATTTCGCTCAGAAACTCTTGCGCGCATGTCGCATGGAGATGTACCCAAACATGATCATATACCCCGGTCCAGAGCCTACTCTATTGATTTTTGAACATCTACATGATCCTAACGTCACTGGACTTAAGAAGGGGAGATAGTGAATCGCCAAATGTCACAGTCCTCATTTTTGAGCAAATAAGAAGATCTCTGCTAATTGAATACTTAATACTCTAAGCCATAGTCTCCATAAAGCTATAAAAATGATTAAGACAATACCTGAACTGGGCTTAAAAATATCTCGTAGTAATGCGCACTGTCCATTTCCAGTTCCGAGAAAGGGCAAGGGTATCGCCGGTAAAGATTTTGTTCCCAGTACTAATACATAGATTTTTTTTTTTTTTTTGAAAAATATATCCATTTATTTAGCATGAGGTCGGTACATAGACATAACCTGATCTCAAGGAAGGCCTCAACCTTGAGATCATCGGGTAGTCGAATATTACCATCTTCGTCACCTGTGATTTCCATTAAAAAGAACTCACATGGAACAGTGGCGGCTACAGCTGTATCGGCCGGAAGCAGTGTTGCAGCTCCTCCAAGACTTGATTTCAAAAAACAACAGCAGTTGGACTGGAAATCTCGGGCGTCAATCCGTAGTGGCAATTTCTTGTATGAGAATGCGTCGTCGACTTCGTCATGGTCTTCACCACATGATGTGGTTTCGAGGAACTCGTTCGCTAAAAATCATACTCATCTGTGGACTTATCTAGAAGCGCTACTGGATTCAAACAATATGCCTAGAGCTGAGACTGTTCTGATTGGACTATGCGAAATCTCTGCACCTCAAGACATCACACTAGCTGTCAACAACTACTTGGTACGAGTGGTGGAAGCGAATCCAACTGATCCCGAGGTGGCCAGGGCTTGGCTTGTTTCGATCGAAAGACGGATTTCGAAATTCGAGCGTGATAGTGTAACTGATGCGATTCTCCTGAAAAATATATACACTAGTGGTGATAGGGATAAGCTGATAGAATACACAAATGCTTATCATTCCAGGCGGGGTAATATAGGTGAGGTGATTCGACATGTTGAAGTGCTTGGACTAGAATGTCTACGTCAGATTGTCAAGATTTGCAAGATTCCCTTGGATTTCGTCAACCCTAATGTACGAAACATTATTGCATTATCTATTGAGGAGAATACCGAAGATTCCTCGACTAGTGATTTAGTTGACATCTCACTTGATCAACAGCCAACCATAGGCAGCACTACCCCGGCTGGTCCAGCAGCTGTTTCACATAGTACTACTCCAACTACACAAACGGTTAATTCTAGTAATACCCCTAATGAGCCACGGCCAGATGTGGAGAAAATCGACCTGGATCAGATGGAGGTGCCATCAGTCGTTAAAGAAGGCATAGACCTGGTGACACCTACAGAAGCATTTGGACTCAAGGCTATTCGACACGCATTACAAGGACTAAAGTCTGAGGATTTTTGGATTAAAGTGCAACCTTTACTACAGAAGAAGGATGTAAACAGGCAGAATTACGTGGATTTCTTGTCATTGAGTGAGAATGAATTTTCCCCAGAACAACGGCAAGAATTTGAAGAGATGTTGGAGAAATTCAATGTGGCCCGACAACAAAACATTGAATTAAGAGGATTTGAAGGTGCACGGGAAAAATGGCGCAAAGAGTTTGAGGTTTTAACTGAGGTAAAACGACGTTCTAAAACACCATTACAAAACTATTCAAAGACTCTTGATACATTTCTATTTGCTTGGAATGAGGCCATGTTACCCTTGGTACGTAAAGAGTACGCGATATTGGAGACTGTGCTCAAGTACCCTAGCCCATCAATGGTACCGATGAATGTTCGTCATCAAATCTCATCGACGATCAGTTTATCGGATCGATTCGAATATGGTCCATTTTTGATGCGAATCAAGCCTGAAAACCTAGCTCCAATCACAATGTTGGAGCTGCTTCGTCTGAATTCTACTGGTGGTGTAGTAGAGGGTATGCGTACTGCACGTGCAGTTTTGGCGGTCGGCAAGACAATTGAGACTGAATATCGGCTTAACCTTGCCAAAGAAAAGGAGCGCGAGGCATTAAAGGGATTCAAAATTGACCGTGCCCGCTTAGAAGGTGACACAGAACTACAACAATCGATCTCATCAATCAAATCTGCGTTACATGATAGTGATTTGAAGCAGCAGTCATCATGGTCTTCTGGATTAAGGGCAAAGATTGGTTCATTATTAATTTCATTCCTAATTCAAGCTGCTACTGTGACTGTCTATGGTAAAGACCCTACTACTGGAGAAAAAGTGTCTGCAGAAGCTCCAGCATTCTATCATAGCTACCAATACCAAAGTGGAAGCCGAATTGGGATTATTAAAGTGCACAAAAAAGTCGCTAAACACTTGTCTGGTGAAGAGATGGCGACTGCAATCCAGCCTCAGCAGTTGCCCATGCTTGTTAAGCCCAAACCATGGACTGCCTGGAACAAGGGTGGATACTTGTATTCAAACTCCAAAATCATGAGGAGTCGAGATGCACCGGAGCAGATTGCGTACCTAAGGGCGGCATCAAGTCGGGGGAAACTTGACCAGGTTTATAAGGGACTCAACATTTTGGGCGAGACGGCATGGACTGTGAATAGTGATGTGTTCAAACATGTGCTGTCCGTTTGGAATAGTGGACAAGAGATGTTGGGGATTCCGTCCAAAGTGGACTTGCATCCTGAATTACCGCCTCGACCAACCCGGAGTGCAGATCCTAGTGAGCGACGAGATTGGCTTCGAAAGTGTCGGCGTATTGTTAATGAGAACCAGTCAGCTTACTCACAGCGATGTGACACAAACTACAAGCTTGAGATTGCAAGGGCATTTTTGGGGGAACGGTTCTACCAGCCGCACAATGTAGACTTTAGAGGCCGTGCGTACCCATTATCACCTCAGTTAAATCATTTGGGTAATGATGTGTCCCGTGGATTACTAAAGTTCTGGGATGCTCGGGAATTGGGCGAAACTGGACTAAGATGGCTCAAGATCCATACTGCAAATGTTTTTGGTTACAACAAGCAAAGTTTCGAGGATAGAGAAAAATTTGTGGATGACCGGTTGGAATTGGTATTGGACTCAGCACGGTATCCATTTGAGGGTCAGAAATGGTGGCAAAAGGCAGAATCACCCTGGCAGACATTAGCTGCATGTATTGAGCTGAAGAATGCTATTGAATCGGGTGACCCTACCAGGTTCAAGAGTCGACTTCCAATTCATATGGATGGGTCTTGTAATGGATTGCAGCATTATGCTGCATTGGGAGGAGATTTTGAGGGTGCTCGCCAGGTGAATTTGGTGCCTAGTGACAAGCCTCAAGATGTATATACAAAAGTGTTGGATATTGTTCGAGAGTACGTTGCAGCGGATGCTGCTAAAGGTGACAAGATTGCGGTTCAGATTCAAGGTAAACTTTCTCGTAAAGTGATTAAGCAGACTGTTATGACCCATGTTTATGGAGTTACTTTTGTGGGTGCTCGGGCTCAGATTGCTAGTAAGCTTAATTCTATGGAGTTGGTTTCGCCGGAGGAAGTTTACAAGACGTCAGCATATGTGGCGAACCGAGTATTTATGGCTGTGAGATCTCTATTCTCAGGTGCACATTTGATTCAGGATTGGTTAGGTGATACTGCATCGAGGATTTCTCGTGCTATCCGAATTGATACTATTAGTAGTGAACAGACTGGGGTAGGAGGAATTCGAGGGACTGGCACTTCACAGGGTCAAAAGGTATTTAATCCTGAGTTTATGTCATCAGTGATTTGGACAACCCCGTTGGGCCTTCCGATTGTCCAACCATATCGGAAAGATTCCAAAAAACAGGTCATTACTACTCTGCAGAGTGTATATATTTCGGATCCTTATGCATCACGAGGGGTTAATGGCCGTAAACAGCGTACAGCCTTCCCACCGAATTTCATCCATTCGCTGGATTCAACACATATGTTGATGTCTGCTATTCGAAGTGGTGAGGAGGGGCTTTCATTTGCAGCTGTGCATGACTCGTATTGGACGCATGCTGGTGATGTGGATAAGATGAATCGAATTCTTCGGGATACATTTATTGAACTGCACACTGAAAACTTGGTCGAGAAGCTTAAAGAGGAGTTTGAATACCGGTATGTGGGGTTATTGCAATTTGCTCAAATTCCTCGTGGCAGTAGCGTGGCAAAGCGGATCTTAGATTGTCGTCGTCAGCATGCAATCAGACTCCATGGTAATGAGAAACGGAATCTGACTGTGATTGAGCAGCTTAAAATTGAAAAAGAGCGACTTGAGCGACTGGAAGAACAGGGAGTAGAGACTGAGACTCCGGTTAGTATCATCGAGTCCTTAACTACTGCTGAACTTAAGGAATTGTTGGAAGTATCTGCCCTGCCGACTCATAAGTCTAAGCAGATGTCATTCAAATCTACTGAGCATGTGGGTACAGGAGCAGATAACTTTGGCGAGTTGGAATCTGTACTAGATGAAGAAGATGAAACTTCAGCAACTAGTACTCAATCCAATACTGGAGCAGATCTTGAAAAGTCCATGAATAAGCCTACTGGTCGCTTGCTTGGAGTATTTATTCCATTACAGATTTCTGATGTGCCACAACGAGGTGATTTTGATGTCAGTCAACTAAGAGAAAGTAAATATTTTTTCTCATGATATTTTTTATATCTTCACGAACGTTTTTGTTTTTATTTATAATGTCCCCCTTTATTTTTTTGTGTAAATATTATATATATTCATTTCATATCTTCTAAACAATTTTTCCTTGAGCTTCCAGAGATTGAATTAACAGTAAAAGAGGACCCATTTCAGACTTGTCCAGCAAATCAAATGATTTGCCAAACGAAACAAAATGAGCAAAAAATGAATTCCAGTGTGCCTCTAGTGATAAATGAATCATTTTATCAAAATGATTATGATAAATGTGTGCAAATATACGAAACATTTGACGAAAGATATTTCTAACCACACCAAGGAAATGAGGTGGGAACGGCGTACCAGTATTTGTAGGGAATATTGTTTGATCATCGAACTTTTGTGATATCCATGTCAGTGTGTAGTCAATATATGTATTTGCTGGTAATCGAACGTTTTTCTTTGCCCCATCTATCCATAAATAATCGACACCAGGTCCAGCATTCATCGTTGGACATGTTTGAGGGGTAACAAACTCACTAATAACGCCGTAAAACTGATTCAAATATGTAAAGAATTCAAACACGTTTAATGCAAGCCATTCACCCATATCCACATATTTTGGTAACATGACAATTGTTTGGAAACTGCCCTTTACCAATGCAGTTCGAACATATGGCTGACATAAAAACAATGGCTTCTGACCTCCTGAGGACGCAGTACTATTGATGGAACCATTTGTATTTGCAGTTACTAATGCATTTGTATTACTTGTTCGACTGCTCGAACTACTGTGGTCTAGGTCACCACCACCACCACCTCCTCCTGTACCAGCAGCAGTTGGTTTATTTTTCCGTGATGAGCGTCCAAAACCCCTAAAAAGATTATTAGATTATTTCCTTCACCCCAACTGTTGCTTTGCAAACCTACCTAAACGTGTTAAAGAACGACATTCCAGTTAAGTTGCCGTACGTGTGAACTTCAGCACCCCTTTAATTTTGTAGATGGGAGCGTTCAACACAGCAAAAGATCACCACTTAAGGAATTTAGAAGCGTTTAGTAACAGAACTAAGAGTCAGAACAAAAAATAAATTAAGCTATGCAGAAAAAAAAGCCTGTAATAAATAATATGTTAATGAATAAGGATAATAATAATAATAATAATAATAATAATAATAATATATGGTCTTCAGCATGTAGACGGTTGTCGTTGACGCTGGAGTCGTGGCTCACCAAGGGCAGGCGCATCAGGAACAGGAGTATCCTCAGCAGAGTTAGAAGTGGCCAGAATATAAGCATTAGTGGAATCATCGTCCTGGACTTTGTTCTGAGAGGCATCTGTAACATAAGTCATGTACAGATTAGAAAATACTCCCCAATGGAAACGGACTAAAACTAGAATTCGATCTGCCAAGTTGAGAGTTTCCTTAGAGACATGAGATGCCGGAATGGGCTGATGTTGCTGATCGGCTGAATTATTTGCAAGAACAGGAGCGTCTAAAGAGCCCAAGAGTGATAGACCTTTCATGACTGCATGATAAAGGCTTGTGATTGTCTTAGTCTCCAGTAACTTGTAGACATCGGAGCTCGGCTGCAGGTGCTTTGAAAGCCACTTTGACGCTACAGCTAGACTATCTGCATCGGGCAATCCCAGAACGCCCTTTATGTCACGATTCTGTTCTAATGCCTGAACTCTTCTGGTAATTTCCAAAGCTACCGACTGCGTGTTTTTAGTCCATTTAGCATTTCCTACCGAGTCACCAATAATTGAGATCAGATCTTGCTTAAATGTAGCAATGGCTTCAGAGGAAAGGGCCGTTTTAGCAGCTGCAGGGGCGATTTTACCATTATTCATAATCAGCTGCTGATAGAGTGATATTGATAAATGCAAACAAACGACCTTTCGCACATCAGCACGGAAAGAAGCGAGACGAGACACATCAAAGCCAAAAGTGCTGGGGAATTCACAAACAATGTCGCTCTGAGAACATGAAAATAACTTGAGAAGTCCAAACACAAAAGCGGCTCTTGATACTTCAAACATGCTTGAGGATTTAGTGTTTCCAGTATAGAGTGAACTAGATTCAAACTTTGTCAGTGTTGATTTGAACCACACTAAAGAGTCTGTAAAGTCGACTTTGCCCTTACTAAGAATTTGACCATAATAATCAAGCTCAAAGTCAATGGCGGTATCAACAAGCATTGGCCGTAGAGTTCTAATCTGATGATTGGCCACGTCGAGTTTCATTGCTTCGAGAATGGCAAAAACCATTCGAAGACCTTCAACTAGACGTTGAGGGGATCTAGACGTAATTCCCAGCTCGATACGAGATACCATTTGGTCCACCCATCCGTCACGCATAGGAGCACAATGGGCCTTGAAAATGCTTGCAAGCCACTTGCCAAGACTTAGGAAATCCAATGCACAGTGTCTGATCTGCTGAATCAACAACTCCGGGTCTAAAACCGACTCGACATAGATGCGGTCCTTGGCGGGCAGCAGGCTAATTAAGATCTCGCGGAGGGTAGTGAAGAGTAGGGGTAATCTAGAAGACACTGGGAGGAATGCAGCACTAGCCGACGTGGACGCCGCGACCAGGGCCTCACACTCAATCACAATCGATTCCCAGTACTTTTCAGCCACCTGTCTCTTTCTCCTTCCCCGTTCGCCATCTAGATTCGGTCTAAACTGTAGTTGAGGGTCAAATACAATGTCATGTCGTAATTGAGGGTTCTTGAAAATCTCCGCCAAGTCGATTTCCCGTAGAGATGCAGCATTAACAGGAGGAGGCTGGATATTCAGCGCTGAAGATGCATAGTTTGAGCTTCTCTTGACCTTTCTGTGCCGTTTGCTACTGCTGTTGCCGGTTACGGCAGCCTCTGCAGCAGCCACAGCAGCGGCAGCGGCAGTGGCGCTAGTCGAGTTATTTGCCACAGCAGCAGAAGCAGAAGCGGCGACAGTAGGAGACTTGAGTCCTGGGATAGCCTTGTGGACTTTAGAATCCATGAACATCAGATTAGGTAGCGATCGAGATCGAATGCGATGTGTTTGATGACGTCTTGCAGTTTGGTTCGAGCCAAACTCCAACGACAGAGTATGAGAATGCAATAATCTTCGTGACGAGGGGGTTATCATCAAAACAGGTACTGGCGGTAGTGGTAATGACGGTGGCGATGATGTTGTGGAGTTCTGTTGTTGTTGCTGTTGTTGTTGGCGTTGTAGTTGTTGTTGCTGTTGCTGTTGCTGTTGAGACCAAGAGACGGGCCCTGTAAATGAACATAGCTTCTTGTGTGATATATCAGAATCACCTGTATTCTGCTGATCACACTGTGACTGTTGTTCCATCTGCAGTTGTTGTTGATGTTGTGGTTGTTCTTGATGGTGATGATGATGATGCTGGCCAGGGGGTGATGAAGTAGTCGTGTCAATACTAGAAGCAACACTGCCAGTTGAAGATGTAGCAGCAGCAGCAGTCGAAGCTTCAGACGACTCCACCACTGACGACGTAGGTACAATAGACGGCATTATGAAGGGTTAACAATACACGGCAGGTCGAGATATGACTGATCACGCGATAAGAAACCAACCAGTCAGAAAAGGAGAGAGAGTTGTTGCAACCAAGAATAAACCCCAAACAGAATGTAAAACTCTTTAAAACAAGATTTTATGCTTTTATACAAAAAAATGTTTATCTTATTTTTGTGTTTGTTAAACCCTTTATGAAGAACAAGAACAGAGTTTATAGTGGTGGTAGTGGTGCTAGATTATGATTTGTGATTTGAGGAGGAGCAGGAAGAAAAGGAGGAGTTAGGGGCACTATTTTAAATAGAAATTTTTTATTTTGCAAAGCTGAGTTCCGTTACTCCCCATGGGAAACTTTTCTTCTGTTCTCGCCACACACTGTATATGGGCACACTTTCCGACTGCCGCTTAGGCGTGGTGTCTGCGGCACAGCTCTTAAAAGGGTAATAAAATAGCCGATTGCGGCGGCATTTTCTGCAGAGTTTATGCACCACCGGTTTTCTTATTGTGTGAAACACAATAAGAGAGGCGAGAGGCTGGGGTAAGGGTACGTGTTGGTAATATGCTATTATTGTATATTTCCGGGATCGGTTAGAGAGGCTCTCTTATTCGGTCTGGGAGGGGGAGGATGCAGCCGCATGCAGTCACATGCAATAGAAGGCAAAAAGAAACACTGGAACTATTAATCGAACAAATTTTAATGGGCCTAATAGAAGGATTCGGATAAGATCGAGAAAACCACCAGATTACATGTAGATCTAGATTTTCATTAACTAGACCTATAACTTCCATTTGCAACCGTGCGCCGTCGCTCCCCACGGACGGATCTTCTTGTATGTGATTTTAAGGTTTAGTTGCAACCACGAGGCGCTTTTCTTTGTTGTGTCTGTATATATGTTGTAGCTTTAAGCAGTCGTATCTAGTAGTATGTATACGTTGTTGTTGATTGGGGTTTAATATGGCTATAATAGCAGTTTTGAAAGGTCTAGAACGGTTTTCTTTGTATTTTAAACTTTTGGGGGGAGAGAGGGCCACCCCATATGAGCCTCAAGGTATGAGGCGGTGGCCGCACTGAGTGAGGCGTGATCACGTGACACTATCACTCTTAATCGAAAAACTCACTCCCGCCTTTCTCCCTTGAGAGAAAAACAAAAAGACAGTGCTGTCTGCTGTCTCTCTCACTTAGACCTCGGAGATGATGCCCAAAGCCGGGTTATGCTGTGGGAAACTGCTTTGCCGGCGGGACAAGCCAAAACCCAAAACCAGAAAAAATAAGAAAAAGGCTTAGCGCTGAATAACCGGGTCCCGACATGCCGGGCTCGGCTGGCCAAGGACACTTCCGGGGGCGCTTTACTATAATAGGCTGCTTATATAATAAGGAGGAGTATTGGAACTCGTGATGCTCTTACATAAGAACAGAGCAGTTTGGATTAGAGCTCTAAGCGGAATATTTATAGTTTGATCTTCTACTTTGGTAAAGCCGTAGTAGCTGGTTGTTTGTTGGACGCATTTTCATTCTGCATTCTCTTAGAGGGGGAGGAAAAAAAAGTTTTTGTTCCCAGCACACGTCGTGGTCGTCCTCCCATACCGACGTGTACTGCTACTACAACCACTACTACTATCACTCCCGATACTCAACTTCTTTAATAACCATCATCAACCATCATCACCATCATCATCATGGCCACTTCCATATGGAATCGAATCCGAGGAAGATTCCTAGAAGACGCCCCCGTGGGAAATACTCTAAGTCGTCTGGAGACCTCGTGGGATATTAGGAAAACTATGCGTAAAGCCCAGTCCCATCGCTGGAAGAAAAGTGATGTACACTACTTTGTTATGGGGCTATATCTGCTGTTTAGTTTTGTGGTTATTTCGGATCCTCCGTTGATTATTCGCATCTTGATTGCATTAACGTTGGGCCTGGCTTGTTTGGTTCCTATCACAGCTCAGTTTTGGTGGCCATTTATGCCGATAGGAGCCTGGCTATTTTTGTTCTATGGATGTAGGTTTATACCAGCAGAGTGGAGACCGTCTATCTATGTGCGGGTTCTTCCTGCTTTGGAAACGATTCTCTATGGCGGGAATTTGAGCGAAGTATTATCCTCTTCCACAAATTCATTTCTGGACTTGTTGGCGTGGATTCCATACGGGTTATGCCATTTTGGCGCCCCCTTTGTGGTTTCAATCTTGGTATTTCTCTTTGCTCCTCCAACGACTTTACAGGTATTTGCATTTGCTTTCGGATGGGTTAACATTATCGGGGTGACCATTCAAATCCTGTTTCCTACGGCTCCACCGTGGTATCAGATCCTTCATGGTCTTGACCCGGCTAATTATTCCATGCATGGAGATGCTGGTGGGCTTGCGCGAATAGATAAGCTACTGGGCCTGAACCTTTACACTGGCACTTTTGGTGCCTCCCCAATGGTCTTTGGCGCTTTCCCATCTCTTCATTCCGGTCTGGCCGTGATTGAAGCACTGTTTTTGGCTCATGTGTTCCCAAGATATACTATGGTGTTTTTCGCCTATGTAATGTGGATCTGGTGGGCTACAATGTATTTGACACATCACTATTTTATAGATTTGATTTGTGGTGCATGTCTTTCATTTGTGGTGTTTTATGGCGTCAAAATCACCATTTTACCAAGAATTCAAACTGACAAGTTTTCTCGCTGGTCTTATGACTATGTTGAAACTGGCATTGTTTCTCAGCCTCTTAAGCTACGCAAATCAATTGATGATATCCATGATCGAGAATCTGCATTGGCGGAATATATCGAGTTGCCAAGAATCAATACTGATTTGAACAATAACAATAATACTAATATCAACAGCACTCCAATAATTGGCAACAGCAGCAACCCCGACACTTCTTCTTCCTCTTCTCCTCAATTGGCTTCCTCATCATTTGTCTCATCTAAGCAATTGGATAATATTTACTATCATCATAAAACCAGCAGTTATCATTTATTTGATGCTGCTGACCTGCATGCCACCTCTGCATCTCCTGTCTCGTCAGCACGTCCCGAGACTCCAATTAGTACGGCCATTCCTCGGTCTGGTACTCCTTCGCCTAAACGTGAAACTTCATTCTATTCGCATTGACCTCTCCTATAAACTTTATGTCGCTGAAATACTCCCCCCCCTCCCCGCAAATAATTTAATTTAATTTATTAATAACTCGATCTACTTCTGATTCTAAATCCGGATATGCATCTTTAATCTGGCCTGCCAGAATATTTCGAAACTCCTTCATTGCTGCTTGTTTACCATTCACATATTGGTTTTGTTTGGCAAGTAATTCAACAAATTCTCTTGTATATACATCTGGATTCCGTCCATTCTCGATATATTCCACCACGTCTAATGGAACACTCTGTTGTAACCCATGGCTGGATTGATTAAGCTCTTCAAATTGTTTTGAAAGCAAGTTTCTAGATATTATTAGTCAAGTTTCACTATAGGTACCAGGCAAAGTAACGTACACTCGTTCAATCAACCCTTCTTTGGCCTCAATCGTGGCTTGGAAATCATGTACCATGATCCCTAACTCGATCTGGGTCTCGATGATTTGTTGTAACTTGGCCCGAGTCTGATCCAGAGCAGACTCTTCACCGACCTGTTCACCCGTCATTATAAGGGTGTCGTAATAAATCCGGTGGGAACTTCACACCTGTGGAGCCAAGTACTCAACTACTCCGCACAACTGCAAGATTAAAGAAGAATAGCAAAACACTCCGGCAAAGAACAGTTTTGTCTGCCATAGATCCAGGCCATGTCTGAGCAGGATCTTCCTCTAGACCGGGAAGATATCGAAAGACATCGCCGGCGAAGATCCGAAGCAGCAGTAGCAGCAGCAGGTCGAAGTTCTGAAGACTATCCAATAGATAGCGAGCATGGGTATCCGAAATTCACTTGGTACCATCCTCATATCGCGAGCCTGTCTGACGACAATATTAATGCAATCTCAGGCGCCATAGCAGGCGTTACGGCCGGAGTAGCAGTATGCCCATTAGACGTGGCTAAAACTAGACTTCAAGCTCAAGGAGGGTTCTCAGCATTTCAAAAGTCTCCCGGAACAACAATTCCCTTTAAATATAATGGGCTTGTGGGTACTCTAACGACTATATATAAAGATGAAGGCGTCCGAGGGTTATATAGAGGTCTGACCCCCATTATAATCGGCTATATCCCCACATGGACCATTTATTTCTTCTTGTACGAAAAGACTAAACGATATTTGATTAATGATTACGACCAGAATGAACCAGGCATTATTAACGACACTTCCCCTCCACCTCCTCCTACTAGTCATACTCTGGCTCATATCGCGTCTGCGGTCTGTGCCGGTGCTGCATCGACTCTGGTGACAAATCCGATCTGGGTCGTCAAAACAAGACTCATGTCCCAGAACAAGTCCTCGCCCTGGAATTATACCGGCACATGGCATGCGATTTCTACAATGTACCGCTCAGAAGGTCCAAAGGTCTTTTATTCCGGCTTGGGCCCGGCATTGCTTGGACTTTCACATGTCGCAGTCCAATTCCCGTTATATGAGAAATTAAAGATTGTTTTCACGTCTACTGGTGGTAGACACTACAAAGGGACTCGAAAATCAGAACTTTCAGATACATTTGGAATTGCATTGTCATCTGTACTATCCAAGATCTGTGCATCGACTGTAACATACCCACACGAAGTCATTCGGACCCGGAACCAAATCCAGGGCAACCATGGTACTGTCAAATATAGAGGTATCTGGAGGACTGCCCGGATCATATATATGGAAGAGGGTCTACGGGCGTTTTATGCTGGATTGGGGACAAATATGTTCCGAGCTGTACCATCCAGTGCAGTAACTTTGATGACTTATGAATTAATTTCTCAACAACTACAATTATCCCGTGACCGTCATCGTCTAACTTAGTTCTTATTGTTTTGATATTATATAAATTGTGCATAGTTCTTGTAAACGCGTTTTATTATTTTTCATGTTGGAAATTGTTTCAAGTGTCCCAACGTTAAGACTGGTTTTGAATTTTTCAACTATACAAAATCAACCAAAACATATACAGTTATACTGGAACCGAATAGAAAAAAAAATGAGCACTGATACGGAAGTCGGTGTGGAAACAATCAAAGCAGACGAGCCTCAGACGGTGGCTGAGAATGAATCTGAGCAGCCAGAACATGCAGTATGTTTTTTGTCCTGTATTGAATGCACATGATCTAAGAACTAACGAAGCTCTGTAACAGCAAGATGTAGATGCTATGAAAGCACGATTAGAGGAACTGGAAGCAGAGGCAAGCCGACTAAATGAAATGCAAAATGAGCTTCAAAAGGAATCAGAGGAACTACGTGAGGATAAACAAGAGGTGGATGCTCGCAGTGTATTTGTGGGCAATGTGGATTACTCGACTACTGCTGAAGAACTGCAAGCACATTTCGAGCCTTCAGGGACAATCAATCGAGTATCGATTATATATGATGCCATGAGGCGTCCTAAGGGATTTGCATACATAGAGTTTGCTGAGCCTTCGTTAGTGCCTCAAGCTCTATTACTGAATGAATCTGTTTTCAAGGGCCGGAGCCTGAAAGTAATACCAAAACGAACTAACGTCCCAGGAATGTCTGCAAGAGGTGGACGTGGAGGACGCGGGCGAGGCAGAGGTGGCCGAGGCTATAGAGGTGGGTTCCGTGGTCGAGGTGGTCGAGGGTTTTATAATCCATATTGATTTATGTACTACTACTACTACTACTATTATTATTATTATTTCACATAATCTATACAAATAAAGGAATCAGACCGCAATTGGCTTAATAGGACCAGTGGTGAGCCATCCCTTTTCTCCTACAGGTTCTCGACGCCAACTGATTGTCAATTTGCATTGCCCCACCGGAAGATGACTCTCTGATGATACAGAAGCATCTATCGAGACCAAAAATGCCACTTGCAAAGAATCAGACGGAGCCAGCAATGGAACCGATGCAGAAGGAGTAGGGAATGAGGCTACTTTCCAGCCATTAGCAGCCAATAGCTCGCTAGTCTCCAAAGTCATGGTCGACTCACTAACATTCTCAACTTGAGCTTCCACAGAATATGTTAATTGGCCAACTGAAGTCAGCTTTGTCTTCACATTAATTCCCGGGACCGCATTGAATCTATAGCTTTTCTTAAACGTGGTTATAGGCGTGTCGTCGTCTCCATTATCACTGCTTCTTCTGTATTGGATCGTGGCAATAAGTACGTGCGGACCGCTCTCTTTCGCTTCATAATGAATCACCCTTTGCGTGCTCTTCTGTGGATCCAACTGAACGAACTCGCCTGACTCCATATGCGCCAGCTCGTGCGACGGCAATTGGATACCAATGGCCATCGATACCGCCAGCGTCTCATCCCCAACACTGGAGTTCAATGAAAGCATGCATGCAAAAGTTTCGCCCACATAGACATTACCAAATGTCGATGGCAACCCAAGAATTAAGCTGGGGACCCCTCCATCCAACGGCCCTGCAGGGTTTATCACCGGCCGAGATAACCTCAAGACCTTCAAGCCCACTTTGTGATTGCGTTCCATAGTCCGGCGGTTGCTAAGGAGCCCACGAGAACAGGCCCCCTTGGAAAATCTAAAAAATAAATAGCTGAAACGGGCAGTCGATAATGCACAGACCCCTCCCCGTTCTACCCCAGATGAGACTCGAGCCGCCTAGATCTCACACCGGCTTTGGATAACAGTAAAACCAACGTTTTTCAAACTACATCAACAGCTATAACGTTACCATCTGATAAGGCGTAGTTACATCACAGCTGCATAAACGCACACAACGTTGAGTGCATGCAAACGCCTATCGGACCCCCGCACGTGCCCAGCCATTCGACATTTTTCAACAACTTTTACAAATAAAAACCTAAAACCCCCGGGTACAGAGATAGTCTTGAGATTGGCAGCAGCGGTCTACAGTGCAATTTAAAATAATCTCATCGATTGGTACAGTTTTCTTAGCTGGAGCGGGCATTGCGTGCGGGTTGTTACATAGGTGGTTGAAGAGACCGATTGCGGCATTATATATATAAAGTGCAAGATACTCCACCACACATACCTTTAGGCGTCTGTCCATACATAATCGGGTGAGGAGAGATCGCGGTAATACCAAAAGACCCCGAAACGAAAACCCCCCAGAACGGAGGAGGAATCAGAGAGTCTCGATTGAAGAAAGAGGAGACAGATCTCGTGTATATTATTCAATTGGAAAACAAAATTTAAAAAGGGAACGGAAACGCGAGAAAGGTTCCATCTGCCCTCCCGATCGCTTTTTTTGCAAACTTGGTGGTGGGTGTGTTTCAAGATACAACTAACAGACGCTGGATTGAGTTTCAGCTATAAAAAACAAAAAGGGAGGAACGCAAAAAGAAGACTAAGAAGGGTTTTTTTTCTTTGAAGGCTTTGGAAAACAGATCAGGATGTCGGCGATTCATCATCATCAGCACGCACCGGCACCATCGATGGTGCTCAGGCCTCCGTCCCCACCTGCTCCGCAGATTACTCAGACGCTTACTCAGATCCTTCATCAGAACGATCTATCGCCGTTGATCAAACAAAGGGCTTCGTCGTCGATATCAGAATATTCAGATGACGGCGACTCCACCGTGCCAAGTACCACCAGTACTGCGGTCACAAGCGTGGCGGCAAGCGCTTCGGTGGAATCATACGATAAGCAGAACTCGACAACTCAAGCCATTGAGGCTGATGACGATGTCGAGAAAAGGAACTCGGGGCTGCTTTCAGTCGATACTTTCCGGGCAACGTCGCTTGTTCCGTCTTTATCGCTGTTGTATCCGGATACGGCGCCAAGATCAATGTGGAGACCACAGTTGGATAGTTGGATGAAGAAAAACCATCCTTTGAAGCTCAAGGAGATCGCCCAGAGTGCTGCTCCTACAAGAATGCATGAGTCAAAAGCTATTTCGGGATCTTCATCATTATCATCTTCGTCGTCATCGTCATCGTCGTCGTCTTCTCGAAGACTATCATCGTCGCATGATTCGAAACCATACGCGAGACCAAGTGGTCTTGATATCAATCACAATAATCACAATGGAGAATACACAATCAGCTCTGTGTCGGATGCCCTTGATGAAGAAGAACAGTATTCTCCCGTTTTTTCCCACCATCCAATGCCCTCAAAGCTTCCTTCTCCTCCAGACTCGCCTCCACCAGATACACATCATCATGCACGTGGCTCGTCATTAGTAACTTCGACAGGAGGAAGTTCGTCATCTGTGAAGCGGCGGTGTATCTCCTGCTACTCTGACCAATCCCCTTGCTGGCGTCCTTCTTGGTCGGCCTCTGCTGGACAGTTGTGCAATTCCTGTGGGTTACGGTATAAAAAGACTGGTGCTAGATGCATGTCAGAGAAATGTGGTCGGATTCCTGCCAAAAGTGAATGGATTGCAATTAAGTCGAATGCAAGTCGCAATCCTCTTAATGGCAAGTTGCAATACACCTGTCTAGCCTGCAAAGGCGAGGTGGAAGTACGTGAGCGTGGTACTAGTACTTCTGGTTAAGATGCCGCCTTTCCATTTCTTTTTGATTATGACTGGTATAGTTGATTGTGTGCGTATTATTTTTTTTTGTTTTGGAGTCTTCGAAATTGGAAAAAGAGAAGTTGGACGTTATATTTTTTTATAGTTATTTGGGTCGGTTTTTTTATTTCTTCTTGTTTGGTTTAATGTTCTCTTTTCTTGAGTTTTTGGATATGATTATTTTTATTCGTTTTAATTGAAAGGAATTGACGGGGTTCGTTTCTTGTTAAAGTATTTTTATATATATATATATTTTCGTTTCTGTCGCTACTAGTTTTATATATATACATTAAAGTTCATATTGGATGGTATAGTTTTTTCTGCACACCAAAACTCCACACTTTTAGCCGAATTTGTTGGAACTATACAGAAATGGCAGCAACCACACTGCCAAAGTCAAATTGGCTAGCTCGATATGAAGATTTTTTGCTTAAAAATGCAGGCCAGATCTCATCGATTGAATCTAGTCTAAGATCACTCAGTTTTATTCTCCCCGGTAGATTTAAGCAGGTTGAAGTTGCATCCGAGGCCCGTAAGTTCTCACCAAGTATTTAAAATACAATCAGCTCCACTAATATACAAGTCTACTCGGGGCTACAGATCCTAGGTCTCTATCACGATTCGATACTGGCTAGAGCTGCCAAGAAAATGGCAGTCTCGGATCCTACTCTGAGATCAAGCCCCCACAATCGGTATACTCAATACATGATGAAGCATAAAGCTCTGTATCGTTACGTGGCACTGATATTGGCACTTACAAGGTACACAGAACTGCTATGGGAGATGGTCGCACATACAAAAGACATGTCGTCGTCCAAAGAGAAGCGACGACGGCTACGATGGCAAACTATTGTGGGTATTGAAGCGCTCAAGGCTATACTCCGATTAGTACTACTAGCAGGCACAAAACAACCTATAACTACACCGCCCATCCCTGAGCGTGAGATTGATCCGGCTCTACTCCAGCAGAAGGAATCAAACCCTATCAAACCCCAAGAATGGCTTATGCCTCGATGTGGAGCTACATTGCCTGCTTCAACCCCAGTTGATACAGGTGGAATGGAGTATCTGTACACTAAAGTGCTAAAAGCCGAAGATGTCCAGACTCCAATTCATTTATTGCATCAACTAGCATCCACAAAGGCCACAGTGGCCGAGGTGGCTCATATCCTGCGTCCCCTCATATACGCAGCATTGGCTTACAAGTATCGCGATCGACCGCGGAACTGGGTGCCATGGATCGTGGGTGCAGGTGTCGAGTATTACTCACGACAGCTTCTGATCCAAAGTTACTCTATCGATCTTCCAGCTGGTCTCAACAGTCTAGGTGCGCTAGAACAGGAAGAGCTCAAGAGGCGCGGTGTCAATCTCTGGTGGTGGGCGGTCCGAGGTGCAATGTACCAACATGTTACAAGACCAGTATTGAACGGCATAATGACTAAAACAGAAAAAGTTCCCCTCGTCAATCTGGCGGGCTCGATTCTTGGTGATTATCTGTATCTGTTGGATGAGTTTTACTTTTCGTCTAGCTCACTCTAAGTCATCATTGCATGTACGGCGGTTTCTCGGTGCGTTTCCCGCATATTCGTACTATAAAAAGCGCGCCAGTAGTAAATCGTATTTTTTTTCTATTATTTCATTTCATTTCATTTCCAGTAATGACTATACAGGTGAGACCATTACAGCTACAAGATAGAGCGCGATTCGATAGCCTGTTTGCTGGCTATCTTGAGTTCCAGAAATCGACACTTTCTGACGAAGTCCTCAATACAAACTGGACTCGATATCTTGATCCTCAGAGCCCTGTCAATGCAGCTGTGGCCTACGACGATGAACATGATCCGGAAACACTCCGAGGATTCGTGACTTGGATCTTCCAATCTTCTACATGGTTTGTCAACGGGGTAGTCTATCTGAATGATCTATATGTCTCGCCAAACGGACGTAATGGAGGCGCCGGTCGAAAGCTTATCCAACATGTCTACGATGATGGTGATAAGCATGGAGTAAATAAAGTCTGGTGGGTCACCCAAGAAAACAACCATGCTGCGCAGTTGCTCTATACCAAGATGGCATATCGTGACGGATTTATAGCATATCAAAGACCAGATACTATTCCTCATTAAATATTTTTATGTGGCGTTCTCGTTATTGTTTAGCGTAGTTTATTGGGACAAGTAGAAAAACACCCAGATTTTTAAACAACGAAACTTCCCATTCTTCTCTGTTGTGTGGAGCAGTTAGGATTAAAATAGCTCACTTATTTTTCCAGTGAAGGGCATTGATACTGGACGGAAGAAAAGAATTCAGTCAATTGAGGGAGCCGATTACAACTAGGAGGTTTATTGGCCGGTTGGAAAGATAAAAAACCCACATACACACAGGGAAGTAATTCCGTATGCATAAGCGGATACTTCATAAGCTACACTATCATTCTCGTAGTAAGGATATTGACGACAGTTCCTCATCAGTGGATAACACTAGCAATCATTCTCAGCAGCAGCAGCAGCATCAGGACCAATTTGCATCTGCATCGCCTTCTTCGACTGCAGAGGACTCAATTGATAAGGCTTCATTGTCTGCAACCAGCTCTCTGGATACTCCTGCACAGGATAAACAACAACTAGCTACCAACTTCAATTCAATGGAGCATCATCAACCGCAACAGGCGGCTTCAGCAGCAGCAGCAGCAGCAGCAGCGGCAGTGGCAGAGGAGACTACGGGGCAATCGGCATTGCCGAACCGGTCAACTATTTCAAAAGGAAAGTATTCGTTGACAGATTTCCAGATTCAAAGAACCCTGGGGACTGGATCATTTGGCCGCGTCCATCTTGTGAGGAGTGTTCACAATAATCGATACTATGCGATTAAAGTGCTGAAGAAGGCTCAAATTGTCAAGATGAAGCAGGTGGAGCATACCAATGATGAACGTCGTATGCTTAAGCTAGTGGAACATCCGTTTCTAATTCGCATGTGGGGCACGTTCCAGGATTCACGCAATTTATTTATGGTGATGGATTACATTGAGGGAGGAGAATTATTTTCGTTATTGCGCAAGTCGCAAAGATTCCCGAATCCAGTTGCAAAGTTTTATGCTGCTGAAGTGACACTTGCACTCGAGTATCTGCACTCTCATAATATTATTTATAGAGACCTCAAGCCTGAGAATATTCTCTTGGACAAGAATGGCCATATCAAAATCACTGATTTTGGATTCGCTAAAGAAGTGCCTGATGTTACTTGGACTTTGTGTGGTACTCCGGATTATATTGCCCCGGAGGTTGTTACTACAAAGGCCTACAATAAGTCAGTTGATTGGTGGTCATTAGGAATTCTCATTTACGAGATGCTTACAGGGTATACTCCATTTTATGATCAGACCCCCATGAAGACGTATGAGAACATTCTAATTGGAAATGTCCGGTACCCTTCATACTTACACCCGGATGCGACTGATCTACTTCAGAAATTAATCACAAAGGATCTCACACGTCGACTGGGTAACTTGCAGGGCGGTTCTCAAGATATCAGGAATCATGCATGGTTCAGTGAGGTGATATGGGAAAAGCTGGTGTCAAAGGATATCGAAACTCCTTATGAGCCTCCTATCCAATCAGGTGTGGGTGATACTTCGCTATTTGATCGATACCCTGAAGAAGAGCTTGATTATGGTGTAGTTGGTTCTGATCCTTATAGCCACATGTTTACAGATTTCTGATCTTCGGTTCTCAAAGAATTTTAGTAAAACTTTATTGAAAAAGTACAAAAAAAGCACAAAAATATTAACGCTTGATAATAAATAAATATATAAATGAGTTTGCTGTTTTTTTTATTACAGACCCTTTTCACCGCTTTCACAAAGTTGAATACTTCGGCCCCATTCACTATTTAGGACCTGTTTACCAGTGATTCGGCGATGAGGGTGAGGGTCCAAAATAGAATAGATTACATTACGACACCTGCTGCGTTTTATTAGCTCGATTGGTTCATAGCCATGTTTCTGCTTTCGGCCAACGAGGTATCGTTCGTAATGTTCATCTTCTTCAGCTTCAGCCTGCTGCCATAAATAATTTCCTGTGCGCATCACCATGTATATTATGCCTGTTGCCCAGATATCAACAGCACGAGGATCAAATTCCTTATCAGTGAATTCTTCGGGGGCGATGTATGGTCTTGAACCAAACACACCTGATGAAAGATGAATGTCTGATTCCCAAGCCATACGGAAACATTCACCATTACCGAAATCTGATATCTTGACTGAACCATTGCAAGTCAGTAAAATATTCTCTGGCTTCAAGTCACAGTGGGCAACACCCATTGAATGCATATATACCACGCCCCGCATGATTTGCTTAAAAAAACAGTCTGCCTCAACAACGTCCAGCGCACCTGAAGCAATGATTAATGAGTACAAGTCACCACCCGCACAATATTCCATTACTTGACAGCATACGCCACGCGCATCCTTCATTAAGTCTAGTGTATGGATAATATTTGGGTGATGCAGAGAGGAACTGATGCAAAACTCGGATGTCAATCGTTTACTAAACGTTTGCTCGGTTTCCGAGGCCCTTCTCTTGAATTCCTTGACTGCAAACAAAACATCTCGTCGTGTAACTGTATCGTACTTGTGAGAGACTCGGACAACTCCATAAGCTCCCTTACCAATAATTTCCTGGCATTTACCGTACTTTTGTACAAGTGACTTTACAGTACAAGCCCCCGGAACAGATGTAGTTGAACCAGATGTAGAAACTGGCAATGAAACTGGCACTGGCACAGAAACTGGTGGAGGCGTGGCCGTCCCACTAAGCCCATTTCCATTTCGAACCACTGCATGCATATCTCGTTCACCATTTTGAATTTGCGACACTAATCCACTCATCAAACTCAGTTCTGCACCAGCACCTGCGGAAACGTCATTATTGCTCTCATCGTCGCCGCTAACAAATTCTGGCATGGCACTAACTGCATCATCTCGAACCTTCTGTCCATTACCCATTAGATCGCGCAGCATTCTTCCAAGCTTTTCTTGTCTTCGAGTTGATTTCAAATGATGCTCATGGCTTCCATCTTCTTTAATCACTAGCCTGCTCGTGGGCATACTGCTTGAGACACTTGTGATAGATGGCACAGGGCTTCCAGCAGCCTTTCTATTTGGCAGTGCGTTCTGCAAGTTGATGAAACTTGACTGCCTGCCGGGCAAACCTCCAGCACCAATCTCTGGACTACTTACAGGTGTTTGAGGCGGGCTGACCAACAAATCCCCAGAGTCCACCGAGGACCCACCCGTAGTAGTGGTTGACAAAGACGGAGATCCAGTTGGCGCAGCCTGAGTAGGAGCAGCCAAGTGGTTATTTCGAACTGGTGCTGCTGAAGAAGCACTCTTTGCTCCGAGCATTGTTCTCAATTTCGATAACGCATGGGTTTTCTTCGTCGCACTAGTAGCCACCGTCGAAACGTTGCTACTATGAGCCGTAGTCCCTGATGAGATACTAGGCGCGGGGCTCACAGAAGGAGGCATTCTCTCTCTCTTGACAGAAGTAACAGAGCTAATGGGAATCTGAGGTGTTGATGACTTTTCCCAGTTTATATATATCACAAACAGGCTTTTCTAGAACTTTATTCCTGGCAAGAACCGAGTTTTGAGAGGTATTAATAATTAGGTCCCACACACAAAGCCTTCTCTCTCTGTCCTTAGTTTTTCACTGAAGCTTGACTTTGATCAAACTAAAAGAGAGATCAAATGAAAAATTAAAAGTGATATAAAGAACAGAAACGTTCCCGTTAGAACCCGCTCTCCTAAATCTTTCTTTGTCGAGTTAAACTTTCTATGTGGTTTTAGTGTGTGAATAATACGAAATGGGTTTCCTTGGAACAAGAAGTTACCCTTTTAACTTATAACAAATTTTTTTCTGCCTGGGAGTTGCGCGAAATAAAAAACCATTTCTTACTAAAAATGACCGATTTCTTAGCTACGAGTTTATGCGCGCGAGGTTTTCTATCTGAGCGGTTGTTATGGCAACGCAAGTTGTGTCCCGGTCCCGGGAGGAACTGCCGGGCCATCATCGATTGTCGATCAGGGCCGCAATGGGCGGCGGTCATCGAAGGGAGGGGGGGGAGAGGGGGTTTCAAACAAATTCCAAAATTGGTTGACAAGAGGTATCAGAAAAGTAGGAATAGCATCATAAAGAGGATTCTTGAATCTTTACTGAAACTTGTTTTCAAGTGATTTCAGCGATTGCAGCCCATAGAAAACGCTGGAAATACTCTTTAGACCATGAGTTTGCCAAACCGATAAAGTTGTCTCTTTTTGGAGTTTTAAAACACTTCTTTGTTCTTCTTGTTTATTCTCAGAAAATAAAGCGTGCTCTCCATTATCTCCATTTAAGCTTTCATGGCTACATAGATAGATGCTGAGTACACATATATACTAATGCGGCGCACGCATCGGTAAGTTCCCGCCGCATGCACTAATATCTGTCGATCTACTTAAAACTCTCCTTAAAGTCAATATATAATAACAACTTAAGATAGAAATCAAACTCAAGCATAAATGCTTCAGATTTCATAAAGTTTTTATTCTATTTTCATTTCAGATCTGGTCTCAGAGGACCATCTATCGGTACTCCATCTCCGCTTAGGAGATGCTTATAGTCAAAACGATAATTTTTAGCGTGTGTGGTTGCGGAATTGGCTTCCCGTCGCTGCTAGCATCATATATATATATATGTGTAATCTCGTTCGTATTTCTAACACACTGTTTAAAAAACCTGATATCTAAACGAAACAGTTTTTAGAGGAAGGAAAGAATGGTTCAGACAGAATCAAGACATTTGGTATCGGATCGACCACCAGTACCTGCGTATTTGCCAGTCAAGGGCCATAGTAGTCCCTTAGTGGTTGATAAATCCTTATACCACAGTATAGTTTCAAGTGAACGAATCTTAGTTGAAACCGTTCAAATTGAACCCAAATCAGCCAAAGCTTGGAAAGTTCCTGCTGGCTCCATCTGTCGACTGAGTACTCCAGAAGGACCTCAAGTTGGAGACTTGAATCTGTGGAATGCCCATAATCCTCGAGAAAGGTTTTGGGCTTCTAGAACAAGACAGCTCCATCGCAGCCATGTTTCAACCTATGACCGATTATGGTCGAGTCTGCCTTATCTGAGACCAATGTGTACTATAATCAGTGATACTCTTGAAGATTATGGTCAGGACAAATGGGGTGGAAGATGTCATGATCTTCTCGGGACTCGATGTGATCCCTATGTCGATGCTCTTCTGACTGGTGAGCAGAATGATTTCCATTGTCATTCAAATCTGACCAGAGCCGTACTGCCTCATGGGCTTAATGAAATAGATGTTCATGATGTTTTGAATGTGTTTCAAGTCACGGGCCTTAATTCTAATGGTCAATACTTCATGGAAACATGTCCTTCTACTAGAACTGACCACTTTGAGTTCTTTGCTGAGATTGATCTGTTATGTGCACTTTCAGCGTGTCCGGGAGGTGATTTATCTAATTGGGGTTGGGGAGATGCTGCTGATTCGATGACATCCGACTGTCGACCACTTCAAGTCGATATATACCAACTAGTCAACCCTCAACAAGTCCTTCAAACATGGAATCCTCCCGCTGAACAAATGCATTATAAGGGTAATCACGGACTTAATCCTCGTGCTTAGCGGTAGCTCCTCCTCCTCCTCCTCATCTTAATAAGCAAGGCACTCCAAGGAGGTGTACACGTGACTTATATATGACAGGATAACGCAAGTTGCTTTTTGTATCTATTATTTTAGTTGAGGAGCTTGGCTAATGCAATAAAAATAAACTGTTTGCATAATAAAAAGCAAAACAACCAATATACCCATCGCCTAAAATTACGTATGTTGACCTGCCACATTGCTTTTACTGTTTACCTTTTCTTTGCTTTTACTAATTCCCGGCAAAAAAGCAAAACAATGCTTTTTTCCAGCACTTTGCTTAAATGTTTGTGTCTTCTTCGCTGCTGCTGCTGCTGCTCTTTTCTTTCTACTTACACCCCATTATCATCATACTTGAATGATTGACTATTAAGAGGAACCGTGCAGTATTTCGACTTCCAGGTTAATGAAACGCGATCTTTGAATCTTTTTAACAGAGAATCGGGTAGCAGGTTTTTGGTTTTTGATAAAATAGAATATCACGCAGACGGTATTAGCAAAAACTCATAAACTGGAGCAACGGGAAGTAATGGAAACCTATCATGGCTATGTGCGCACGACGCTGGATGCTGTTATTCTATTTGAGGCCTGTCGATTAGGGGTTTTGCCTCGAGTCCAGCGTCGTTTGTCAGGCAAGGAACGGCGTGCCATTCATTCCGGGTCGGTGTTTGTATGGGATGAACGGGAAGCAGGAATGCGAAGATGGACCGATGGCAAATCATGGAGTGCTTCTAGAGTATCGGGCTCATTCTTGACTTATAGAGAAATGGAAGGAAAACGGTCTGATGGCGATTCAGATGATAATAATACTAACACTGATGATGTGAATGGTGGTGGTGGCAGAAGAAGCTCGGATGATGATTGTAATATCTATGCCACTGCTCCTCCAGATGGATATCGCTACAAGCCAGATGGCTTAATGAAACAGTCATTCTCAATAACAACCTCAACGAATCTAAAGCTCCATCTCATCTCATACTTTTCTCGATCTGATTCTGGTCAGGATTTGCCGCTTCCTTCGCGTGACGCGAATCTAAAGCATATTATCATTCCAAAGGGTTTGTATCCGGATCACGCTGCTCCAATTGAACATCCTCCACATCCCCTGAGACCTTTACAACCTTTGATTCACCATCCGGCAATTCAATCTGCTAATCAACCGCCTCATCCGTTGCATTCTCATCATGCCCCGCCGCCGCCGGCACCACCGCCTCCATCTGCTGCCCATCACCATCAAATGTATCATCATCTTCATCATCAACAACAACAACAACAACAACAACAACAACAACAACAGCAGCATCATCAACAATTGAATTATATTCAGCAGCAGCAGCAACATCATCAGTTCCCGTTCGGCCAACCCCCAATGGCCCCAATGGCTCCTCATCAAAATTATATCCAATACCCACCGCCTCCTCCTCCTCCTCCTCCTGCTGCTGCTCCGTCATATGCATATTCAACTCAACATTCAGCTACTCCACCTCCTCCTACAGGACATCAGAATCATGTGCCGCCGGGAATTGGAATGGTCAATTCTCCACCTCCAATGTCTCAACGATCCTTGTCTGCAGTATCAACACAGTCGCAGTCGCAGCCTGGAACTCGACAGCAACCTCCATTGACTTCGAGACATACTGCCCCTGCGAATCTCCTGCCATTACCTACGCCAGCAAGCAAAGCTTCCACTCCCGGTAGAGACACTCAACCCGCAACACCCAGTCCAGCCGATTTCGGTGGAGTACAGGATATCCCCTTTGAGAAAGTCTCATGGGGTGAGGATAGTCGAGCTATTCAAGTCCTGGACCGGAGTTTTAACATTTAATCCCTATTTATTAAAGTCATTTTCCGCTCTATATATATATATATATATATAATGTGTATAAATTATATTTTTCCTTCTTCGTTACATGATTATACAATCTTCTTTCTCTTCCTTTGCTATTGGAATGTCCATGTCTTCAAATGTTAATGCAATCCCAGCTGTTGGCGCACTAGTGGCTGCTCCTGCTGCTTTTCCGGTGGGCGGTGGTGCTTGGCTTGGCATTACTCGCTTCGAAGTGTTGGATATTATTCCATCCGACTGTGTGCTCTCCGTCGTGATCGTGCTCCACGAGGTCTGTGAACTCATCGTAGATGCACGGCTGCTTCTCATCGAGATGGAGTCATTGGGGACAACCATGGGCGTTGGGGATTCCGGTGGAGGCGGCGGAGGAGGTGGTGGGGGAAGCGATGGTGATCGCTGCTCTTGGTTAGCCAACTCCTGTAGTGACACACTGGATTTAAGCGGAGATGGTGCTCTAGGCGACCCCCCTGCTCCAGATAGAGATATTTGGGATGGTGACGTTCGTACAATACTCCTAGGTGACGTTGATTTGGTAGGCGTCGTTGTGGTGGAATTGGACGAGTATAAGCTTGATGCCGACGATGATGCCGGTGACACGGGTTCGTCTCGCAGATCCTGCCGACTCGACTTAGTAGAAAGTGGCTGCACCGGGTTGGAGATCCCGATCGGCGGTAATGGTTTCTCTGCATGTGGAGGAGGTGGTGGAGGTAGCCGTGGACCTAATGACAAGTCGCTCATCTTGCTATTAAGGTGAGGCGGCTGTTTAACTGGTGATGGCGATCGTGATGATACTATCGAATGTGAGCCACTATATTCCATAATTGTAGGTGGTCCATTTGTATAGTCGGTGCTGTTTAGTGAAATAGGAGAGGATGTTCGACGAACAGTGTTTGCCAAAGTAGGGCCTGGCAAAATTACCGAACTGGAATGTTGATGCCCATGTCGTCGTCCTCGACTCCTACTCACAGATTGTTGCAAATTACTTGGCTCGCTGCAATTCGGGGATGAAGGTGAAATACTAACATCAGGTGGAAGTCGTCCGATGCCATATTTCGATGGACTAGATCCAAACATAGTTGGTGTATCATCTCCACTGGTGCTGCCGACAGGTGAAGGAATGTTTATTGCCTCAAGTTCTTCGGCTGATAATTGAGGGACTCCTGGGACATTAGACGACGCTCTTTTACCACGCGACGATTTTATCGACCCTCTGCCCTTGATTGTTAGACTTCGTTCATGATCTTTACGTGTTAATTGTCGAGTTTGATGTGGCGATTTTTCGTTTTCTTGTTCTGATAGCTCTTTAAGTCGACCCTGGGCATCTGCACTGTGATGTTCAGCAGCTCTTTTGTACCAATCTAGAGCCTGAGAAATATCTGGATCCACATAAATTCCTACCTCGTAACAGTAACCGACGGCAAATTCTGCAGTGGCATTAGATTGTTCAGCACCAAGTTGTGCGAACTTTAAAGCCCATTCCTCATTTGCTTTAAAAACACCCTCGGACCCACACAACATCCATTTGGAAATCTCTACCTCAGGTACCCCTAGAAGCCCACTATTATACTGTCCTGTTCGGAAGTTCGAGTATTGCTCTTGTCGACTTGCGATATGAAAGTATCGCAAGGCTACACAAGCATCATATCCACGTTCACCGCCCTGCCATGCCTTGCCCATCCGAACCAGAGCCGGTCCGAATCCCAACCATGCCGATCGTTCTATAGCCATGATGCCTATATCTTTATCTTCATCGACCGAGTTTTCAGGTAGAATGCCCGGAAGTTCTCCGAGCTTTACTAGTCCATACACATATGCAGATTGCGGGCAGTCTGGATCAGACATCTTGGAAGACTTTTCCAGGTACCGGAGCCCCAGCTCGTGGTCTACTGGTTTGCCCAAATGGCCCCGGAGGTATGCCATGGCCATACGATAATAACATGCCGCGTCTTTCCGCTTGACGCCATGCTCGAAATAAGCGAGTGCTGTAAGTACATCTCCTCGGGTTTCGTACTCGGATCCGATTCTATACAATGCCCGGGAATGTCCCTGTTTAGCAGCGGCAAAAAACAGATCCATGGCCTTGCTACTATCCTGAGCATGATCCAGAATCCCAAACAGATACCAGATTCCCTGTATATAGTTAGCTGCACCACTGAATTTGGACGGACTATCAGCTACAAGCTGGACTACGTCCACTGCCAACTCAACCAATTCCGCGGGCAAACCAGCGTGATTTTCGGCGAAATCTACTGTTTCACGGGCCCATCGAAACAGCACCTGTATTTCCTCTGCTCGCCCGGCCTTCTCAACGTTCCGTGAGTGCTCGTCGACTAGCTTGATGATCTTGTCTTCCGGGGCTAGCGGCAGTCCACGAAACGGATTCACCACCGCAGGAAACAGCCAGTCAGGGTACTTGAACTTCGAGTTCACGACCAAGTATTCAGACATTGAATCGTTTGATTATATCCACAAGTTCCTGTACGAAGCCGATTCCGAATATTGTTTGAACCTCAGGCCCTAAATTTTTTTCGGAGTACGTGTGTTACTACCGCCTGCTGGGTCCAATAATAAAAACAACAGTAGACACAATGCACGCATGCACGCGTGTTGTTAACACACCCCTTGGACAGTAATAACACACAGATATTAAACGGTCTGCAGTATGCAAGAGGATAAAAATACCACACAGGTTAGTATTCGATTACTCGCACTCGATTGAATATCTTGTTTATATCCAAACTTCAAAAACGGGGTTCTAAGGTTCTGTTGCTGGGCAACTTCGGAACGGATAAATGCCAAGTCAAAATATGCAGAAAGCGCGCTGCAGTGTCGCGTCGTCGTCGTGCTGCGGCGGCTGCTGCTTCTTCTGCTGCTGCATACAATAGTAATTACAACACTACGTGAAATTCAGATACAGAATAAATGCTGTGGCTAATTATTAACTGGAAGTCAAGAACGTAGTACGGACAGTAGAAATGAGCTTGGGAGCTGAAGCGCTTCAGTCAGCCAAAACTTGCTCTGCAAAATATTTTTCCTGAGTATTGATAGCTGTAGATAAGGAAGCTACCAAATCCTTCATTTTGATCTCAATATCTGGGAATGTTTCCAAATCCATGTCTACATCTTGCTCAAGAGCATTCAAAATCAATGATACAGGAAATTTCATGACTTCGTCTCCATCCCCTGTATACACAATCTTTGAGTCTTTAACATGGATATCTTTAGCCTCCCACGATGATGCACGAGTTATCAGCAAATCACCCAGGCAATGTTCCTTCCCACTGGAGCGATATCTCGATCGTCCCGGATCATAATTAGTGTCTTCAGAGTGCAATATAGTAAGATTATTCATCTTTTTTCCAAGTTCTTGATACACTCTCTTTTGCCTTTCTAGGAAAGAGGATATCCGCTCTTGGGTAGCCCAGGCTTGAATGAACTTTTTTAGCTTCTTTAAGATTCTGATCTTCTCTGGATCATTCTTTGCTCCGTCAAACCACTTATTGCTGCAAACAAATGCATTGTAGAAATCAAACTCCGTTTCTAATCTTCCAAACATGTGAAAGATAGCTGTTTCTAATGCTGCGTATTCTTCTGCCGCCCTTGGTTTGTCATTGAGTTGGTCTACCAGCTCAGTAAGAGTCAGTCTTCTCCAGAGCTCAAATGTCACATTTATACCATTCATGTCATGAGGGGAGAGACCGGTCACAAACATGACTGCTTTGCAATTAAAGCCACAAATTTCAAACACCTTTGCTGCCTCCCTAACAGATATCGACATACTCTCACGATGTGCGACCTCTAGTATAAATGTCGGGTCTTTTCCTCTCTTGTGGATGTGCCTGATACTTGCTGGTATTGTTTTTGAATTTCTGAACGTCTCTAAGATTCTAGGAAATTTGGTCACGGTACAGTCGACTGGTTCAGTGCTAGCCTCCAGCATGGCCGAGTCTTGATCATAAAAGTCCTTTTTCCCAGCGTAATCATCTTTGCTCACATTATAACCAGCTAGCTCCAGCTGTTTGGACAAAAAGTTCATAGTTCCGAATTTCATCAGACGGTTAATAAATGTCACCTCAGTGAGCTTAAATTGACCACTAGGCAAGTGTAATTGATCTGGTCCACTGATGTGAAGTAACTCACGCAGACTTGATTCTGGCCTTGTATCATTCTCCATTCCAACAACATTATTGATCACAATTACTCGGTCTTGGTACTTCGAAAGTTTCTTCCAAGATTTTTTAACACCAGCCACCACCACCACCATGTTGCGTTCTTCATAAAGTCTTTGAAAATCCCAGATAACATAATTCGGAGGGTCTGCAAGGCTCAAATCTCGTCTGAATCTCTTTGCGTCATCAGAATAGGGAGTTTCAAAATCAGTCATGGAACTGTCACTACCGCTGAGGTCTGAATCAGGCTCAGGCATTTTCGATAATTATAAAAGTGCGTTGTCAAATAGATACCTTAGGGTATCCGACAGAATTGTATTTAAACGGTGGCAGTTACCGTAACAATACAATTGTGCGGCGCAAACTAAATTAAATACTTATCCTTGATACTACAATCAGGAGAAGTCACAAAAGAATTGAAATCTGGAGTAAGGACGTCTTCGAGGTCTAATATCTGTTATTCTAAGCCGTCAACACAAAGCGCGTCGTCAACAGACATCTACGTGCGCAATCTAACAGACTACCACCGCCTTAATCGAGGAGGTGAGATTTCAGCCAATTGAATCTCAAGTTACAGGCGCTATATCGGAAACTACTGATAGCCTGTAACAATCAAAGCTGCTGGACAGACGCTTGGTACCTTTTTATTAGAATTCCAAATTAATCTCAGCGTTCTCTCCCTTAAGTCTCTTAGTGTCAAATTCAGGAAACAGTCCCGCTTTATCCGTATGAATAACCGAGATTAAGAACTTGGTGCCTATCATTCATTCTACTGCTGGGTTAAGTTCTTGTGGATGTCGTCAAGCCGGCCACTCAAAACTGTCAGGAGTAACGTTATAATTGGTTTGATACAAGAAAAATAGATATAAATATCTCCAAAAATCGACCAGCGATTTTGTAACTATTTGTAGAAGAAGGCACTATACAAGTCCTTCAAGTCCCGATCTATGGATATATGCTCCGACGTCTTGATCGATGCAAAGTGAAATAAGTATGGCCATCTTTGTATACCATATTACGCATAGAAGTATCCCCGTGTATGACCCCTCGCTCATAGATCATTTTCAGCTGCTTCTTAACTTCCTCGTACACCGTCTTATCGCCTTGTGGAGATTGCATACTTCCCAGGTCTTCTAAAGAATATACGGTCCCGGAAGACTTCCTGAAACCCGCTTGTTATTCACTCTCTGATCATTCCGTTATCAATCACTCATGGTACACATGTACCCATGAAATCTTCGAGGCAGTCATAATTGTCCCTCTCATTATCAAACAGCTCAAGTGACTTTACAATGGTATTGATTTCGATTTCGCCCTCCTCATCCGGAAAGCTGGAGTACTGATACGGCGAAAAAAACTTGATAGTGCCTCTGGCCGGGAAAACCTTCTGAACAGATTCTTCATTACCACTGGGGGTGCTTGAGCCATCTGCCTAAGTCAACTCGAACAATCTGCGACCAGTATCTGAACCCAACTTGAACGTTCTCCTTGAAAGCTTAATAGATAGTTTGCAGATCGGTTGGGCGCCTGTCACACCTCTGAACATTTCGAGGAGATTTACGTGCATTACGAATCTGGGTCACCTCTTCCTCGGTTCGCTTCAGTGATACTTCCACCTCATGGAATAACCTACCCATGGATGCACCGCTCTCACCAGAGTAAAGGTTAACACAATGAAACAAATACGCAAGTATACTGCTCCTCGGAGGAATTATTCGAGACTGTATAGGAATAATAAACGCCTCGATAGGAACAGTCATAGCATCCCCGGTGGGTGCAGCTGGCCCCGTAATCCAAAATAGTGCCCAGCGTTCATAATCTTCCAGAATAAATGTCAGGCACCTACTAGCCATATGGTATCTTATTCCCGTGAGACGATCCGTTGCGCTTGCGCTCGCATTATTTGCCATGATCCACTAGAGAGAATCGATAACTCGCACCCCTGTGGCTTTGAGTTCCACAACGAAGTGAAATCTTTTATTCGGATTACCCTTATCAGCGGTATAAGCTGCGAAAACTGGAGCCATACTAGCCCCTTCTATCGTCATTCTATATTGGCTTTTAATTCTCAAGTTCTGCCGATGTAGCTTGAACGACGGAGAAGCAATCGAGCGAATTGGATTATATAGACATACCAAATCGTTGCTGAACATCGCTTTCATTCTTTAGAACAGATGGTTCCCCGCTATGACCGACATTCAGCATATCTTCTTCAGTATTTCCGATAATTAGTTATTCATAGATATCTCCTAAGAAACTGGATATCGCGAGCCCGAGACCCGTAACGAGCTCCTTCCATGTAGCACGCAGGGCGCCTGAAGCAGCCGGTCGAAGCCAGCATATCAGTTCGTCATCATTCAACAAAGTAACTTGCTCAGAAACAAGTACGTATGGCCTGAACCATTCTCCCACATCGTGCCTCGTGTATTGCTCGCACTCAGTTGGCATCTCGGGGACGCTCAGCAGGTCTATACTCTACTGGTGCCAGGCTACAAGAATTTGACCACCTCAAAACGCTATCAAAAGACCAATGTGACTATGTTGACGAATTTTGAGGATGTAGCGTTTAGTGAACTTGTCTCAGAGTCAGTTCAAATATATCAGGCTCGTTGCACTGAGTAAAGAAGATATCACCATTAGATCCTTCGTTCCGTGTATTCATTGATGGATCACAATGACACAAAAGTTCGGAATGAGGTAAATCCAATAATGAGCCTGTGAGAGCCAATTGCTCTTTGAACTCATAGGGAAAGTGGTCCATATTGGTATCCATTTTGCTGTGCCAGTTCCACAATATGCAATATTATCTACTTTGAAACTACTACTCCCTTCGTATGTGTATCACTCAAACCTCCTGGTTATATTTTGGCATTGAAATGTAACAGCATTTCGAGAAATCCGAAACGAGCTGACATATGTCACTCTGCTAATAATAGATCCTCCCTACCCAAGTAGGATATGATACAAAACTGATACTGTGAAGTCATATCCTAATAATAAAAACTTTAATACATTTCATGTTGAAAAAGTGCTTGCCAGAGAACGAAATAACTACCCAGTAAAGTAAAAGCAAGCAGCAAATCTGGGAACACTCGCTTAATCGTTCGTTTTGACATATCCCCAGAACTCGGTAACTACATGAGTATAATTATTTTTTCAATAATCTTATAATGCTATATTGAGATATTTGTTTAGATGGCGTATTGTAAGGCTGCAGGCCTACATTCTGACTGGTATTAAACGCACATACCATAAGCATAAGGGTCTTTGAGGTACTAGAGACCGAGTATTGGCTTAGGTGCAGCTCGTTTGTCTGCCCCTTAGCAGCTCACAGATGATAACGAAATATGAGTATCAATTATTGTTTTATGTCTCTGATTAATAATAACATATATAATATGAATCTAATAGATATGTATAAAAAGTGAGAAACAACCAAGATTGACTTGACTAGCCTCTTCGGGATCTAGTTCTGCATAGTGTTTGAGGAGGCCCACGATACGGTCGCCCTGAGCAATGGAGGCGGATTGGCCTTTGGCATGCCAAGGGGCGTAGGAATCTAGTAAGTGTGCCGTTCTTCATCGTCATCTTTTTTATTGGCCTGGTTCGGGCCTTAGGGGCTTTGTTAATTTTGGACAGGGAGCGCTGCTTTAATAGTTCAATTATTATTCTCTCCTACCGTTCCGGCGAAGCAGAGTTGAGAGGGTAGCACGAAGCATAAAAATATGTGTAGGAGACTTGTCTTTCCATAATACTTGACCCATGTTTTAGGGAATCTTATGTACAAACTAACTTTAAACTGCTACAATTACTCGTTCAGAACTACGGGTAAAACAAATTGGCAAGACTGCCCAAGTAGATGGCTTTAGTACATCGCCCAAGTAGAACTGCAAGAAGAATGCCTGCTCTGAAGAAGTGATGCAGGATATGCGGCGCTGAATAAATGTGTGCTAATGTGAGATGATGCGGAAAAATCCTCCTCCGAGGATAGAATGAACGTGCTCGAGAGCGCAGAATTTATCGCTAATAACTCGGTTCATGTCAAGGTACATGAAGAAGGATGTCAGAAAGCAGCTGATAATATTTATTCAGGAATGAGTGAGAGGGGGTACTCAACGGAGACTTGGTCGCAACATGAGCTGAATCCAAAGACCAAGTCCGAAGAGACTGTGAATTGGATCTTTACTGTGGACCTCCTGAATTTCAGCTTCTGGTCCGATATCGATGATAATGATACTGGACGTGCTGAATCGACTGGTCGATTCGGCGTGCTTTACAAGTCCAAGGTATATACTGGATACTGGAGTCTGGCTGCTGCAATTAACAGGGCCCTCGAGTATGGCATTCCAATTACTACCCCGTCGTACTGGGCATCTGATGCTTTCACATTGCAGGTCCTCGAGAGAATTTTCGAAACTGCGACGAAAGAGCATGTTCCACTACTGCAAGAGCGATATACAGTACTGAAAGAGGCAGGAATGGTGATGCAGTCGTGCAGGTACGATTCTTTTACACGCTACATTGCCAGAGCAGAGAAATCAGCAGTCCGCCTAGTGAACCTGGTAGCGACAGATTTCCTGTCATTCAATGACTCCGGAGTGTACATGGATACTCCAGTCTACATTCTTAAGCGAGCTCAGATCCTCGTTTCTGATCTATGGGCATGCTTTAACGGAGTCTCATACGGCGAGTTCCACGATATCGATGGCCTCACTATGTTTGCTGACTATCGAGTACCCCAGATTTTGCATTATCTCGGCTGTTTGGACTATTCGCCAGAGCTGACAGAGCATATCAAAGCTCTAGAGAGTATACCTCACGGTGATCCGCGTGAGATTGAGCTGCGAGGTTGTAGTATATGGGCAGTCGAGAGAATAAAGCAAGAGATTCTACAAGCACATCCTCAGGACAAAATCAACGCTGTTTTGTTGGACTTTTACCTATGGGATACCGCAAAATTGAACCAAGCCCGACTTGGGGGTAATAATAATGACATGATCCCTTGCCATAGAACTCGTAGCATATATTACTAATAAATAAATAACAGAAGAGTCTCAATCTTTAGATGATGGCTTTGGACCGCAAGGCTCAATCATTTTCTGAATTTCTTGGGTTAAAATACTCTTTCCATGTCATAAAAATATCAAGACACTTACGTCTATCAGTTGTGCCCTGGTCCTAGCCTGTGGCTCTCCGAATGCTATTGCATACATTTCAAGCATTGGAGGATGTCCTATATATGATGCCAGACTATCCCTATGTACATTTGTCTGCCACTCACTTATAATGTTAGGTACAAGTTTGAACTGTTGAGCAATTGCAAACTTACTGTCTCTCAGTGTCGGCGTCACCAACGCCAATAAACCTGGTTTTGAGCTGCTCATATCTCCGCTGGTTCTTTAACTTGTCCTATTAACTAGTTAGCATAATCTGTTTAATATATTTCTGTCTCTCAATAGCTTAGACTAACCATGCTCGCTTAGAACACTTGAACGTGTGAGTGATGCTTCTGTCTCCCACCGCGACAAATCTGATTTTCCCGCTGCAAAGTTTAAATAAATCATTCATACACAAAACCCTCATTGGCAAACATTAATGTCTGAGGTATCGTCAGGGCCTGTATCTGCAGATGCGACGACAACAGGACAGGAAGATGGTTCTAGAGATGTTGTATCATTTGATTACGTCTCAGATGAGCTAATTGAAGATTGGGACGATTTTGGACTCGATTACCTGTATGTGCTTCTCGGGCGCTCGCTCCAGCTCCACCCATCGTTCAAAAAGCAGCACCGTAACTAACTTGGTTGGAAAATGTAGAGTTGAACAGGGATCCAAAGCAGCAGAAGAAAAAGATGTGAAGATAATAATAACGCTGTTTTACGAGATCCTGCTTTCATGCACTTCTTTACGATTACCGGCAGACGGTGCTAAAGCCGCCATCACAGCGCTACTCAAACTGAATTTAGAAAGCATAACTCAATTGTTCTTGCAGACGTTCTCGATATTTCCATCAGACTCAGCACTGAACGAGCTGTTGCTGGCATTGGATGTTGAAAAATCGCTTTTGCTTTTGTTTCTGGAGCCTTCTATTCTTATATCTTTGGGCATTGCGCATCAAATGTACGAGAAGCGCATAGTAAGAGCTAACACAAATCTACTCTACAAGCAGAAACGGTTTAATTTACTTCGAGAGGAATCAGAAGGATATGCAAAGCTAATTGTAGAGTTGTACAGTTGTGCCTGGTCACAAGGAACGTTTGGTCAGAAAGTCACTAATGCCTCTACAGCGATTGAGTCTTTAATCGGATACTTTGATCTAGATCCAGTGCGATCTCTAGATATTGTACTCGATGTGGCATCTCTATGTATGCCCGACCAATTCGGTTTTTTTCTAGCAGTGCTTAAAAGCTCGCCTTGGTGGCCGGCAAGACCTGCAATTAATATATCTGGATTCGACGAGCTAGGGCGAGGAGGTAATGCAATGGCAGCCCAGATTATCGGCTTCAAGTTGAAATGCTTTTCGGAGAACCTAGAGCCTGTGCCAGTTGAGTATATCACGTTGGTGGCTGCCTTGATAAAGGAAGGATTTATATGTTTTGGAGATGTGTACAATTATATGGACCCGTCTGATGAGGATTTGTTACAATATGAAGAGGAATGGAAAAAGGAAATGGATCAAAATGCATTTATGGCGAAGGCTTCTGCACTGGCTCTAGCAGCGCCTCTAGGAGATGACGCCGGAGCAGGTGCGTCGAATGGAAGTCGAAAACAGCAGGATACTGAAGAAAAAGAAGAAAAAGAAAACTTGGCGAACAAGGTGAAACAAAAAGTGATGTTTCTACAGGCTCTTTTAACTATAGGGTCTGTTTACCCATCCCTGTACATTTTGTCAAAGTTCCCATATTTGTGTGGTGCATTTCCAGAATTGGCAGACGGTGTGAATCGGATAGTGCTATGTTCCATTCAACCACTATATTCAAAGATCAAGTCGATCCCCACTACGCCTGAGGATGTGCTTAGGACCAGATTTACTCCTGTGTCAATTACAAAGGAAACTACTCTTACGCAGGCAAAGAAGTCTTACGTCAAACTAAGCTTATCAGCTCCTAAACATGACGGGCAGCGGTATTTCTATAACGACTGGCTAGATGAGCTCACAAAAGTGACTGATATGGAAAGCCTCCAGCAAGTTTCAGAAACATGGCTCAAATTCTCAGGGCCTTATGGAGGTCGCAGTGCAGAGTTAATAGTGAAGCTGTGTCGCATTGGAGTGCACTACTTACGGAGTGGTAACAACAAGGAGGAGGAGATGGAAGGTGTGGAGAATGAAAATTCTAAACCGATTACATTCTGGATCGAATATTTCCGAAACTTTATTCTGCCATGTATTTCTTTGATTGGCCCAAATCCTGGTGCTATGGCGGAAGTATTTGCGATGATGAAGAGCTTTACATTTGAAACTCGTTTTTCATTATATGGAGAATGGCAAGCAGTTTTAATCAAAAGCAATCCTGTTACTAAGTTTGCAGTCTCAAAAGCAGAGAAAGACACGAAAAATATCCTTAAGCGACTATCTAAAACAAACGTTAAAGAAATGATGAGGCGGTTGGCAAAAGTGTCCTACTGCAACCCATTGACAAGTTTTACTGTGTTTATCAGTCAGGTGGAAAGTTATGATAATTTGGGGTCTTTAATTGTTGAGGCTGCAAGGTATTTTATTGATTTGGGCTGGGATGCGTTGCCATTTGTGATTATGACTCAATTAACTTCAGGAAGAGGCACTCAACGGATTGATGGACTTAATGAACAAAAATGGATCCAGTCTCTGGCCACATTTACTGCAAAGCTATGTCGCAGATATTGGCTTATGGACGCACGACCGATTCTTATGTACTTACTGCGGCAACTGCATGACCAGAACTGGTCTCATGTAATTATGATTCGTGAATTAATCACTCAAATGGCTGGTATTGTACAACTATCAAACATATCGGCTGCTCAAGCAGAAGGACTCGGCGGTGGGGCCCTATTACGGTCGTCTGTGTTGTTGACACTGGAAGATCGACGAAATGAGAGTGCGAAATCCGCTACTCGATTATTAGATTCACTTCAAAAATCAAACATGTTGATGGAAATGTTTGTTGCTCTTGCTCAAATCCAACGCACATTTATACATAATGTGCCCGATAATCTTGCCAATGAAAAAGTTTTGGCGTATAGATATGACGAGTTTACCCATCTTTTGAATCAATATACTGACCTGATTAATGATTTCATTCCTGCTGGTGGAGTTGATGTACCAAGTTCAAACAACAAACCTCGGGAAGAATGGATTCCTGTGCTTGAGCTTGCTATTGATTATGGCGTACCTCTAAGATATGCGTTTGGTTTATGGAGAAATACATTCCGAGATGAGGTGTCTAAATACAGCATGTCAGATGAGCAAAAGAAGCAGACCTGGCATCCATTGTTTGAGAGCCTTATTAAGGAACTACCCAGAGCATTACCTGAAGCCGATTGGAAATATCTTAGTGCCGGATTTTTTGTGACATTTTGGCAATTATCTCTGTATGATATCCAGTTCCCTGCCGACCGTTATCAGCAGGAGGAAAATAAAGTAGCAGACCAGATTGCGTCATTGAATGAATGGCTTTCAGTCAATGAGAAAAGTACAACCAAACGGGATGAATATAGGCGCAAAAAGGCTGAGCGAGATTCTCTGGTTGGGGACTCTGCAAAGTTATCTGCTGAAAAAGCTCGGCATAAGCTTGACCATAAGCGAACGACGGACCGTCTTGAGAAGGAGAAATTGATTTGGTTTACCCAAGCAGATGATGATTTACATCGACATGGTCCAATGATTCGACGACAGCAGATTTCCCAACTTTTGACTTTCTGCATCTTACCGAGAGCTGTGCACTCACCTGTTGATGCAATATATTGTGCACGCTTTGTTCGGTTGCTTCATTCGCTTAATACCACAAATTTCTCAACACTAAGTTTCCTTGATAAGCTATTTGCTGACGGGATCCTGGGTGCTACGCTATATACATGCACGCCATATGAAGCCGAGAATCTGGGTCTGTTTTTGAGCGAGATTCTACGGGAGGTCGGGGCATGGCGGGCTGACACCAACGTGTATGAGCTCGAAGCTCAAGGAAAGAAGATTATCGATGAGGCCTCTGGCAAGGCCACATATCTTCAGGGATTCAAAATCCGATTCGAGGCTTCAGTTGAGACTGATGCCCGATCTGTACTACCTTATGATCAGTTTCAGCGTGCGTTAGAGAAATGGCACCGGCACACAACCATGAAGATTGTAGAGTGTCTTGCTAGTTCGGATTATATGCGACGCCGGAATGCAATCACTCTGCTCAAGAACATGATTGATGTGTTCCCAGCAATTTCCGGTCTAGGTTGGCAGATAACGGATGCAATTGAAGAAATTGCTGCTTCTGAGGAACGCGAAGATTTGAAGTTGTCTGCGACAGCTTTATTTGGACATTTGACTAGGAGATCTGCTGACTGGATCGAACTTTACGAGTTCAAAACTCTTACTGCTCAAGCTAAAGAAACTTATCTCAAGCTAGCTGAAGCTCGTATAAAAGCCCGGAAGACTGCCGGGAAGCCAATTTATACTGCCATTGGCACCGGCGGTAGTGCCAGCGTTGTTTCCTCCATGCCTACTACTCCCGCTATTCGGCCATCCACTCCTGTTGTTGAGGCTAATACTGATACGGCCACTCCAAAGGATCAGCTTCCAGCCGTGCCACTCTCGAACGGATCTTCACTGCGAGGCGACAGGCTGGAACGAAAGGAAGACGCGAAATCCCCAAGACGGTCGTCTCCGGCTCCAGCATCGTTACCGAAAATACCTACTGGTCCACGAAGCGAACTCCGGGGTAACAGTCAGCCAGTGCCTAGTCCTTCTGATGGTGAGAATCGGGATAAGAAAAAGGACTATAAGGATCAGAGGCAGCAACAGTACCCACGTCGAGGCCGAGAACAAAATGATTCTCGAACAGGTGGTACCAGGACACCAAATGGACCTATGCGAGGTACATCTCCATCTGGAGGTGCTCAGGAGCGTGATAAACCGCAACATCAGCACCAGCAACAACAGCAACAACAATCACAGCAACAACAATCACAGCAACAACAATCACAGCAACAACAATCACAGCAACAACCGCGCGATGAACCAAAGTCTTCATCGCGACGGGATAAGCGTGAATCAAGGGATCGAGATAGTTACCATTCAGATCGTCGTGATAAGCGAGATAACAAACCTGGCAGTCGAGGCAGTGATGCAAATAATACTCAATTGCCTCCAAGAGGGTCTGGTGGTGTTAATTCGATTCCTCTGGGCTCTAGAGGCAGAGATTCACCTGCAAATAGTAATGAAAATGCGCCACCACCATCTCAGCGCTCGCATCGGGGCCGTGACGGCCAGCATCAACAGCAGCAGCAGCAGAGAGGACAGCGCCAGGATCGTCAGGACAAGCATGAGGTGCCTGGCAAGAGGAATAGCGATGGCAGGTTGAAGTTTCAAGGCAACTCAGGACCTGCACCAGCTCCTCCACCCCCACCACCTCCACCACCACCGCCACTTTCACAGGGTGGCGACAGGCAACATGGAAATCGGCAGAGTCATGGTGGGAGACATCGTGATGGTGGCAGCTATCGAGATGGATCGAGTAGAAAACATGATAGGGAATCATCAGATGGAGGACCAGACAAGAGAAGACGCACGATGAGATGATCTTTGAAGCTTTTTTTGTATATACATTATGTACAACTATTATCAACTAATATAATTTATTTGCTCGATGGGTGAGTGTTGTTTTAGAATTCATAGTCAAACCTGCGCCAAAAATATCGTGCGATGAGGACCTCACATATGTTTTTGTGTTGTTCCCAACTGATGCTGCCCAACACATTGCACGCACATAGGGGAAAGGAAGATCATTAGCGCTAACCAAAGTTGTCTTTGCATTGCAGGAAAGATAATCGAACTTGCTATATTTATATCTGCTAATAATTAGGGCAGTAAATGCCCCCTATTTTAGAATGACTACCACGGTTCACAATAATAATAACCTGTTGGGGGATGGGCCGAAAACGTTAGCTATACCTGGACCTAATTCCTTGAGCAGACGTAGTCTTCGAGATGTCCGGGAAGAGGGTGATAGTGGTGGTGAAATAGCATCTGAACGACAGTTCCGACTGGCACATCTTCGGGAAGATCTACTTACACAGGATGAGAATAAAATATTGAAGAATGGGTGGCTATATAAACGAGGCAAGGGCAAGACATGGAGCAGGCGATGGTTTGTGCTTCGAGACCACCAGCTCACTTATTACAAAGACGAACGGGAATATAAGCCTGAAGAGATACTGTCTACAGCTGATATCATGAGTGCAGCGATTGTGTCTGACCAGCAACACAAGGATAACCACTTTGCGGTTTTCATGTCAAATCACAATTATCATTTCCGAGCCGATAATAATCCAGATGCACAGGAGTGGGTCGATATCATACGACATGCTGCAAATGAAGCATGTGAAAATCTTCTCAGCAGTTCATTCCAGAGGCTGGGGGTACTGTCAGCGGCTGCTGCTGCCGACGAGAGTCATATCTCAGAGTTTAGTGTTCCTCGTCGCATGTCAGTCCAGCAACAACAGCTATCTGATATCCCACAGGATCCAGAAGGAATATCGTTTCCAAGCGGGTTCCCACAACCGCCACTCACCAGTCCAAGCAACGGTGGTGGCGGTGGTGCTACCTCTGCAAACTATTTTGAATTTTCCGGAACTGATGCACTTTCCACGAGCACATCTGATAATGCCACAACTGCTGCTGGAGGAGGCATTGTGGCACCAGTCAATACATTAATCCCTAAATCATTCCACGACCAGCCAACCTCCATCACTGCATCAGACAAGCCGTCTGGATCTTCCCAGAATCAGCAGTCACACCAACAGTCACAGCCACAACCACAACCACAGCAGGAAGAACGGGTAGTCAAAAAGGGCAGTATATTGCGCCTCAAGCGAAGACTAAACAAATGGTCTCGACAATGGGTTGTGTTAACCAACCATCGCATAATATTTTACAAATCGGAGAGTCGACAGGACGCAGTCAAGATTGTCGAGATATCCAAGGTCATAGACGTCATGGATATCGACCCATTATCCAAAAGTAAACGATACTGTTTACAGATCATCACTCCAGAGAAACGGCTACGGTTTTGCTGCGAAAGCGAGGAGGACTTAACCAATTGGCTTGCATCTCTCAAATCCGTACTTCCTCGCTACAACTAACTTATTATTTTTTTAATCTTTATTGTTTATTTAATATTGATGTTTTTCTTCTTCACATGATAATGCTTTTCACATGTAAAATATAGACTTTCAACGGCGGGCGCGTTGCTGCGCAGCAGTTATAGTGGTGGAAAGTTAATGCTGCCCCCCTTCTAATAAACAAAACCAGACGCATCATCACAGAACTATTTTTCTTGGAATATTGCGCAGCACAGCAGCAGCACACCAGGGGAGCACAGAACTCTTTCATCTTTGTGATAACAGTAAATTTATTTCACTAACAGATTTAATATTTATAAGATACAGCAGAGGACAAGCAGGCTACTATTTAAATGATTTCAGGCCGTACTGAACGGAGAAATGGCGATGCCGGGTATAATAACAAAAACTCCAAATCGTTCTTAAATCTCACCACCTCGGCGTTATCAGGAGTGTTTGGTTCTCAGCTATCACTGGCAGAACTTAATGGAGATGTGACGCCACGGCGGAACATTGTAGATCTTGACGAGTCCAGAAGCCGGGCTGCTCAAGTTGCTGGTAACATTCTTCTTGGTAGATCGCCCAGTGGCCATTCTGCTGCTCGTGATCCCTCAACTGTGCCTACCGTCAATGGCCACAGAAGAACAGGTTCGGCGGTCAAGAGTCATGCATCTTTACCGGGACTTTCTGAGGGCTTGGTTCCGTTATCTGGGTTCACTTTGGCGGTCCGTGTGGCTGCATTATTTATATTTGGCATGGCTTATGGGCAGTTTTCTAGACACCTCCACGATAATCACCAGGTCACTTCCCACACCCTTGATATCGACCGAACGGGGATCTTCTCGGTTTTGTGGGGGTCTCAGGGTGTTGTTTTAGGATTCTTGTTCCCGTTTTTCGACTGGCTCTACCCGGAGGAACGAGTCTCTAGACAAGGTAAAGGTGGTACTGATTGGAGCTCGATAGTCCGTGCTGTGGCTGCATTTATGGGAGTTGCGTATGGGATTAGGAAGTTCCAGTGGACATCTACCTTGCAGGCAGCGTTTTACTGGGGTATGGTTAATCCCTGTCTATGGGTTATTCTTGATGCAACTAGAAACGGGTTTATTCTAAGTTGTTTGACAGCATTAGTCGGCACTACAGTATTTGCGATTATCTTCCCCAATCATCTGCCCAGTCCTGGATGGTCTGAAACATATATATCCGTGACTGTGTGGATTGCCAGTGTGTTTTTCTGTTGCAGTATATGCTTTGGGAATCTTGGTCGACGTCTACTATCGTTCGATAATGCTACAGCCATTAGTTCAGGCTCAAGTCCTTCACCACTAGGATTTCGATAAGCAACAAATAAATGAAACGAACATTCTCGAGCGGGTTTTTTTAAAAGCTTCTAAACTTATAACTTTTGTATGAGCGATATGGTAATCGCCATTCAGGCTTTGATAGCTTTTGATCCAGGATATTGAAATTTGTCTTTTGCAATCGTTCCAGATATAGCTGGACTGGGATTAGAGTCATGATTGGTATAAACATTGCATCTGGTACTTTCCCATTTTGAAGGGATGTCGTTTTTAAACTTTCATATAATGACTTTGCTGATAAAAGATGATCGTTCGCTCGTGTTGCAGTCTCGAATATCACTTCTGATAATGTTTTACCGTGTAGCTGTGAGAGCTGAGATTCTGATTCGGCATTAAGTAGATCTTGTTGAGACAGGGCATGCTTTGCCATTAAGTCCACTGGTAAAATGACATTGCGTTTCTTGAAGAGATAATACTTGAATCCTCGTAGGTAGGTAGCGATCCCAGTCGCCTGGCCGATATGAGCCACAATATCTTCAAGTTGATTCACAAGCTCCGGGTACTCATTTAGGAACCTGGATGTGCCAGGTGATATGGAGTACATTGCCTCTTGCGTGAGGTAGTTTAATTGTGAGTAAGTTCCCTCACCATATGATGCCATAGCGTCCAAATTCCGAAAGGTGATATCATTGCCGAAATAGGTTTGCCGAGTCTGTAATAATGTAATGAAATACCTCTTTGATAGCGAGATTCCGTCTTGTTTGATTGCCTTTGAAAGTAGTAGTGCGGTGGGCTCACTTGGAACTGTTGCTTCTGCAGAAGTCGAGAATATCTTTTGGATCGTTGATTTCCAGAAATCGAACCTTAATGATGCTATGCTTTTGTCCGAGACCGTATCCACTACCCGTCCAATATCAAGATTTAATGCCCGAATCCCCAGAAATGCGTCCTGAGCCTGTTTCGGAACGTACCTAAGTAGCACGTACGAAGATCGATCTTGCTGCCTATAGAGATCACATTGTTAGATCGCTCAAAGCCACATAACACTAAAATTATTCTTACTCAACCATCTTGAGACAAATGTCTCTTGATGAATCCACAGTCAATGAAGTCGAGTACTTCCGAATTGACCTTAAGATCATGACTTTGATATGAGAAATAAATATCCTTCTGCTGGACGTATAAGCCTTCACAAAAACAAAAAAATATATATATAAAAAGGTAAATAGAAAAAAATTCAGACTAAATTTTTGATCTTAAAATAATAAAAACTATTCTTTCAAGAAAAAAAAATGAGCTACAGCACCATCTGTTCGCATATGGTCTCCCACTATACTACTGGGTATGGCTCTCATGTGCTTGACTATGATTGATCGGACGGGGAATCGTACTTTCACATGGATATGGCCGTAGCTGTAAAGTCTTTATTTTAGTGCTCTAAGACCAGCAACACTCAGGTTAGGGTATCATTTCTTTTAATTAAATGAACTGAAAATAAGTCAATGTTAATTCTTAAGATTATAATTTAATATTTTCCAATTAAATTATGTGAATATCCTCTATTTGAAGTGTTCTTGTGGAAAAAGTTCTCCTGGATCCAGAGTTAGCCTGGCGTGGTCGGGAACTTAGTTGCAATTTCTCTCTAAGTATCCTCAGCTGGATTTCGAGAAGAATAAGCGCAGTAAGTAATCTAACTGTCCTGAATTGATTTGACTACTTTGTAGGTTCAATCTGCATTTATGACATGTGTCAATTTCATTTTGGCTTAACTGTTACGAAAGCTGTTCAAAGTGCGTATTAATTCCGATCCCACGGAATTTCACTTTTATTAAATTTATTCTGTATCGAACATATTGTACTTTAAAGTTTTATAACTTTTTATAATAAAATTCCATAATTCCTGCAATGCACTCTAAAGGCTTTATGCGAAAGAATTGCTCATTTGGGACCTCGACCATGCGTGAATCCTAGCGGTATCTGAAACTGTCATAAGGTATACATTAGTCGGTCACTGTTGCTATTTGGAGTGATCAACCTGCACCGGGCTGTAGCATTAATTAAGTAGTTAGTAAAACTACCAAAGTCAGTCAATATATTCAAAGATTCCAACTACAGAATAGCCTAGCTTTGACCCTCTTATCTGAAAGAGAAGAATTAGGATTTATGGGTTGTGGTGTATATGTCATGCAGGGTCCCTTATTGTGCTTACAGAGACGATCTCATGACAGGTCGTCATTAGTTACCTATCAATAACTTTGGCCGTCTTAGAGTGGAATGCAGAATTACTTTGATATAAATCTGTTTTCAAGAAGCTATATATATAGTTTAATAATACATAATACAATATAAGCAAAACAATTTCGAAACACCCTCCAAAAATAACGCCGGCAAAATATATAACGAAAGGTAAAATAAAAAAAACAGTATCCAAAAGATAAATAAATAAATATCGCAAGGGGCGAAAGAGAGGGAGAGCAAAAAATGAGGGGAGATGGATGAGTGAAGTGAATGAGAGTTAATTCATCAGTAACACAGTTAAGAGAGCATCATATCTAAATCATCCAGAGTGATTGCTTCAGGAGAAGTAATATCTGAATTCATAGATTCATCAGCATATATCCAAGACATGAACGAAGTCTCGACTTGAGGAGTAGGTAGAGGTGTATTAATATCATAATACGGGTTGCAGCTATAATCGACCAGCGAAGATTGTACTGCAGGAGGGGAGGAGGCAGAAGAAGAAGAAGAGGTCACAGAAGGCTTCAGGTCCAAAGATTCATTCTTGGACTTTCTCCGTAATGGAGGAGTGAAAGCATGAGGAGTCTTTTTTATAACCTTTCGTAAATGATATGGAGACGATTCAGCAGTAGTGGCGACTGGAGCTGGAGATTGCACTGGAGGAGTGCCAGCAGCAGCAGTAGTAGTACTTTGAGGCACTAAGTCTTGATCCAGATCCAGACTATTCTTTATATCATCTTCTGAAGGAGGCGATAGAGGAAACATCTCCTGACGATGAAGAGTCATACGACGCTTCTTCTCAGCAATCATATCCTCAGGAGGAGCATACTTGTAAACCAGTCGTTTTGGTGGCTCCGAACACTGTTCTCTTATAATAGGACAAGAATCACCCGATAACAAATCAACCTCCACGCCATCACTCGCCTCATCATCGACAAGATTTGGATGACAACGGCGATAAAATGAGTTCAACTTTGTGGATAGAATAGTGGAAGACTTGCATATAGTTCTATGCTCCTTATCATTTAGCAAAGCATCTGCCATTTCCTTGATAGTAAGGCCCCTTGGATAATTATCCTTAAGTAACTGGATACACATCGACATGAGCAAATCATCCTCAGGAGATTTATTTAAGGGCTTATTAGACAGTCCATGCTGCTGTAATCTTGACTTCGATGAAGACTTCAGCACCTTTGGATGATGAATATTGTTGGTGGCGTTACTGTAGTGACGTCTAGTAATCACAGCCATTTATGTCTTTATTTTTCCGGTAGTTTCAAAGATGGGTGTGTAGTATACCACCATTAACCGATATGACAGCTACCAAAACAAGTAACAATAAGAATTGGATTTAAAACCAAGTACACAAAGATCTTGAAGATAGAGAGAACAAATATAAACAAAACCAACTTCTCAGAAGATGTATTGTTGAGAAAATAAATAGTACACGGACCAATTAAAAGTCGTCAGGAAGAAGAAGAAGAAGAAGAAGAAGAAGAAGGAGCAGGTTGGGTGTGTGTTATAAATGGAATAAGGCAGATTTCCCCCCTCTCTCTTTATAAAGGGGGGAAGGAAAATTTTTTTGTTAGAGGAGAACAAAAAAAATATTTCGCCACCCGGGATTCGCACACAAAAAACATAAAAGTTCGCGGCCGGGTAACAGGGGTTAGGGTACTTCCCATTTAAGGTTTTATATAATTTCTGATTTTCTCTTCTTAAATGCCTCTATAACATAAAATAACGAGGGAGATTATTTATCTAGGTATCAGTATAGCCGTTTGCCATTCTGATGCTAATGTTCTTCTCAAAAGTATAACAAAGAAACTGTAGATTTAAGGTTAACGGCAGTTTTGGGATGGCGTAATGCATTATGCAATGCATCAAGACTATCATGCATATCATCATCATCACCCAAAAAGAAAAAAGCAATAAAGATAAACCCCAGTTTTAGGCTTTTAACCCCTGAAATTTTTCACTACTGTTTTGTCTAATGATAAAATATGCCGAATATATATATATATAAAAGCTATATACTTGTAAAAATAAAGGCAATGAAATAAAAAAGATAATAATTAATGAATGATTTAAAAATGTCGAAAACTGTTATTTGTGAGGGATAAGCCAAGCATAAAAAAATAAGACGAGCCTGTATTCTGATAAGCACATCGTTTCGAATTGTTTAAGAAAAGCGATTAATCTTTTTTTTTTTGATTTTTGATTTGAAGGGGGGAGATTTTTGCTTGGTAAGAGAAATATGCAAGGATGAAAAATGACAATAGCCCCTGTGGTTTTTATTCTTCAATCACCAAGGTTAAAGAAAAAAAAATGAATAAATATAAAAAGTGAAAGAGGCGAAGGATACAAATCAAGCGTAAGGTTCAGCAGGAGTAAATGGTGGAGTAATGTATCCAGCATTATTATAACCAATAGATACAGCAGCAACAGAAGCAGCAGGTGTGGCTTTACCATCGACATTTTGAGAATATGTGTATTCATGATGATAGGATACAGCAGGAGAAGGAAGTGTGGACATCGGAGATTCTGCAATTTCGTCATCTTCTCCATTAGAATCATTAGCGCTGTTTCTTGATTCTAGGAACTTTGATACCAGATCAAAGACTTGTCCAAACTTTGGCTTTGAGTACTTTCGCTGGAGACAAGCACTAGGAAATAGCAAGCAGTTTGCCAGCAATTGCAAGCATCTATGCTGTTTTGAGCCATCTTGGAAGCCTGCAAGGGACTCATTTCGAGGCGATAGAATGATTCTCGCCAATAAAATCGCACAAGTAGAGATGGTTTGAGAATTGAATGCCAGAAGGGATTTGTGGAATAACGCAGATTCACAAATATACATACTTAGTAGTCGTAGTTTTGCGTCATGCAACAGACCAATTTGACTTAGATATAAATCAATATAGGCATCGCAGGTAGGTGTGCCAATGATCCAATCCAAAGTATTCAGAATATGAGACTCCATTTGGATAAACATATGAGAATCGTAGGCACCACAGCAAAGCAATTTCAATTCCTGTAAAGTAGGGATTTTGTGCTTTCGATCCTGGTACTTTGAAGCGATCCACAAGGCCGAGCACCCCACTAATTGATAATGACGTTTGTAAATCACCCGCTTGGAGCTGTATCTATCAATGATGTTGATTGCCAAAAACAAAGTCTCGGGCAACAAATCCAAACCAAGATGAGATTCGACAAGGAAGTCTAGGAGGTATGGTCTCATATGCCACTCCAACTCTGGCTGCAAGTCCATCATATTAGAGTCACACTCCGTCAACTGCTGCATGCAAGACATGTGTTCCACAATATCCTCTCTGTACTCTCTATCCACCATCATTGCCGCATCCATCTCCATCTGCTGCAACGTTTTTCTTCTCCTTGAGCAAGAGAACCGTGCAGCAGCCACTTTAGACTCAGTAAAGAGCTCCTCTTCTTCATATTCATCATCCAATTCGTCCTCATCGAAATTCTCAGTCAGGTAATTCTCAGAAAACGAGTTTACAAACTCATACCCCTCTTGGCTATGCAAAAATGTGTTTTTAGGTTGTGCTGATGTCGCAGCGGAACTAGCAAAAGTCGAGACACTAGTAGCCATTTAGAACCCCTTCAGAAAAAAACTAGAAGTAGATACTGGGCCCACAATCAAAACAGATAAATCAAGAAATAACAAGAGACAACACTTTCGGAAGACTAAGGTGAATCCAAAGATTGAAATACAGGAGAGAAACTAGAGAACGGGAGGGTATATTTCAATAAAAATCTTTAGTTCCAGCAACCCAAAAGTGATGACATTAAATGAATGCAAAAGAGAAAATATATCAAAGAATCGAAGGAAATATAAGGATTGGAGGACTTTTCAATGAGACGAAGAAACCTCCAGGGAATTGAGAAATGGTTGAAGGGATGAAGAAGAAGAATGAAAGGAAAAAAAAATCGAGATTTTGAAGGTTTGTTGGTGGTGATTGATTCCCCAGTAACCAAAAGCCCTCACCTTAAAAAACAATTAGACCAGCACACTGCGGTCCTGCGCTCTAATTCTGCCGGGGGGGGGGGGAGAGCCTCTTGAAAAGTCGGTCGACTACCACCTAAAAGCGTTTCCGATCCCGAGAAAAGTCAATCGATACTTTACTTATTCCAGCCTAATTGTTTTTTTTGCAAAACGACTAAAATAAAATGGAGGAAGAGCTAAAAGGGCTTTAACGCGCGGCGAGCTTTGAATTCAAGTAGACCTCGTGTGATACTGAGAGAGAGAAATATAGAGTGATAGAGAGAGATAGTGCGTGTTGTAGAGAAGAAGGTAGAGAGAGAATAGAGATCAAGGGAAAGAGATTTGCAAGATATATAAGTAAAGAGCCGGGCGCCTCGAGTCGTAGCCGGTTAATATACTGAAGAGCAAGGGGGAGAGGCCTCTGTTAAGTTCTAAACTGGCTGTAGTACTATGTGCCGAATACCCACAGTTTTGTAGGTGAGTTTTAGGGCGCAGATACTCTCCACTTTGTATTTCTATAAGCACGACCCCTGATATTACTTTTGTATAGAGAAGGGATCCCAGGTAAGGAGAGGCCTACACTGATTAGAACTGTTGCTCTTCAAGGGGGGTACAGGAGTGGGAGGAAATGAATCATTGAAAGATCTAGGGGGTTGTACTACTGCTAGTACTACTACTAGTACTACTATAGCCCTATTGACACCTATTGACACAAAACGCCAAAGTCGTTGAACCTCAAATCGTAGCTTCAAAACCATACGATTTGAGGTTCTCTCTATCTCTTGGTGTACTACTCAATCTGCACCAGTTGCAGCACAAAGTTAGAGATGCTTGTGCATCCCATTATAATGACGGCGGTATGATGGGTGTGATGTGCAGTTTGCCTATGAATGTCGTACTTTTAATTGGTTTTTTTATCTGATTTGGTGTCCTTCTATCTTTTATGAGGTCCGTCCCACAAAAACAAATAGACGAGAGCCACTCCTGTAAAGCCACGCCCTTCTATTTTTATTTTTGCTGTTGGCAGTTACAATACCAGGAGGTATCTCTATTTAAGATGATTTCATGTTGGGATATCACGATTGTTCTGATTCCGTCAATATAAACACCACCTTGAAAGTATAAAGCTTTTTTTGTCAAACTTTCTCGCTCAATTTATATAAAACTATATCTACTACTACTACTCATGTGGACTTGGGCCCTGAACAAGCTGCGGTTGTTGGGGCCAACCTGTCATTGATGATAGCTGCGTCAAAAGTAACTAATATACATAAAATATCTCCCATATTGATGCATATCCAACGGTCTTATTTTAGCCCTTTCAAGAGTGTTGAACTCCGTAGGGGGGCCAGATCTCGTTAGACAAGGAGAACTAGTACTTATTGGAAAACAGACCCTAGAGACTCCAATATCAAGACCTCGAAAAAATGCAGAATATCACACCTGCTCAACACATTGTCTCACCCAGACCAATCTGATCGAGCTAATTGCAGTTAAAATTGTTATTTAGGTTAATAGGATGACTGCAGAGAAGCAGCAGCAGCAACAGCAGCAGCAGCAGCACAGTTAGTACAAAAAAAATGGGGACTGGTTTGCTTCTTTTCCTTTCTGTCAGGTAAAAAAGTAACTGAATCTAAAATAAAATGGCGATTGATAACCCACGCATATCTTCTCTTTGATGTGGCCCCGTTTTCGCCCGTTCGTTTCTCGGCACCTGTGTGGGCTTTTTGCTGCGTGTTTCTTATTCTTCTTCTAATTCTGATTGAACCTGCCTTTGACCGACATCTGCCTGCGCAGATGAAATATTATTTACCCAAAGCATTCCAAGTATTATTATTATTATTATTATTATTATTATCATCTAGTCTAAGAGATTTTGTATGATCTATTAGATTATAATTATTATTAGACGGAATCAGGTTTCACACCAGGTATTAGCCAACCACCCCCTGGAATTTTTCAGCCCCCACCCCCGCACTAAAACTCCCAATCAAACTTTCTCAGGCTCTTGAATCATTTATAGGCTAAACCCACCTTGAACAATAAGGCATAGTAATACGGTGCTCCCTAACCTCCAAGCAGCATCTAAAGTTTTCAGTTCGATCTCTAATTCAAGGGGCTGCCGGATCCGATAATAGCTGAAAAAAGGTTTAAAACTAAAAGTTTATTCTATGAAATAAATAAATCAGTTGATTTTTTCTTATAAGAAATGCCCGAAACCTTATAATGCCATATGGCAAAACTAACTAGTTTCACTTAGAGGTCCGGTATTCTGCATGAAAGGGCCATGGACCGCCTAAGTTACGAGTTCTCGAGCAGCAGCAGCAGCAGTCGCAGTCGATCTTGGTCTAGCAGCTGGTGCATCGCTACGCATGCACATTACAGTAGCGGCAGCAGCAGGAGCAGCAGCAGAGGCAGCAGTTCAGGCAGAAGCAGCACGAGAACTTAACAGAGTCATCTATATTTCTTTTCCTTTGCCATTTTAGTATTTTTACCCTTTTGAGAAACTTTGACCCCTTATTTCTGCTCTGATAAGGAAATCTCTTTCTCTAGAAAGCTACGTCATCTCCTCATCTGTTTCCCCACACTATATCTATATAATAGCGGAATATAACTATTCGGGTTATATTTACATTTATTGGCTCCACTATATCAGTATATCCGTTAACGTGACCATAAGGTCTTGGTTATCAAGCCATAACAATTCAAGGGGGGTTGCAATGTTGGGACTATGTTTGGGTGGTTGTGGTGGCATTCTTTTAGTCTCCGATTCGCGGGCGGTGAGTTTCCAGTAGAACGCCCACAAGCCCTCTCTCATTATGAAGATTTCATCATGACAATCGGGAAATACGAGCCTCATGCGGGATGAGATTCATATAACAAGGAAAGAAGAGCATCAAAGTCTTAGACTTTGAGCGCATCGAAAAATAAATATAACCTTAATGATCAGTCAAAAAAACAGTCTTTTGAATCGGAATTTTACCAAATCATTACATAGCTACAACGATTATTGCCTTATAGTCACTGACCCCGCAGCATACTTGTTTAGGAAACTGATTAGCTTGTTTGACGATGAGGTATTCTCTGTTTCTTCTACCGCCGCCGGTGGAGTAGATGGTGCCGCAGGTGGTGGGGTAGTCGTGGTGCCGTTTGTATAATCTGCTGCTATCAGGTTCTGCGGAGAACTTGGCTCAAGCATTTCTTCCTTGACTACTGTAGTAGGCTGATGATCTTTGAGTAAATCCATTAATGAGGTGACCTTGGATGTGCTTGGCTTGTTTATTGGAGACGGTTCAATTTCCTTTACAGGACGAGGACCTTCTTTAGCTTTCTGTTCAGGTGCCTCATCAGGCGTCGTAGTATCCATTGCCGAAGCTATTGTAGGGCCCTTGAGCAAGTCCATAAGAGACTTTGATCCAAAAAATGACTCGTTAGATTTTGTCATTGGTGGCGGAGGCGAAGGTGCTGTTGATGCTGCTGGCACTGGCACTGGCACTGGAGCTGGAGATGATCCGTGGTGTAGACTTGAACTTCGCTGCTTAGTTGCGCCGCTACCGTTGAGAAGGCTCATCAGCAGATCTGCTTTAGGACTCGACACATCTTCCGGTGCCTTTGTCACTGGCGGCAGCGGCGGTGTAGCTACTGGAGCAGGTTTAGGCGATGGAGTCACCTTCGAGGTCCCCAAAAGTCCCAGAAGCGAGTCAGATAGAGATCGATCACTTGTAACCGGCTCTGGAGAAAGTACAGGCAACGACTCAGGCTCAAAGGCCAGACTCGCAGTTGGGGGTGTAGCAGCTATAGCATTTCCTTTCAGTAGGTGTAGTAACGAGGCGCCTTCGTTAACAATCTCTCCTTCATCAGAGGGTAGAGGAGGGGTAGCCACAGAAGCTTTCTTTGGTGACGGTGATACATCTCCTTGCAGTAACGATAGCAATGCATTACCTCCACTACCGGCCTTTCGAGTTGCAGGAGAGTCAGGAGCCTTCACAGCAGCCATATTAGCTATACCTGATTGATCATTTCCAAACAAATCGCTTAGCCTGATTGGTTTATTTTCTTTGGCAGCTACATGTGCCGAGTCGAATCGTAAATCTTTCCCGGTCTTCTGCTGCTGCTGCCCATTATGTCGAGCATTCAACAGTGATAGGAGAACAGGGTTTGGAGGAGGAGGCTTTGGAATTGACTCCAGTTTCCCTGGATATATGTCTTCTCGTGGAGACTGAGGTTGGGTTCTGGGTGGTGCCATGAGTTGTGATGGAGGAGGAGGAGGAGGGGGAGGGGGAGGAGGAAACATCATTGGAAATGGTGGAGCTCCATAAGGTGGCATTGGAGGTGGAAGAGGCATTCCAAATGGAATAGAACCACCACCGTACTGAGAACCAGCCATAGGATACTGGCCATATGCAGGGAACTGAGGAATCGGAGCATTAGCAACACTTGACTGATCAATTTCGTTTCGAAGAAGTTTCAGAATCTCTCGTGCACTCTCCAGATCGTGCTGCTCATCAGTCTCACTACTGCCTTGATTTAACAGGTTCAACAAAATCTTGCGATCACTTGGACCTCCCTGAGGAACAGGTGTAGAAACAGTGGATGGAACATTAGTACCGCCCTTGAGCAGACTTAATAGATTCTGCGCCGCAGCCTCATCATCCTCTACAGCAGGTTTTTCTTGGCTTACAGCATCAGAAGGACTAGCAGCAGCTTTAGATGCACCCAATTTCTTTCCGACACCCAGTAGATTCTTTAGCGCATTAGTTTCAGACTTGCTTAGACTCGATGCCAAACCCTTGGATTTGGCAATATACTTGGCAACACCAGACATGAATGGTGCTACATTGAAATACCGGCTACTATTTTCTTCATTCTCCTTTGCGCTTCTCTTCTTACCTGGGAATCCAGGCATCTTTTCCACGTCATGCCACTCGATCTTGGAGATTTCCTTTCTTGTTTGAGGACAGAAGACTGTATTGCCAGGAACCCCTCGGCATATATATAATCGGATATTCTTGCCATATGTAGATGCTTCCACATAGTCTTCTGGTACAAGAAAGGGCGAAATATCATAGCCAATCTCTTCATAAACCTCGCGTACCGCGCAGTTCTCATCCTTTTCGTCCTTGTTAATTTTGCCCTTTGGGAACCCCCACGTTGATGCGGATTTCCAGCCTTTCACCATAAGTACCTTGGTCATCTTCTTATTAAGGATAATCGCCCCTCGTACGGGGATGGCTGACTTGTAGCTCCGGAACTTTGTCAGATCGCTCATGAAATCCGCACTGTATGCATACAAGAGTGGACACACAGAGAAGATATTCTCTGTGAACTTCACCATATTAAGCGATGGCAACGAGGCATTCTGCACTCTCGCAAAATCCTCATAGTACCACTGCGCTTCTTCCAGCTGGAAAAACAGCCGTTCGGATCGTTCGAGGTCTTCCACGGGACAGTTGATCACAAACCGTACCACTAGGTCTTGGAGCACTTCTCCAAGCCCCGCATTCTCGAATGTATAAGATGTTTCCAATGACATAGGGCAATGCTTCGGCTATTCTTCATGTATATATTGTTGCTTGGTATAGAAATCTCTGGAGAGAAAGTGATATTCATGTAAGTTCTCTTTTATTTCGCAGGGCTTTTCCGTTTTCTTTTCTTCCGAGAATCACACACAAAACAAAACCCCAATCACACCTTCGACCTTTTGTTTGTTTCGACAGTATTCGCAGCTTTAGCGTAGATGGATTTCCAGTTTTAGCTCGGTTAGTAGCCCAAGTCTCTTGCCTTTTGATGTTGACGTTGTTAGGTGGATTGGCCATTGAAGTGTCTCGTGCCCATATCTACGCTGGCCCACACTCCCAAGAAAAGCTGCTGAAGGATAAAAGGTTCTTGTAGGAACAAAAAAAAGTATTTGACGGCGACCTGACGACGACCACGGGAAACAAAGATAATTAGGAATGGGTTGGTTTTGGGCTGATCAGGCACCTAGTGCTACGAATGTACGTTCACAGAGAGTAGAGTGATTCTATATGGTTAGGTCGCAGACGTTTCTAACATGGCCCCCCGCATTATTCTAGTTTGAAGCAACTGTCTCGACATCGGCCGGTGGCACGCCTAGTAAATGCCCCGTAGACCACACAAAGTTTATGGAAAACACCACCAGGCGTAAAGTAGAGGGCAGCGAAGCCAGGTGTCCTGTCGTACATTCGCAGCAAAAGTCCTCGGCTTCGTGGGGTAGCAGATGGTTCGGAAGCGGTCGGGATGGCGATGAGATGGCAGCTTTCTCGGAACAAGATCAAGAAATCAACCCGCTGAATAATATGCCTAGACTTTCGTCCCAGAGAGTGCCTGGCCAGCAGATGCATCTTCCAACCGAGAGAACTCTGTCGTCTATACCGAAGGGCGAGAGCTCTACCGATGGAGTCTGGGAGTATCCGTCGCCTCAGCAAATGATGAATGCAATGGTAAGGAAAGGAGGGCCGGGCGAGATCCCCGAGGACGCGGTTGTGCCCATGGTGGATGTCCATAACTTTCTAAACGAGGGCGCCTGGGCCGAGATTCTCACGTGGGAGAAACCTTATTCTGAAAAGTCTAATGCTGGCCCGAGACTGCTTAAATTTACTGGAAGACCGGACGACATATCGCCACGAGCATGCCTTCTGCAGCTACTCGGCAAGGTTTATCCTTCGAGATTTGGCACCGCGCCTCCTTTTGATCGCCACGACTGGACGGTCTTGCGGGCTACTGGCACGGGGGAATGGACCCAGGTGCGTTATGTGATTGACTACTACGCCGGTCCTGATGATGCCGACACTGATATGCCCACATTCATATTGGATGTTCGGCCTGCTTTGGACAGTGTGTCAAGTGCAATCGATCGTTTCGAGCGTGCCACTGGTGCAACCTGGGCCAAAGCCATGGGCCGATCTCCCCCACCACCTCCTCCTCAACAGTAATGAAGGTTGGCTTTTGTTTTATTATTATTATTATTATTATCATTATTATTATTATCCTTATTATCACTCTTGTTCTTACTATCTCTGTCATAGCTCCGCTGTACCTAATATTGTCACTGCATATATACACATTTCTCTCTGCTCATCGTGCTACTACTCTCTTAGCCTCAGCATATCTCTATGCAGGATAGTCCTCAGCATGTGCATGTACGGCTTATCTTTGGTAGATCAGAGGCACCAAACAATGCATTTACTGGAGGGTGACCCGCGATTTTCCACATTGTGCGCTGGGCAAGCTGGGCTCCCGCGCGCGCGCTTAAGGACGGGCGTTTACCAGCCCTTCGTCTCTCCCCACCCCTCTAGAATAAAACCTCAAATCTTCTACTACCGCCGATACAAGTTCAAGTTTTAAAATCAGGTTTTTCCCAGGGTCGATTAAAATTGAAATATCTGCTTCTTCAGAGAACGCTTCACACCCGCGTTCCTTAGAAGCAAGCAAGAGAGGGAATCAGAAAACCGCCATCTGCTTAACAAAGGGGAGTTTCCGGGCGGGGAGCTAGAAGGTCTTGTAATGTCATCGTCTGCAATACCGGGGACAGTTGCAGATTGCGTCGCTACCACGGCTACTGATACGCCACAGATTAGGTCAACGACTGTCACTACTAGCACAGTTGCGAGTCGCAAGAAAGTCAAGTCGACTGTTCCAAGGAGCACTGACTCTGCGAATGCTCAGTCGTTTCTGAAGCTGGCATCGTCGACGTCGTCGATATGCGCAAAGCCCATTCCACTTCACAACCACAACCATCATCATCATAATCATCACCATCACAGCAATAGCGGCAGTAACGCCGGCAGCAATAATAATAATAATAATAGCAACAGTAGCGCTCCAGCTAGTACCCAGCATGTCCGAATACCGGCCACGCCGCCAAACTCTCCGCCGATTATAACGTTGATGGATCAAAAAGAGCAGATTCTGGTCAGCCAGGAGGAGCAGCTATCTCCATCTCTGCCGCCGTCTCCACCGTCGAAGAGTGCTGGCACAGACGCGGATGACGCAGATGGACCTCTTTCGGTGCCGGAAAGCACGGAGGAAATCATAGACGAAGACCTGGGCGTGAGACGGATCTCTGCCCGGACGGTTGCAAAGGCCATCGATCATCATTATTCAAAACCTTTACCCGAAGTCGATGTCGTGTTTCCTTGGCTGCACGGTGTCAACCCTAGCAATCTGAACCAGCGGGCATTTTTAGACCCCTTGAAGCGGTTCAGAGAAAAGCATGGCACAGAGCTTGAGTTCCGCCGAACAGGGCTGGCGATTGAAGCTGACGACCCTGTTTTCGATCTGCCGTGCGGTGTGCGTGGACTGATCCTGGTCAAGGTCGGCGACTCGACAAATGCATTTGGCCAGTTGGTTGGTACTGTGACTCCAGAGGAGATCCTGTGTCGACAGCTGGACAGTGATGGAGATGCTGAGATGGATTTCGCTTTCGAGGACGCTATTGTAGGCAAGGGTACTGGGAATTTGACGACACTGAATATGGTCGATGGGCTGGTTACGACTACATCATCTGAAATCTCATTCACGCCGAAGTTCCTCTACCTAGACCCTCAGGAGGGTATCTCTTTACGGAACTTCCAAATCCAAGTCGCTAAGTGGGCTACAGTGTCTGACATTATCGTCTACTCACCTGACCCCCAAGATGCAGATGATGCAGCATATATGGCTAAGTTAATTGCAGAGGCACAGCAGACCTTCAGATCACAGCATCCTAAAATTGAAGCCTACCGAACATATCTGTGTACAAGCGATATGGACGAGTATATGAATTGTGCAGCACATGTTGTCTCAGTTCCACCTGAAACTCACACATGCGACAGAAATGAGCTCAGACTTAAAAACTGGGATTCAAATTTCCTATTCCACGAGCGAATTGAAATGTCCATGATGTCAAGTGCATCGCCTATTGGCCCGGTTAAAGAGGGCATCAAAAACACTGTCTGGCTAGGAAATACGATTGACTTTGAAAGCTTTGTTGGCATGTTTCAAGCTGCAAATTCGTCTGAAGATAATAGCGAATCCAACTCACCTCAACCGGCTACAAGTACTGAAGAAGTTGCTCTATTTCAGGTCCGTAATTGGGCTACATTTGTGGAATGTTTCGAAGGGGCTCAGCTGCCACCGGCTCCAGTCCTTGACAAGTTTATTCTTGAAGCATTAAATATCCTGGATGAAGAAAAGGATGGCGATGACGATATGGACGAAGATGACGAAGGTGCTGGCACCAAGGAGCTTACGCCGCTATCGATCCAGTTTCCGTCTTCAGGTTCAATCTCTGTGAATTCGGCTTATCGAGATGATATATTTTATTCAATCGTCAGCCTGTGTAAGCTACTCTATCTCCGATGTAGAGTCAATTACAAAGGCCTGCCGGCGGGTGTATTAATGTACTGTAATGATGGATATACTGAGACATCTCTACTGGCCCTGGCTTACACAATATACTCGACCGGAGTAACTGCCCCACAGGCATGGATTGATTTGCATACAAAGTACAACAGGCCATTTTTCTGCTTTCCATTGGATACCATGACATTAGCAGCCTTGGAGGCCGCTCTACTCGAGCATTCTCCTGCTGTGCCCAATAGCCAGTTTCATTTGAATCGTGGAGCTGTATTGTATTGTCGTTATGTCAACTTTGGGAGTAGCTTCGTCGATACATCCGGCCCAGATGCATGGTTTGATAAGCTGGACGGTAGTTTCCCGTCGCGGATCTTGCCTCACATGTATCTTGGGTCACTGGTGCATGCTGAAAACCCTGGGATGCTGATTAAACTTGGCATCAAGCGTGTTCTCAGTGTGGGTGAGAGATTAACCTGGATGAAATATGATGATATTGAGGATAACGAGGATAACGGACTACCTGGATACGGTAGAATCTATCATGATCCTGTCAAGGGTGTTTCCAAAGTCATGTACATGAATAACATTCAGGATGATGGAGTTGATGCGCTGACAAGCTCTCTGGCTCAATGCTTGGATTTTCTAGATGAAGGCTATCGGCTAGGCGAACCCACTTTGGTGCATTGCCGAGTCGGGGTTTCGCGCTCTGCTACAGTAAGTATCGCAGAGGTCATGAAGCGGCTATCTGTAGGTCTACCGCGAGCGTATCTGTTTGTTCGTGTCCGCAGGCTAAATGTGATTATACAGCCCAACTTGAGATTCATGTTTGAGTTGGTAAAGTGGGAAGAGATGCATAGGAAATCGGGTGAAGGCTGGTTACGAGAGGTGGATTGGCATGTATTATGTCGTGAGATTGCTACCATGAACAAAGTTTACATTTCCTAACGGGAACGGTATGCAGAGGGAGGTTTTCTTTTCTTTATTATTCTTTTTTTTCTATTCATTTATATTTATTATTAACGCTTTTTTTGTTATTTGTTTGATTTAGGGATATTTTTTTTACGTGAATGAGATTGAACAGTTTGTGTTAACTAGTAATGTCATGTGCTTTTTTTGTCAGAAACCAGCTACTTTTGCCAAAGTGTAAACTCGTAGTTATAATGGTCTTGAGTTACAACACCGGCTGGCACTTCTACATCAGGGCCCACGAAGGTCAATAGATCCTGGTGTGATTTCCGAGTCCATTGCTGGGGTGTGTCTGGCGTATCAGTCTTAGACACCCACGGGAATCCAGCAAAGAACGTATCACACTCAATTGGTGTGGGACTCGAAACTTCAGTCAGTAACACATTAGTTGTACTCGGATGACATAGTGCTTCACGATATAGCTGTGCACCGCCTATAATAAATATTTTGCCAGGAATAGAGGCTATTTTCTGCATTGCTTCGTCTAACGACGCAGCCCTAATGCAGGAGTCAGGAACCGCTACTGACGAAGGATTACGGCTTAGAATTACATTGACACGGTTCTTCAAGGGTCGGAACTTAGGTGGTATTGAATCCCAAGTTCTACGGCCCATAATAACAATTCCCCCCGATGTCACCTGCCTGAAGTACTTCAATTCTTGCGACAGATGCCATGGCAGGGTTCCTGCCTTGCCTATACCCAGTGTCGGTATAGCTGCTGCCAATATCAGCGTGATTGACCGCTTATCCACCACCATTTACGAGCCTTAAATCCTTATTTGTAGTTCCGAGGAAAACTAAAGCTTATTTCCTTGGTGGTGGGAACGTATATTATTCCATTCCGCAACACTCCGCTGACAGTCGTTTAACAGACACACAAGAGATTTGTGGCCTTTTGGATTCAAAACAGCATCAAGGGCTATCCAGTATCGAGAGGCTGGGTTATTTTGTGTGACTCGTTCTTTAAAGTGGCTTTGATAGTGTCTGGCTGATTAGAGCTAGAGGATAATTTTTGAGGACAATTACTGAGGGGAATGGCTGATAGTAGTAGCAAGCTTAGTGGAGCGCTATCGCCGAGCAATGATGTGATCATGGAAGACCCCAACGAAGGGACATATCAGGAAGATTTCGCTTTCGGAGATCCATTGGATAAGAGTGTGTACGAGCTTGTTGTGCACAATAACATTGGAGCCGACGATACCAGTCTGGGAGACCTGGAGGGCTGGATTGAAACGTTGCTTGAATGTAAGATCCTTAATGAGGACCAGGTCAGGAAGCTGTGCGACATGGCACGAGAGGTATTGTGCACGGAGTCAAATGTGCAACCTGTGAATAGCCCTGTGACGGTGTGTGGGGACATCCATGGCCAGTTTCACGACCTGCAGGAGCTGTTCCGAATTGGTGGGCGATCACCAGATACTAATTATTTATTTATGGGCGACTACGTGGATCGGGGATACTACTCTGTGGAGACCGTGAGCCTGTTGGTGGCATTGAAGATCAGATATCCGAATCGAGTTACTATCCTGCGGGGCAATCACGAGAGTCGACAAATCACTCAGGTGTATGGGTTCTATGATGAATGCTTGCGAAAGTATGGCAGCGCAAATGTTTGGAAACTTTTCACTGATTTGTTTGACTACCTGCCATTGACTGCATTAATTGAGAATGAGATATTTTGCCTGCATGGTGGTCTTTCGCCATCAATTGAGACGTTGGACAATGTCCGTTCACTGCAGCGAGTACAAGAAGTGCCCCATGAGGGTCCCATGTGCGATTTGCTGTGGTCTGATCCGGATGATCGAGTCGGCTGGGGCGTATCTCCACGAGGTGCTGGGTACACATTTGGACAGGATATATCGGAGCATTTTAACCACAGTAATAATCTCAAGTTGGTCGCCCGTGCTCATCAGCTTATGATGGATGGCTACAGCTGGTCGAAGGGGAACCATGTTGTGACAATTTTCTCTGCTCCGAATTACTGCTATCGGTGTGGCAACCAGGCTGCGGTCATGGAAGTTGATGAACAGCTTGAACGGTCGATTCTACAATTTGATCCTAGTCCTCGTGCAGGAGAACCATCGGTATCACGACGAACGCCTGATTATTTTCTCTGAGAAAAATCATCTTTATATTTAAACCATCAGATCATTCTTTAACTCGGTTCACTCAAGGAAATGGCATATGTGGGGCGAGGTAAGAAGGGCCCAGAAAAACTAATATGTATAATAATTTCCTTGTCATAGCTAATAATAATCTATTTATTTTTCTTCAAGCTTTTAGTCTAGTACAATGTACTTTTGTAAATGCTCGGGTAGGATATCTAGGTTCTTGGATTGAAGCCATTTTCGACTGAATAGACGACTAGCGTATCTGTCTGCACCATCACAGAGCAAAGTCACGACATTCGAGCCTGGCCCAAGTAATTTGGCAGTTTCGTAAGCAGCTACAACATTGAGACATGATGATGCACCTAGATATAATCCTTCTTCATCCAAAAGTCTATAGACCATATTGATTGTCTTTTCGTCTGAAATTTGTAAGGCACCATCTAGTACCTCGATTTCTGGCTTGAGATTATCAGTGACTCGACCCTGGCCAATTCCCTCAGTGATACTTGATCCGCTTCTCTCTGTAAGCTTACCGCCTGAAGTGATATAACTGTACAAAACGCTTCCAGGTGGATCAGCCAAATACGACTTGACTTTACCATCAGAAATGTCTTTAAGGTATCGGGTAGTACCGGCCAGTGATCCACCCGTACCAGTGGAGCAGGTGAATGCATCAATTTTCCCGTCAGTTTGAGCCCAGATCTCCGGTCCTGTCGTCTCAATGTGAGCTTGGCGGTTAGCTATGTTATCGAACTGATTTGTCCATACTGCATTCTCCAGGCTCTCGGCATGTCGACGAGCCTGGTGATTGTAGTTCTCTGGATTATCAAACGCTACTGCTGGAACAGGATATACTTCAGCTCCAAGCAGGCGCAGGTGGTCTATCTTGCCCTGAGATTGAGTATTAGGCATGTATATGACACATTTGTATCCTCGAGCACGACACACATGTGCAAGCCCAATTCCAGTATTACCTGCAGTGCCCTCTACAACTGTACCACCCTCTTTGATCAGACCATTCTTCTCAGCATCTTGGATAACATATAAAGCAGCACGGTCTTTTACAGATCCGCCAGGGTTCATGAATTCGGCCTTTCCATAGATATTCGCACCAGTTTCCTCGCTTAGACTACGAAGCTTAATTAGCGGGGTATTGCCAATGGCACCCGGCATTCCAGACTCAGAAACCAAAGGAACAAACGGCGCCTTGAAGCCATCAAATTTGACAGCTTCCCGAGGCACGTGGAGCCGTCTGGAAATTGTGGAGAAGGTCCTGTACATGACTACTTTCCAACCAATAATAGGCCTTAGCAAGTCGGAGTTGTAATCGAAGATTCGAAACTTAAAAAATTATATCCTTACAACATTTTCACAAATGACCGGAGTCAATGTTTATACATATGAAATCCCGGGTATTACACCTGTGTACTGCCATTTGACGGTACCTGAGACTGACAAGGGACCAATTGTTTTGTACATGTCGAGTAGTTCGAGTGGACATTCTTCAATGGGCACTTTGGTGTACTCACTTCCATACCGAAACAAGAGCCCTGTTTCGTCTCGGCTATTTCAGGCAGAGTCGTCTATTGATAACGCCGAAAGAATAGCACAAGCTATTTCTAAGCGATTTTCTCGGCCTGCACTTGTGGGCTCATCAGTAGCCGGTCTTGGAGGCGACGCACCATCGACGATTTACTCACTGATTGCATTTATCTCGTCAAAACTAAACTAAAACTGAGGAAAAACATAATAAAATAAAACTACCCTACGATATATTTAATTATAATTGGGAGCAGCCATGGCACCAGGAATCAGACCCGATCCATCAATTGACTGGATGTTACTGCTGGTGCTATCGAAACTGGCTTGTGCAAGAGAGACCTGGAGATTCTGGAGATCGAACACAATATATACTGACCTCAAGAATGTGTCGCCGAGAATTGTCAGGTTGGATACCTGAGTGTATGGCAGAATGGCTAGCATGAACTGGCCAGCGGTCTGCTTGCTGCCAAAGAAGATCGATTTGTCAATAAACAGCTCGTTCTGGTAGATGGGGATCTTTGCCCCGTAAAAGTCATATACCAGCTGCTCCGTACCCCTAGAATTGGCAAAGTATGCGCCGTTGGCAGCATCCCATACTGCGCCGTATGCTTTTGCAATGTCATCGAGCATCTCGTTGTTCAGATATGTGAAGGAAGTGCCGGAATCGAAGATGGCCTCGAATTGAGCTTCGATCTCGAGACCGCCGATCTGAACCCCTGAAAACGTAGATGAAAGATATGGCAGCTTTGTGATTGGGATCGTGTACAATTGACCTGTGTATTTAGCGGAGTCGACTCCGCCGAAGATGATCGAGCCCGATGCTGCGGTGAGATCATCGAGATAGATCGAGTAAGCATTCGACTCGATAGCACCCGAATTCACCAGGCTCTGGGGAATATTTGGATACTTTTCAGTTGTGGATTCCAGTCCCTCAAACCCGATCCCAATGATTCCACTACCGGCACCGGTATTGTCGACGACACCGAATTGCTGTCCCTGAAGGCTCTGTCCTCCAAAGCTGATATCATCAGTGGCCCATTCTCCTGATGTGCCTGAACTGATATAGTTAATAGTGAATGACTCTCCTGTGGACTTGAATGATGATGATTTGCTGCTCTGAAAGGAACCCGAGCCCAAGCCAAGAACCCAAAAGTCACTTGAACCAGTGTCCAGCAGCAATGTAAAAGTCTGACCAGGTGTACCGACCGAGATTGAAGCGGTATAGAAACCAATCAGGTTATTAAGAGTAATTGGAGTAGCCAATCTCTCAATGCCATATCGGTTTCCGGGTCCTTCAACGTCCTGCTGGCTGGTGACTATATGACTGATAGGAATCTGAAGGAACTTTGCTGTCGCTGCACTTGGAAGACGACATGCAAGGACAAGGAGTAATAAGTGTTTAAGTATTAGCAGCAGCATTATGTTGCCGCTAAATGAGCAAAAAAAACGGCGAGAACAGAGGCCAAGAACAAAAAGGGAAGCAAAAGAGCAAGATCGAGAGATTTTGAGGGTATGCGTCAGTTTATATATACAGCAGAAGCCATGACAAACGGTTTTTTAATAGCCTGGATGGCCAAGGCCAAGTTTTATTTTGACGGCCTCATTTCATGTTTGGTTGGTGCAGGTTTCATGTATTAATGAAGATCTTCTGTGTCTGTCAGGCTAGGAATAAATTTAAATTTCTCTGGCAGCCACTCCGAAATAATCAGGATCGACATGGAAATGTATGTCGAGTAACCTAGATATAGTAATAAAATGCATTTTATTATTTCGGCGGCCCATCCATCTGTTATTGAATTGATCAGCGCTGTCATTCCCAGATCGGCGCATCAAGGAATCTACTATCTATCTACTTCAAGCAATTTCTAAACAAACCGAAACATATCCCCCAGAGCTCGTGAGTGACAGATCCTTTCAAATTAATAGCACGAGGTGTCGTTAGTCGGCCCAGAAAGAATTGTGCTTTATATTTTATTTTTGTCTTTTTTTTCGTTTTATTTTTTTTCTACATATTGGCCTCATATAATAATATTCACTGTGCACTTTTGTAACCCAATATCGTGGGCAAAGTCTCTCACAAGTTTATAGTTAAGCTTACTTTCCTCAACCCGCTAAAATAAATCTGTCAAATAGAAGAAAAACCATATATGTTAGCACAATAATCTCTCTTGGCATGGAGAAGAAGCAGCAGCAGCAGCAGCGAAGTTGGCCCAACGAGATCAGAACCATTTTGGAATAGAAATTATCAGCATGATAAAATATCTCAGAGTGAGCTGAGTAAATGCTTTCATCATTTCGAAATAGAGCTTTTTCACGCGCGCATGGTCTTTACATGCAGAATATAGGATATTTAAACTTACAATTGCTGATCACAGAAAGTTGAAAAGAGGAAGAAAAAGATTCCACATTAAAAATTTCGTTTTAAATCCATATACCCAATACTGGGATTTACTCAACGCCAACACCTGAAAGCCAAAACAATTCATAATAATATCATAATATTTCAAGCGCTGCCGAACCCAGGATAAGCCTTTTGAATTTGGCCCACAATTTCATCCAGCCTCGTGCATAACTGTTGGATGTTAACGTCTCGTTGTATCATTAAAATATTGCCGTTTGTAGTCGTGCTGGAGTAATCGTACCCTTCAGCCCCACCACTGCTGTCGAGTGCTGATTTAAAATAAATAAGCCCATCTACCTGGTCAATTCTAGCAGCCAGTCTGTTTTGGACAATCATTTTCGCTGTGTATGCCTCGGCTTTCCCGCGATCTAACCCAAGGATCAGGGCCAGCTCGGAAATGCCAATATTATTGTAGATTTTAGATACTGACAACACATTGTGATCGATAATAGCCCGAGTCAACACAGTAGTACCATCTGGCAACTTCGCTAGTTGGTGCTCTGCTAAGCCCTTGCTGAATTCCTGTATGTCTGCTGGTATTAGCAGTCTATCAAGAAACACCTTTTCGAGAATTGAAAACTGAGACAGCTGTCGTGATCTTTCATCGTTATAGATTCTCCTCAGTACCTGAGCACGAAGGGGTCCAGCAGGACCTAAGACTGCGCAGGTAAGTGCTTGAACCAGGGAACCCATTCGATCTTCTTCGTCCACTAGCGGCTCTCGAGAAACATCGTAGTATTTCCCAGCCGCTTCCAGGAATTTGCGATTAGAATCAAGAATACGTGCTTGAGAGAGCCTGAAAAATATATCTGTATTGGCATCAGGGGAAACTCTTGGCCGTAGAATCGCCGCTCTACTCAAAACACTTTCGGCCTTTTCTGGCTCGTCAGCTTCCAAGTAGTTTCGAACTATTCGTATGTACCAATCAAACTTTTTATTATCAGTCAGAATTCGTCGGTCGGATCCTGTTAGTCCCTCCTGGAGAACTTGAGCAGCTTTGCTATATTCTTCCTCCCGCTGATACAAGTCAGCCAGCACTGTGCGTATCTTCAACTCCTGCTCTTCGAATGTGACAATCATAGGCTGGAGCACAGTCAATGAGTGAACCAGAACAGCCACGCGGATCGACGCTTCCTGTACATTATTTTGCACGTAGCTGATGAATTCATTGACTACTGATCGGGAAACTACTCGTCCATAAGACACTGAGAGAATCTTGCTGATAAACCGCTGCAAAAGATCTTCATCCTGGTCAAGGGTATTTAGGATATTTAGGTACCCATCAATTGAGTCGGAGGCACCCGGGCTTTCAATTAGTCCGTCTATTTGCTGTTCCACGCTCATATTCAGCGGGCGCTACGCTGTCAGTGGAGATTTCTAGGATTGATTGTTGGATAATATTGGGAGTATGTACAGAATACAATTTGGCTGCCAATTTGGCTGCCAACGCAGAGCTTGTATTACTGATCGTCTTATACCTGAGAAGGTGTTTGAGATAAAAATATAGCCCTATAGAATATTTAGTGGCTGATACTGGACATCTAGAGAAAATTCTTAAACAATATTTCTCCGTCACTAGAATACGGGTATATCACAGACTTTACAGTCGGCTCCTCCGTTCCTAAGGAAGATTCGACAGACACAGCCACTCTGTTAGAGTCTAGTAGATGAACCGAGGAAGTTCTGAACGTGAATAGTGAATAGTGAAAAGAAATTGTTCAAACCTGTCTCGTTCGTGCTGGACATGTTATTATGTAAGATGTTATGTGATGCTCATCGTGCGGCCCAACGTCAGGCAGTTGGACCAATAACGGCACAGCGTTTTCACACGCTCCAGGCAGATAAAAAATTCTTATCTCGATAGAATTGACATGATAAAATGGTCACGAATATGGAATTTATCATCTAGAATCTGATCGGCAGCATTTCCCTGACCCGCAAGGATTTAACCGCGCCGCGAAGATAGGAGATAGGGTTGCACGCAACCTTAACTAATTTAGCCGCCCCCGGTCCTGCAAGCCCATCGAATATCAAGCGCCCAACCGTGTAAGATAGGCTTATCCGTTGGACCTTGTCAAGGTTCCTACCGGTTTACTAAAGAATTTGATCGGCGACTATATAATAAGGCAACGTTACCTGATGTTTCCCGCAGCTTTATTTTTATTACCAAATATAATAATAAAATGAAGGTCGATCTTAAATCTCAGGATCTACGAGATGAAGCTCGATTGGCCGAGCTTGGATACGAGCAGAAGCTGCGCAGGGAATGGAGTTTGCTAAATAACTTTGGAGCATCGTTTTCTATCATCAGTGTGATTACCGGCATCACTACCCTTTTCCAGTATGGACTTACAACAGGTGGCCCTGCAGTCATGTCGGTGGGTTGGATTATAGTATCATTTTTTACCATGGCAGTGGGTCTAGCAATGGCCGAAATTGTATCTGCAGTTCCTACTAGTGGTGGGCCCTACTATTGGGCTGCCGTTCTCTCACCTCCGAGACTGTCAGCATTCAACTCGTGGCTTACAGGCTGGTTCAATCTGCTTGGACAGGTAGGTGTCACTACCGGAGTAGATTTCGGTCTTGCGGGGCTGATATCAACACTGGCTACTGTGAAGAGCGGATACGAGCCCTCAGCTGGCAAGACCATTGGTATCTATGCCGCGATTCTCATTTCCCATGGACTTGTAAACACATTTGGAGTGCATACTCTCAAGTACTTTAACAATTCGTCTATAACTCTGCATAGCCTTGGAATAACTGCTTTGTGTATAGCAGTTCTCTCAAAAGCACCAACTCATCAAAATGCAAAGTTTGTATTTGCAAAATTTTATGATGGGACAGGCGATCCTGGCTGGAGTATTAGAGCTTCACCCGAGTATGTTGCTATATGCGGTGTGCTTATGAGCCAGTACACTATTACTGGGTTTGATGCATCTGCGCACATGTCTGAGGAAACACACAACGCAGCCTGGAGTGCTCCAATTGGTGTGATTAGTGCTATTGGCATATCCGCCTTATTTGGGTTTTTTGTTATTCTATCCTTTTTGTTCTCCATTCAAAACTTTGATTCCACTATCAGCTCTTCTTATGGGCAGCCGGTGCTGCAGATATTTATTGATATTTTTGGTATTGATGGAGCGATTGCGCTCATGACTCTTATTATTGTTTGTGTATGGCACTGCGGTCTATTTTGCATCACCGCTAATAGCAGAATGATGTACGCATTTGCTCGTGACGGAGGTCTACCTAAAGTATTTGATCATGTGGACGCAAGATTCCGGTGTCCTATAAGAACCATCTGGCTTGCAGCGTTCCTTTCATTCTGCCTTGCCTTGCCATCTCTGGGCTCTTCAGTAGCGTTTTCTGCTGCTACCTCAATTGCAACAGTAGGACTTTACATCTCCTATGCCTTACCTATTCTCATTGGACTTGTGTTCCCTCAGTATTTCCGCAAGGGACCCTTCCACCTAGGCAAGTTTTCACCAATAGTGGCTGCTACTGCTTGTCTCTGGGTTGGTTTCATCACTATTGTATTTTGTCTTCCGACTGCTAACCCAGTTACAAGTCAGACGCTCAATTACACGCCTGTTGCAATCGCGATTGTTGGTGGATTTGCTCTTACTTCTTGGTTTGTATGGGCGCATCGTTGGTTTACAGGTCCTACAGGTGAGGCCCAAGTCCAACTTGGTTTTGATCCAGCTGAGCAAGATGGGGAGGTTGTCAGATATATGGAGGAGGAAGACCCAAAACAAGCTCCAGTTACTGAAGTGATGGTCTGATATGAAAAATTCCACAAATTCAGGGGTGAGATTGTCCTAATTTGGCATGTTGATGTCGATCAATATCGGCATTGCAGATCACGCTGAAATTGGCGTAAACTTCCACGCAGAGAGCTTTCCAAATCAAAGCTAATAGCTGCGGTTAATTTTTGTTTTCGTATTGTTTACTATGAGAAATTCACTAGGTTAATGTTATTTTCTCGATAGAATTTCCAAAAAAGATTCTTAATTTCAAACATTCTTGTAGCGAGGGGAGAAGAAGAGGAAAAAAATTTCATGTCTAGAGAAATTAGTTAAGAAACTAACTAGTTATTAGTTATGCTCTCCTCCAGAGTATAACACAGTCTCGGCGCGGCCTGCACTCTCTCCAGCTGGAAAGGAGAGTAGTGTTTGTGCGAGATCTTGGTTTCCCCCTCTCTCCTCACCCTTTTGGTTGGGCGGATTTATGCATCTTGGTAATGAAACCCACGACTTGACTGATCGCGCGGTCTGAGAGCCGAACTTGTAAATAACTACTCTCAGCTTGAGATCTCTGTTAGCAGTAACTGCTCTCGCGTAACTGCAGTCCGTAGCGATTGCTACCTCTAGGTGTTTGCTATATATATACAATCTAGATGCATATACTAAATTTTTTTTTCACTCCCTCGCATGCAATGCATGTAAACTGTGCATCATCCTTCGACCGGGAGTTTCCCACGAAGCTTTTGATTCGTTTGTAGCATCTCTCAATTCTTAACACGCTTTCTTGGTTTTCCCTGGCAGTACCAAAGGCTTTTGTTTCAGGTTCTGAAACGATAGTGAAATTTGTCAGGATACAACGTCCCCAGTCGACTATCGCGCATTCATTTATATATTTTTGCATTCATTACACGCCATTATCGCCGTTGTACTACTACAACAAGCCTAGTTACAAATATCAGGCAATAACAACAGACAAATCTACTGCTTTGATTCTAGTTTTTCAGCCAGCATCCCTCGCGAAAAGTACCTGTTGTTGCAACCCAAACTGCAGGTGAAGAGGTCAATTTGGAACTCTGCCATAACACGCGGATTCAGATCCAGGTGCACACAGGAGAGCAGCAGCAGCAGCAGAATCGAGGCTTAATAACTAAACCAGCTCTGCTACAGTAAGTAACGCTTCCAAATCTATACAAGAAGCGGTTGGCTCATGTCCATTCATCGCAGAGTGCCTGAAACAGATTAACCCTAGACCCTCGACGGTGTTTTTGTTTTGTTTGCATCAAATCAGGGGTAACGGACTGAAGATCGCTTTGACTTCGCGGGCTCATGAGCCAGCTGTTTCCAGCTGTTTACTGTAGCGAAGGTGTAACTAACTACGTGTTTCACGACCTAGGACAAGCAGAGGCGCATTATTGTATCCATAAATTATCAGCATGCCTCTTAAGCTTTTCAGTAACACTAGCAGCAGCAGCAGCAGCAGCCGCAGCGGCGCTAGCAAAGAGGGGTTAGGGCGCGAGGAAGACCGCTGGGAGGAAGAAGAAGCAGCAGAAGAAGACGAGGACGTCGACTGCTTTATTATTAGCACAAATAAGCACAACCACAACAACAACATCAACAGGGTTTCCTCACAACAACAAGTCAGAAAGGCATCATCATCGTCTGGAAAGCGACTGAGCTTGAATATATGGAGGGAAACATTTGCTACTAGGGCCAGTCATATCATTAGTAACAGTAACGGCAGCAGCAGCAGCAGCAGCAACAACAACAACAACAACAACAACAACAACAACAACAACAATACTCTCGCTACCCCCGCTACTTCGTCTGCAAACTCTGCTACTAGTCCATTCGCTAATTATCAACTTGACGACAAGGAAACATTAGACTCAACTAGAGAAACCGCCGCACCCGCTAGAAAGTCGGCGCCTAGAATAGATATTTTGGACCACGGAATGGAACCTATGGACTTGGGAAGCTTTCGCATCGATACCTCGGGCAAGACTGGCACGTGGTTTTCGCAAGACGCTGACGATGAAACTGGCGCCGATGACAGTAACAATAGCATACAGCCCAGCCCTGTAGTGATACAGGAGCCACAGTTCAACCTTTCTCATCACGGCAAACTGGTCGGGGTTGACGATGGGTTTTCGTCAAATTCCAGCGCGGGCATAGTTATGTCTGCCGGAAGCTCGACTGAAACCACCAATTATGACTCGTCTTCGTCCGATTCACATGTCTCTTCGGCAAAGTACACTACAAACCACCAGAGGCAAGCATCTTTGGGCGAGGATTACTACGACTATGAGCACCCGAACCAGCATTCGCAGGCCCAAGCGGCGCCGAGATCGGCTGCTTCAAGGGTGAAAAGTCTTTTCCCGGGTATTGGCGCCCTCTACAAGCCGCTTGGAAAGGGTCCTGCGAACAACACTATCGACTACACAAAGGAAAGGACTGATCTGATTGCAGAAGAACGCGCTGATGACGAAGCTTTGGTGCCTCCGGGACCACTTTACGATTTGCATGATGGTGGTGCCGCATCCTCTTCTCCGAACCCTAGTGTCTTGTCTTTCAACGAGAACAGTGAGCGTGCAGAGGCTGAACTTGTATCAAGATCAATGCAGCAACAGCAGGCCATGCCTGTACAGAAGAAGTCTCTGACTTCTCCTGTCAAGCCCGCCACAATTAATAGAGTCAAGCCAAAGTCTTCCAAGACTTTCTCAAAGAAGCTTGTGTTTGACAATGAGACCCCTGGAGGAACGAGAGAGGATACTTCTGTGGAGCCAGAAGTCGGTTCTCCTACTAGAAAGTTTTATTATCGTCATAGAAAGTCTTCTTCAGCGGATACAACTACTACAGCCAGCCCTGTTGCTCACAGCTCAGCATTTCATCCTCAATATGAAGAAGTTTCAGTTGATTTGGAGGATGATAATCTTTTACTGCCTTTTCAGGCTCCTTCCATGCCCTCAGATCACCTTGAAGCTCTGGATGTTCTGCCAATGACTAGCAATAGTACCGGCAAGGTTATGACAAAGTCTCAGTTTGATAGTTATCGCAAGTCAATTGTACTTGATAACGATGATAGTGATGGAGAAAAGCCTAAAAATCCGTATACTGCAAATGAGGATGATGATGATGAAGAGGATGATGACGATGAGGATATGGATGAACGTGAAAAGAAGCTTCGCAAGAAGTTTGATGATGACGGTGATAATAAACAGCAAAGTATTCGTATGAGGCTAAAGCAGGATGCGCACTTGTCAGTCTATCGACAGAAAATGACTCGTGTGACTGGCTCACAGACTGCTTTGTCTTCATACACCTCCGAGTTGCGTCCTGTATCGTCTATTGGTAATCTTAGCCAGGCTGCAGCTGGCGCGCTCGAAGAATATGACGACGATGAAGATGATGAGTATGACGATGTTCCACTAGGAATTCTGAAAGCTCACGGATTCCCTCATCATAAGCTAAAATCTGCTCAGTCGCATCCAAACCTTTCCAAATTAGCTGCTAACCCAGATGAACCACTTCCTCAAGTCTTCTATAATGGCAATATGCCTCCTAATAACCAATTAGGGGAAACAGGTTCACTTCGTTCTGTCAATTCAAATAATGCGCTTCGACAAGAGGCGACTGGGTTATTTAGCTCTAGAAATCTTCCCGCACTATTTGCCTCTCCAACCACTGCATTCACCGGTCGTGGTTTAGTGGGCGAGATCGCGCGAGAGGAAGAGGCAAAAGCAAGGAGAAAATCTATCGGCAATGTGTTGGCAGGTAACCGCACCTCCACGATGCTACCCTCATCAGGGTCAGCAATCATGCCACCGCCAAATGGCACATCTATTTATAATGGCCAAGTTTCGCCTGGCGGTAGCGGTGAGATTCAGCAACAATTACAGCAGATGATGCAAATGCAGATGGCGATGCTCCAGCAGATGCAGACTCAATCAAAGCCCCCATTACCACCCCAGCAACAGCAGCCGCAGTTTGCTCAACCGACATCTAATCTCAAGAAGCACTGGAGCAGTTTTGATGTGCATAACATGCAGACCCCTCCGCTACTGAATCAGCCTGGTCGGCCAGCATCTATTCGCTCGTTTGCTGCATCTGACCGTTCTGGAGACTCTGGTAGATATCGACCCGTTGTTATGGACACCAATGAGCAGCAGCAGATACGTATGTCTCGGTCACAACCTTATTTGTCACAGCAGCAGCAGCAGCAGCAGCAGCAGCCTGCCGGTCGAATTCCAAGACCACTAAGCAATATGAGATTGGTGCAGACATTTAACGACGAGGAAGATGAAGAAGATGAGGACGAAGGCTGGAAAGAGATGATGGAGAAACGTCGTGGTCTAAAAGAGCTTTGGAAGCAACAGGGCTCACTTGCATTAGTCTCATGACATACAAAAGTCAGCCATGGATTCGCATTTACGCACTCTTTACCTTCATTTATTCAAAGTACAGTAACAGTTTATAATAAATATTTGTCATTCTACCCTAGCTTGCATAATGCCCGCTCGCGCGCAAAGGGACAATAAATCATTGCAATTGTTCTATCAGTCAATGCTCATGCGTGAGGCTTAGGAAATCAATCAAAAGCCATTTGCCTGAATTACTGAGTGATCACCCAACAGAGAGCCAACGGGGCTCAGCGAGCAGCTATACTATGCTGAAAAGCAATTCCATTTTAGATGGCCTTTTCGACACGGTAATAGACTCAAAGACGGTTGTGTCGATATACATCCCAGTGAGACAGAGCTGCGTGCAGGCTTGGTTTTCATGTGGGGCCTACATGTATATGCGTGATCCCCTCACTGCTAAACCCAGCTCTGATCTGATTCATAGCATGGCCAATAAGAACACCTTCCTCGATCGTCACAAGCATGCCATGGCGATGAATCTCTCCGGTGCCCACGTCTTCATGGTACGGTCCATGGAGATCAGTAGGATATAACCAGAACATCCTACTTTGCGTCTGATCTAACGGGTAGTTCCTTGATCGGATATACTGCTCAACCGAGCTAAAGTCATGAATATTTGAAAGCTCGTCTAGAGCTCCAGTTGTAAGAACAGAACATAACAGATGGTATGCATCGTTACCTGTTGATTTGGCATCGCAGAATGGCCATCTGCAATTCTCGCTTCGTACGCTGTTTCCGTTTTGCATTGTGCGTGGATTCTGTGGAGTTTATTAGCGATTTGCGTGCGGCCCTTTCCTTTATCCTCCCTCCTCCTCTCTTACCTGGCGTTGGACCCATATATGGCATAATCAATGGTAAGTGTAGATAATTTTTTTTGTTGCAACGCATTTGATCCTGAACCATGGGAAAGCTAATATTTCTGAAGCCACTGAAGGAAATAAAGCCTCTGGAGTCGAAATGGGCTAGTTTGTCGGATGAAGAAGAAGAAGAGGACTCGCCATCAAGCAAAGTGCCTAAGACGGCGGCCCTGAGAACAAATGCGCTCAAGACCATGCCTCTTTCATCAGGTGCGACCAGTACAAATACCTCGAGGCCTTCTACTTCAGGTAGTATTACTAGTATCGCATCAACAAGTACGGTAGCTTCGGAATGGGCTGAAACAGATGCGCCTTGTGGGCACTCCAAGTCATCAAAGGCTTCATTAGCGCCTAAATTCCCAGAAAAAGATGAAGAGAGAGTAGCTGCAGAAAATGCGAAGAAATCAGTAGGTAAATTGGTATCTAAGTGGGCTGATAGCGACGAGGAAAGCGATCCTCCTATTCTAGAGCCCAGACAGTCACCAGCAAAACACACCGCTGTGCAACCGAAGCCTGTTGCTCCAAAGAAGTCAACCAAGGTACCAGATGCTCTGGTGGATGAAATACCAAGAAAACTAGACAAGGCAGCAAAGTCCAAGAAATCAGTAGGTGCATTAGCCGAACACAAGCCTTCTCACAAGCAATTGCAGTCGAAAGAGCTCACTGCTGAACCAAAGAATACTACTCCGATGAAGAAACCAAAGAAATCAGAGACTCTGCTGCATGAAAGCCCTGGGAGACTGAGCGAAAGTGCAAAATTATTAGCAGGGAGGCTGCATCCCGCAAGTTCTCCAAAGCTGTCTACTCCTGCTTCGCCAAAGAAAGCTGAATCAGATAGACGAGTGCGATTAGAAGACGAAAGAGAAAAGAATCGGCAGAGGAAGCTTCGTGGACCTACTTTAGAATGGGACAAGTCTTCAATGGAACCTAGAGCAGGACCTCGACTAACTACAAAGCCGTCAGTGATGCCTGGAAAGATAAGACCACAAGCATCTGAGCATATCAAAGAACCGGCACTGACGAAAGAAGAACAGGAGAAATTTGAACAGGACGTTCAAGCAATGCTCTCGGGTTCATTCGACTGGACTGAAGAGTAATGAACAGTAACCACTTAATGACAATCCCTTTTGTTTACTATTTATGAATAGAATTTTGACTATCCTATAATTTTCTCCTTTTAATTGTATTATTTCTTTGCTGGCAGTCGCTTGTTGTACAGTCGCATGCTGAAACGTTGGTATATCCCAAGCATATAGTGGGCGGACAATGTGCAGCAGCATCATTCACCGGAGCACGAAGCGATGAGGCCAAAGCTGCATCCATTAGCACTAGCCAATGGAATGTGGCGACGTCTCTTACCTAGAGGAAACAGAGGATATACATGGAAGCCACAAGCAGATAAGACATTCGAAAATGAAATTGCTAGCCAAATCGCTAAGCATCGTGGAGAGTCATGGGCACCGAGCCTGAAGATGTCACTTTCGCTATTAGGCGCCACTTTAATAGGAGTCGGCTCATACGGTGGATATAAGCTCAAGTATCGGAACGAGACTGTATTTCTACCATTGTGGCTTTGCGCCAGGAAAAGACCTCCGTATAAATCAGAACTGGATCAAGAGCAGTTTGTGGAGAACATCAAAGCGCGGCTGCACGATAGGTTGTCCGTCGACGAGGTTGTAAATCAACTACTGGGTGTGCCCGTAGAGTTCCCAGGAAGCCCGGAAGACCACTTTGAAGTGTATGTGCGCTCATCTGGCCCAGGAATCACCGGGATCATGATAGAACCTTCAGGCACATTCTCGTGGACTTCGCGGCCGTTCACGGCTCCTAGCGGAGGCGTTGACTGGGTCCTGCATCCGTTCTACCCTGGACAAGCCGACTCGGAGGATGCTTCTATAATTCCAGGTGAGCCAGATAATCGACAATCCCGATTCGAAGCTGTTTTAGACGGCCGAATCCTCGTCAGGTCTGCTCCGGCCACTAATGGCAGTGCGGATCACCATCATCATCATTTGCATCATCCTATAACCTCCGGAATACTTGAGTTCAGGGCAGTAAGGAGTCTAAGTCACCATAATTCCACTCCAAGATTCTCGCAGACGGTGCTTACATATACTGATCAGGACGGGAAACAAATTGTACAACGGCTCTGGTAATTCTTTTTTATAATGAACTATATACTAATGAAATGGCCGAAAAGGCCACCCCTCCCCCTTTCGAGGTGAATATGCATACTATAAACTATTTTGAATCTCTTGGAAGCAGCTGAGCAAAAGCCTTACCAAGGATAATGCGAGTCTTGAAAAAGTTACTAACTCGAAGTCGTTCATTGTTGAGATGTGCACCATCACTAGCTTGACCACATGGAAGCTGTGCAGCAGGAGCTTTAAATATCTTCTCCAGGCGGCGTACAACTGGGATAGAGCCACCTTCCCGAATAAATAGTGGATCACAATTCCATTCGTGGCGCAAAGCCTCCCTAAGAATCTGGAACGCTGCATTGTTAGGATCCCCCAACCATGGATCGGCTTCGTGTGAAAAGTTGATTTCCAAGTGGTTGTCAGTGTGGAATTGCTTGAACCAGTCTTGCAAGTAGACACGAATGGAATTTTTAATCTGCTCGATATCCTGATCAGGTACGATTCGTAATGAAATTGAAGAAACAACAGACGAGGGAATGACAGTGCAATTATTTGGCCCTGAAACTGAAATGCCATGAAATGTCAATGAAGGATTTCTCCATTTTGCCATGAGTGTATGCTTATCCTGAGTTATACCAGGTGTGTTGACAATTGCCTCATAGAGTGCATCCTCTTCTTTGGTGACAGGCTTGACACAATCATAAAAACCTGGTATCATAACTGAGCCAGTGTCTGAAGAAAGTTTGGATAGAAGGTTGACCATATCAATTGTAGGTTCTCGAAATACACCTCCGTGAACACCGGCATGCAAATCAGGTAGGTCAGACGAGATCTTTATCGAGACATTGATAATACCTCTTAACCCGTAATTCAAACAGGGAGTTTTCTCATCGATCCAGTACGAATTGCTAAGCAGGATCCAGTCGACATTTCCAATCAACTCTCGATTCTGATTGATTGCTTCTTTAAATCCGATACTGCCACATTCTTCTTCACCTTCAATTAGAAATATCACGTCATTAGCAAGTTCCATTGCTTGAAACTGTTGAGCAGCCGCATAAATGGCAGCTAGCACTGGTCCCTTATTATCGGAAACTCCCCGACCATACATATACCCATCGAGTGAAGTAAGCTTGTAGGGATCAGTATTCCATATTTCAGTAGGTGTGGCACTAATGACATCATAATGACCGTAGAATAGAACACGAGCGGGTCTAGCTTTGGAGTTAGTCCTCGTCGACTTGCTGTTTGCTTTAAAGCATCCATACACTATAGGATTACCATTAGGCTCAACACCAATGAGCTGCGAATGCGCACCGAAATGTCGAAGTAAACTCCTGAGGAATACAGCACATCTGCGGCAATCACTTAAATATTTCTCTTGTCCGGAAACTGTGCGGTAGGATACAAAGTCACTCAAAGTCTTTATCATCTGATCATTCCCTAGAGCCTTGACATCTTTATTTGAAATCGTCGATTCTTGAAGCAACGGCACTTGGTCTCCCATATCCCATATTGCTACTGTAGAGTCATTACCACCAGTTATCAGCCTGTTAGATTTGGTAACGATGGATGCCAGAACCAGGCCTTCATGCGCTTTCCATTCAGCTCTTGTGTATGATTTTAGATCGCATTTTTGTACAGTATCACCATAACCCTTGAACATGCAATCGCCTTGCACTGATACGGCCATAATCTCATGGCCTTCACTGCGCTCAACGCGCAAGATCTGAAGTGTATCGAGATCAAACATCACTACTTGACCGTTTATAAGGCCCGCATACAAGAATGATTCAGATCTGCAAAAGGAAAGAACGCCACTCTCAAGTTCAAATGTATGAAGTAAGGCCATAGACTCATTCTCCAAATCCCATATCTTCACAGTCTCGTCACCACCACCAGATACCGCAACCTCACGGCCATCACCAATCTTGGCAATAAGCATGGTATGAATGTATCCATTATGAGCATATCTTACAACATTATTTGGTGGAACTTCAAGCAGCGAGATATCATCTCGTAACTCATTTGTGGGGGTGACAGACTGCTGGGGGCTCATCCGTCCCCCAGGGCCTCTTGAGTCGAAGAACTTATTGAATCGGAATGATGGCAGGCTACTTGGATCATGGTGGCCCTCGACCATCTCCTGGTTAAATTTGATCCATTGTATGCTGGCATTTTGTGCACCAAAGTATATAGTCTCATGCTCGGGTGCCCAAGTAGCACTGAATATATCACCAATATCATAAACAGAATAAATAGTATAACATTCGCGAAAAGAATCAATACTCCACACCTTGATCAAGGAATCACTACTCCCCGAGACTAGAAACTTATCATTCGCTGCCAGAACCAGACAGTAAACGCTTCCGCTATGCCCAATTAGCCGTGCCGTGATCTGATATGATGCTAAATTGTACACAAGGATAACTCCTGCTTCAGTGCCTGCGAACACATAGTCCCCAGTTGTGGCTAGGCTCATTATCGAGTGTTTGTTTCTCCACCGGTGTATCAGTTGTGGGGTAGGTTTCACTTTAGATCCTTGCATGGGCGAATATTCATCGTCATTCAGCATAGATCCCGCACCAGAACCGACTTCTGGTGCCGAGAACCTCCGAGTTTCATGCAATATCTCGATTGGAGGCGTTCCTGTTTCTCGGCAGCAGCCCAATAGTTGTCTTCCATCATCTGCTCTTCTGTCATTTGTAGTGACCATAACGACCGAGAGAATAGCCTCCCAAGCCGGTGCGTTGACGAAATAGGATAGCTACGCCTTTTGTTGGCCTCTATAGGGCACAATATAGTACAAGTGTTGAGAAAGAACGTCTGATATTGGGTCTTTTCCGCGCCAGACTGTAGATAACAGGAAAAGAGTCAGTGATCGACGATGATACACGCGTGCAGCTTTTATAGTCGCGACACATGCAAAAACGCTTCACGCTACACAAAACAACAAGCTGATCATGAATAACGAGCTTCTATATAATTTCCTATCAGGAGAATAATATACGGCCAATCATTTCTTGAGTTGGTCCATAGCTACTAGTAGAATTATGCTTAACCCAAATACAAATCCATCATTATGCTAACTATATATAAATACAAATTACAAAGAACTTTAAAGCACGTCACCATCGGGATGTCGATACTCTATGCACTTGCCATACCAATTGCGACGTACGCACTTCTCTGGCGGAGGATCAGGGGTAGGCGTTGGAGTTGGAGACGGCTCGACTGATGACGAAGTAGTAGGCTCAGGGCGAGCGAGTTCTGGAGTAACAAAGTTCCAATTGAAGCAGTCCTGACAAGGAGGAGGCACTTCGCATTTAGGTGTGGTGTTGTATGCTAGCAAGACATCGTCGATAACCACATGGATACGATGATTCACCATTGAGACGTGCCAGCCCTTGTCAGACACCACATCGTAAACACAGACAAGACCGCTATGGCATTGGGTTTCCATTGCATAGCCAGCTATCCAACATGCTGAGCCTGCACCATTACAAACGCCCATAAAAACAGGGTCGGCCGTGTGACCCACATGCCAGATATGGTCGTCCCAAATCGGCACACCAGGAGCCACAGGCAAATGAAGTCTTCGAGTGGCTAATAGCTCACCAGGAGCCTCTATGCCGACCGCTGGGATACCATATGTTCTCCCCAACAGAGAAGCAAGGGAGCCACCCAGCGAATGGCCAACAGTCCACACTGAGGCATGCGGATATATACTTGTGACATTTCGATAAATGTCCAGAACGGCACGATAATATTTGTCTTCATTGTAGAGTTGCTCTTCCAAACATGTTTGGTCACATGTGTAGGAATCTCCAGTATAACAATCACATACTGTATTCCACATATAACTGATACGAGCACAGCAGCATGAAAACAGCAAATTGTCATTGGTCTTATCATTGGGAACAGTATCACCTCCAGAGTTAAAAATGGCTGCACTGGTACCCTTAATAGCAATCACAACTGTGGAATTTGCGTCGTCGACAAAAACGTGGCCACGGACCCCATCGTCCATCCACCCAAGGCCTTGCTCAGGGCTCCAGGGATCACTTACATTCATCCAGTCACCGGTTCCCGGTACATCCACGTATGCATCTGAGGCCATGTAGGCGATATTGAGCAAAGTATCTCTATCCTCAAGATCGGGAACAACCTCCTCCTCGTCCACCCAGTTGAAGTCGATGGCATTACGGCCGATTGTCGTCCTGGCATACGTCAGATACGATTCAACAGAGTCCGGCGAACGGTCCTCTAGTCTACGAATTGACTTTTTCTTGCTTACAGCCGAATACCGGTTATCCCAAACCCAGTCGCTTCCAGTTGAATCCACGGTGGCGGCCGTATCTCTGAGCCAGCGCTCCGTGATATCCAATCTCGCATGCATCTTGTGGTTGACTTGAGTGTTATGGTGGAATATATGCTTTAAGGAAAACTGCCTGCTGTCCTCGCAGGCACCAAGGTACGAGCCGTGACGGTGGTGAATGTGCTCATTTGGAATCAGCGATCCTCCGGGCTGTAGCAATGGCAGAGGAAGCCACGGTATCAGGCTGAACCCCGTCAGACCCAGACTAGTCCAGAACCAATCCTGCGTGTTTAATAGAACCAACAATGCTGCAGTGATTAAAGTGAAATGAGCCACTCGCCTGGCCCGTCGTCTACACCGGTTACGACGACGCCGAGAATCCAGCAGGGCATCCTCATCATTTCCATGAAGACCAGCTTCCAGCTCTGAGCCCATACTGAGACCGTGAGCAGAAACTAGAAGACCGAGATGTGGATTAGGATCTTTTCAATAACAAACAAAAAAAGGCCCCGTTGTCGCACAAAATATCTGTAACGGAATATTACTACTATGTGGAGAACACACACACAAAACCACCGACTTATCAGCTGCTTGTTTTAGTTGTGTTACTCAAGCCCATCATTAAGGCCTGCGCCGATTGCCGTGGCAATAATTTGGCCCTGGGCATTGCCATAGCAACCAAGACTCAACTCTAGAAATTAGTCCCGGTAAAATTACCCTGAAGATCTTCCGCCCTCCTCCTCGCTCGTTAATCTGCTTCCCGACGCGCCTGGCGCGCTCTTCGATCTTCGCTTAATCGTCGACGAATGCGCCACGAGCATTGCAGATCGCTCTCCCTCTAGGAAAAGTGTCCTAATACCATAAAAGTGCCCCGAATTCAAGCCCTACTCGGTCATAACTCTAAGTGCAATATCAACTGCTGCTGCAAAACTTCCCGCGGGCCGGTTCCAACTGGTCTCGAAATTTACGCACGGAAAACTAAAAAAGAAAACCCCCCCCCTACGTAATCTACTTCTCAAAGGCTTTCAGGGCGCGCGCAAATCATTACTATATATGGTAATGGCTGCTGTCCATCTAATGGGTAAGGGCACACCCGAGAAAAAAACAGAGCAGCAGCAGCAGCAAAAAAAAAAAAAGTTTCGCCGCAAAGACCCCCCCCTATGAAGTAGAAGAGCATCTGGCGAGTTTTTCTCCTAATCCTTTGAACATATCTCAGGTCTCTAGTGCTTGGGGTTGACGTAAGCCACGATAACTGCTACTTGCGTTGACGTTGACTAGTTCCCGTTGACCCAATCAGGATTTGAGCATCTTCATCATCATCTTTCTTACGCCTTCAACACAAACACCACTGAACAGCATTGCAGTGGTTATCTCCCAAAAGGTCCCCTATTGCGCTATAGTGTTGGGTGCGTGTGCTTCTTCTTCATAGAGAGACAGCAGTGAGATAGAGAGAGTCCGAGCATCTTTTTTTTTCCGTTCTCCACCACGTAAAAAAGTCACTCAAAAACCCTTTTAACTAACAACAACTAACTCTCTACGTGGCGGCGGCAGCTTAAGCATCCAGGGAATATCAAACGGTTGCCGTGTTTTCGTTCTTGTTGCATCGTGAACGATGGCAGATATTGATGTCAGCAGCACGGCTCAGAATCAGCTTTATACTGATGGATTAGAAGCAGCAAGAGCGCTGGCGGAGGACCCCATGACTCAGGGGACTACGAGAGGGCGAGGAGGAAAAGGAGCTTCACGACCGGCTGGGTTGGGCGGTACGGCGCAGCGCGGTAGATCTCTTATCCATCAGCAGATAGTGCAGGGAGAGGAGAGACTTAGTATTGACGGCGAGGACGTGGAGGTGGAGGAGGTCAATCCATTGCGGTTGAACCCGACATCGCCGTCTGATCTCGAATTTGACATTTCAGAACACCTCAATATGGAATTATTCGACGAGGAACCCCGGTATAACTTGGAAGGAAGTATGAGCACAGGGCTTTCGCCCTCTTCTTCGTCTGGGTCGCCCTTCTCGATGCATGGTGGCATGGGCGCTATGGATGATGTAATAATTCGAAAAAGCTCTATCGGGTTGGAGGAGAGCAACACCCCGTCTATTATGACTATCCCGGGCTTCTCTTCACCATTTACTTCGTCCACAGCCAGTCCTCATCAGAATGTGTCTCTGTTTCGAAAACAGCAATATCAATGTGGCGACGCCGCGCCGACTGCCGAGGTGAAGCACGAAGAAGAAGAGGAAGAAGAAGAGTTCAGTTCCTCATTCAAGGCACCCAGAAGCGAAAAAAGCGCATCATTGGAATCGCAGGCCGTGCCATCCTATTTCCAGGACTATAATCCGGACGATTGGAGAGATACCAGCGACCTCAAATACGGAATCCAGATTGCAGATATCCCTGCAAAGTCGAGAGTGGAGACCCAGATCAAGGTCTCAATGCATATCTACCCTCCTCCAAATGAAACGGATGTTCATCTTCCGGCTGATACTATCTCTAAGCCGAAACTCCAACTAAAGACGCCATTCAAACCTAGTAAGGACGTTCTGGAACTGGATACTGTTGTCGTGTGCCATGGAGACCTACGCCGGTACGCAAACATGTGCCCTGGGTGCATCAACAGAGAAAGGAAGCGTGCTTCGCGCAAAAAGGTCAGACTACCTGTGGAAGAGGCTCATTGGAGCCAGGATGCGGAAAAGCGTGTCATAGTGTTCAACTGCAAGGAGTTGGTCTCCGTTGGACCTTTGGAAGAAATCATGGTCAACGGTAAACCTGTGAAGAGTAGACGACTAGAGCTTCCGATGAGACTGGCTTGCTATTGCCGACATCATAATGAGAAAATTGGCTTCCGTGCATTCTTTGCTCTGAAAGATTGGAATGGAACTGTTGTGGCCAGAGGTAGCTCGAGTCCGGTGATGATTACAGATGACCACAAGGCTGGTGGCCTGCTTCCTCTTTCAAGCGTAAAGCAAGAACTGTCTTCTGATGAACAACAACAGCGGATTCTACCCTCAACAACTTCTGGCAACAACTCTTCTACTAATTCTAGACCTGCGAGTTTCAACCCAAGAAAACGAAAGTCTAGTGTGGGAAGTAGTAGTAGCCCGAGAGTCTCTAGTCTCAGTAGCGGTGCGGTGTCTGGTAAATCCAGTCGACGTGGTTCTGTGAGCTCCAATGGGACATCCTCTGCGTCTTATGCCATTGCCTCTCCTCCCTCACAGTCAGAGCTGAGTACAGCGGCTACGTCACCTCAATCAGAACTCGATGGCCAGAGTAAGAGGCAGCAGGTTCCTGTGTCTGATGAATGGCTCTCGTATGCTAACATGGACGATGAGCTACCTGTCATACAACGTATAATTCCTGGTTCCGGATCAATCCGCGGTGGCATTGAAGTCACTCTACTTGGTTCGGGCTTTGTGAATGGTCTAGTGGCAAAGTTTGGTGCAAATAGGTCTGCCTTCACTCATTGTTGGAATAGCTCGACTATTGTCACTCATCTACCACCTGCGCAGTTGCCTGGACCAGTTACTGTTGTGTTTGAAGGATGGTCTGCGCCCGGTTCAGAAGCTCGTATATTCACGTACTTTGACGATACTGATAAGCAGCTGATCGAGCTTGCTCTTCAAGTGGTTGGCCTGAAGATGAATGGAAAGCTGGAAAATGCGCGCGAAATCGCCAAGCGCATCATTGGTAATGGCGAAGGACTTTCACAACAGCTACGAGAGCAACTGAGTGGTAGTGGTAACAATAATAACACTTGCGTGACGGATATGGACCACGTTGAAACTCTGATTATCAAGTGTTTGGAATTGATGAATACTATGGCCACCGCGTATTCTGCTGATTGGACATTCCCAAACACAGAGGGCCAAACGATGCTGCATCTGGCGACATGTCTGGGGATGTCGAAGCTCTGCGCTGCATTACTTGCTCAAGGTGGGTCTCGACTACTTCATAGTCAGGATAAGAATGGGTACACGCCTTTGCACTTTGCTGTCTACCACAACAAGCAGGGCCTAGTGCGAAGATTTTTGGATTATGGCGCTGATCCTCTACTGAGAACTCTTTCTGGCGCTACACTTCTGGATCTTACAAACAACTGTGATCTGAAAGAGTTTTTGGCAGATCTATTTGAGTTCCCCCTATCACATAGTCGGCAGTCGTCGTCGTTATCTTCTGTTTGTTCTTCTGTTTCTTTAGGATCTCTGGTCCTTAATGATGATGCTGATGATGTTCCGGAACCAAGCAGACGAATTTCATCGTCTCTTCGTAACAGACAGGTCGCGTTCACGAACCGAGTAAGAGGACTTACAGAGTATTTGACAGACAATCTCACAGAGTGGAGAGATAATTTGGATCAGGCTACGTTCTGGAATTATTTCATTCCTGATCGGCACACGACCCAAGATTCAGCCGCTCCTCCTCCAAGTTATGATGAGATTTATCCAGATGGTTCATCTACGCCGGCTGATTTTAGTGGAGCTGTTATCGACAACTGCGATTCTAGTCGGCGCCCTGATGAGAAGCTTGTGTCTCCTCAGGCTGAGGAGCACGAAGGCTCTGGCACACTGGAAGAGCGCCCTCTGAAGCCTGAGGAAATAGAAGAGGCAGTCCTTTTAGCCTGGAAGAGTAAGCAGAAGCAACTCAGTAACGACAAAATGCTCTTCTTCTTCTGGCTGCCGGTTTTGATTTTCATGTTGGTCTGGATGTCGTACAAAGCTGTGACATATCTAAATGCTTTAGAATCTGTCCCGTACCAGGACCAGATTATTGATTTTGGCAAAAACTTGCTTGGTCTCAAGGCGACTCCCCGCCCAGCACGCATTATACCCGTTGGACATGACGAATGTATTCTATGATTGCGTTTTTTTAAAAAGGATCAAATTTTTTGTTTGTTTTGCTCCTTTGGGGTTGATTTCTTATTGTTATTTTTATTGTTTGATTTTTGTTTAGACGACATTTGTGTGTATAATTTATATAATTTATTTGACGAAGCTTAATGCCATTAATAATTTAAAAGTACACGGGTTCATATTCAGGGATGGATGAAGTTCCCACAATGATATCTTGGCTATGTATAATGCGTAATTCTAGCTTCTTTGCCGTCTGAGGGTCACCACGTTTACCGGCGGTCACACCCTGAGACTGGGCAAACAACATAGTGCGCTCCAGTACGACATGCATAATCCCCTGCACTCGCTGTAGAGCCAGCTGCAAAGGTAACGAGCTGTCACTCTGCTTCGACGTAGAAAACTTGTGGAAGTTATGTATTAACAGAGAGGCAAAGAAATCTCCTGTGCCCACAAAGTAACTATCCAGAGATGGGAACTTGAAATAGTAAGGCTTAAGTTCTCCCTCTACATGAGAAGAACCAATTGAGGTCAGTGACGGTGCCAGTTCGTCCAGCTTGACTGACGAGATGACCACATTCGGAACCTTATACTCCTCATGCAAGATTCGTAAAGCCTTTCTAGCAGATGCCAGCGAGTTTATTTTTATTCCTGTCAGAGTCTCAGCTTCAAATCCATTAGGCGAGATCAGGTCCACTTTACCAGACTTTAGAATCTCTCTATATAACGGGATCACCTTCTCTGACACGTATAGCTTCCCCTCATCACCCATTACCGGATCCAACAGCCATATTGACTCAGGAAAGCGAGTTTTGATATCGAGCCCAATCTCACAAACCGCCTCCACCCCTTCTGCAGTCGGAGCATAACCTGTCAGCAGAGCATCATATTCGAATCCCACGTTCTTGAGCCCATCATAAATATCAATAATCTCGGCAGCCGAGGCCTTAGTACCGGTAAATACTCCATACCCGGTATGATTTGATAAGTGCACAGTATTCAGAGCATCCACGTCCCAGCCCTGTAGTTGCAGAGGAAAGGTAGCCGCCCGATTCCCTACATATCCATGCACTACATGTGACTGGATCGACAAAATTCGCTTTTGGTCCATGGTGTCAAGTGTTGGTTGTAGATTTTTCAGACGTTGACTCTTCCTTCCACAGTTTAGTCCCGACCGTTGTGACAAGCCAACGGGGCAGCACGGCGGAAACGCACATCAACACCACCACTCACTCACGACTCACTTGCCTATATATACTCCAGAAATACAGACGGGCCACCATAAGTGTAGAATGATACGGGGTGTTCAAATATTGGATGTACTAAACGTTGGATACCCTATTTTCACCTCAAAGTTCAAATCGGATGCAGAACTTGTAATTGGGGGTGGTGGTGGTGAGGGAAAGAATGGCATCAAAAATAAGATTGTATGCGTGTAAATTTCGAAATCAAGACGGGCAATTCCTAACTGAGCTAGTCTATTATTGATATCAAATCAGGCGAGAAACAGAAACTGAGCGTTGGGGTTGAAATAGATCTGGAGGCAAACGAAGACAACCCTACAAGTTTGGATATATCCGATGCGGTGAGTTGTTCTGAGCTTTGGATATTTTCCTAGACAGTCGAGATTATCTAACACTCTAACAGGGTCTAATATATGTCGGCGTGAATAGAAGTACGGAATCTATCAAGAGCGGGAAGAATGACCACTTGCGCGTATTTAAGTCTACAAAAACAAGGTATGTGGTTTGGCAGGCATCAATCTTTTTCTCAGCGCTAACTGGTGGTTGCCTTTAGCAGAGTAAGCACGAAGACGTACTCCGTGTTTAAAAGGAATGATCCCGACGAGTATCAAAAGTGCACATGTGTTTCATCGGCTGCTGAGCTGCTGGCTATTTCTTCTTCTGCGACTCCAGGTGCACTTTACGTATTGCCACTGTCGGATCTGTCCACTATAGCATACCAAAAGACTCTCAAGTCAGGTGAGATTAACGACGTTCAATTCTCATGGAATTCCAAGTATCTCGCTTTTGCTTCCAATAAAGAGCTGGTTGTGCTCGATAGCGAATCAGGGGAAGAAATATGCAAGATCAGTGCGCCGGATGATAAGACGTTCGCAAAGCTGAAGTTCGTCGATGATACAACTCTCTTGGTGGGTCTAATAGTCAAGGGCCGAAAGGGAGTATTTCTAAACAAGTACAGTATTCCTGATGGTAAACTTCTGATCTCCAGGAAGGTAAAGGCATTGAATGCTTTGACTGCCTTTGACGCAGGATCAAAATACGTCGCTATTGCTGGAGCAGATCTGTCGCTTACGGTTGTCTCCACCAGAACTCTGCGAGTATTGCTCAGGTTGGAAAAGGTACATCCTTTTGCGATCACAAGTGTCTCGCTTAATGAATCTGAGTCCCATATTGCCTCGACCTCGGTTGCAAACACCGTGCATGTGATTGAGTTACCTGACGATGGTGTGTTTCATCGAAATCAAGATACTCTTTTCTGGTCTCTGTTAAGTATCGCTCTAATTGTATTTATTGCGATCCTAGTGCAAGCCTTCATCAAGCGACAAGTTATAGATGACCTGGTGCGAGCGAGTCATCAGCGGGTCATTTCTGTTATTAACAAAGCTCCACAGCCCTCATCGTCTTCACCATCTACCACGATAGTTCCAATCACAGACTCCATTGTCCATTATGACGCACTAATACAGGAATCTCCTTAAACGCGTGGTTCTGTTTCGATTATGCGGTCGTCGAAATCTTCTCATTTTAATCTTTTAGAGATCAGAATCGACGGTGTTCGTTCTTTAGTTATACTTAGCTGAATGTATGCAAATATGAGATATCAGATGTTATCCAAAGACGCATGTAACTTTAAAAACCTCAGGGGTTCTCTTTGTTGTGCAGTGTTCTTAACCTGAGGCCTAAATTTCGATTATTAATCTCGTCGTCAATACGTTACTCATTATTATTATTAATGCTAGATACGTCAGTAGTAGTGGAAACGCTAGAAAAATAGAGTGTATGCTGAGTACATGTGATTCGCTTCCTATCCAAGACCATTCTCAGAGCCTGATATCTCTTTTGGCTGAAGCTTAGTCTTTTTTGCCTTTGCAAGCAAGTCGGCAAAATCATTTTCGTACTTCTTGGTCCATAAAGCTGCGTCCACATCCTTGAGTTGTTTCCGAGGTCTCATATCTTCCTGCATAGCCCGTTCCCAGTCATTTAGTTTCTGAAGCAGTTCTTCCCTCGATACCTGAGGCTTTGCATCTACGTTTGCATTCCACAGAGAAAGCCATTCTTTGTGCCTTTGTTCCATGGCCTGCTTTCGGCCGTGCGGAGGCAACCCCAGATCTATCATTGCTTTCCGGAGTTTGGTTTCATTGAGCAAGGAATAACTTAGAGTAGGAATTCTTTTAGTCAAATCAACGGTCCTGATAGGCCTTGGCTTAGGTCTTAGAAGGCTCATACTCATCATGCCTGCAAGACAATTATTTATATGAGTTGTTTCGATCTCCTTCACGGGCATAAAGTCACCGCACACTGGACACTCGCCAATAACATCATCCGTATCACGGTCCCTGCGCTTTCTCTTCGAACTTGACTCAATAGGACTACTCATCCTTTGCCCTTCCTGAGGTGGTCCAACACTTTCGTTGGACTCTGTCGGTGAGTCTTTTTGAGTTTCTACTATTCCATGCGCCTTAGTCTCTGAATCTTTTGATGTCGACAGCTCCAAAAGAAGACCACGTACAGAAATATAGTGTTCCAAAGTCTCTTCAACCGCTAGATTCTTTCTAAGACTAGAACTGTGTATATCTGATCTACAGTTTGGACACTTCCGCTCCTGATTAAGATGGCGCCGGATACAAAGTGAGCAGAACGTATGCGAGCAGGAGGTAATCATAGGCCCTATAAAAAACTCCTTACATATATGACATCGTAATGCTGTTTCCAAGTCTCTTAGTCTAGGAAGCTTAGTTCCTATCCAGTCGGAAGGGTCGGTAATGTCGTTATCCATGCTGTCTGATTTGCTGCGTAATAATTTTGGGCTAAAATGCGGAGGAGGCAAGTTTAACTTTCGTGTGAGTTTCGCGTCCGCGCATTTATTCAAGGTAGACGTATAGTTAGTTCATCAAAAACTATTAACTCAGTTATATATACTAGCACCACGTGAATACAGGCGGTTTACTGGTCACCGTTTGTAAACGCTCTACTATGACTCTGCGGGACATCGACGCACCCTCAGCATACGAGAATCCTATATCGTCGGCCTGAACGCTGCTCTGCCGTCGGTGCTGATGAGGAGATACCCGTGAGTTCGGATGCTCATCTTCAGTGCTTATTAGGTCGCGCCATAGACTAGATGAGTGTGGACGCACTTTCTTTGGATCGTGCAACTCGCGATATCGGGCCTCAAGAGCCAATGAGCTTCCACGCTTGCGTCCAGCTCGCTTAGGAGTAGACGGACTAGTCGGTTGCAATGGTGGTGTATGCTGCTGTTGCTGTTGGCCATCTTCTTCAGGCTCTTCAATTATTATACTTGGAAACGGGATCACATCGTGATGATTGGTTGTGGTTGGATCAACAGCCACAGATACAGATCTCAAATTTTGCGTACTAGGAGAAGCAGCTGCAGGTGCGATCAGATGGGCATCTGAATGATCCGCATCGTCATCTTGGTCGTAGTACGGTCGCCACATTGGAGTATCGATTGCATGTGACACTTTGGCAATCGGGACCCGCACTGGCACTTCCATTTCATCATCCCATACCATCACTCTGGCCCTGCGTGCCAATTCTAGCGGACCTTGATCTGCAGACTTCAAAGTCTCGATTACATTAAATGCTTGGCCCTTGATTACTGCTAATTGTTTCTTCCACATTCGTTCTTTGAACTCCGTGTCGCGGCTGAATACCTCTTTCAATGCCTTGGACGTGTCTTCCCACCACTGAGTGGAGCCCAGCATCGGCAAGAAGTGATCTCTAGTCTTTTTGGAGAATGGCTGGCCAATTACCTGGAGAGGCAGGAATAGCCACCCAAAGGGATACGATCGCCATTCATCGGGATGCTTCCATGGGAAAGAAAGACCCGAATCAATTGCGCCAATTCGGAGCTTGGGAATCTTCTTATGTCGACGCCCTCCCCCTCCATTGGTGGCTGCTCTGTCATCAAAGGGATTTTCTGGAACAGAGACAACAAGCTCCCACTCAAGTTTGATCATCCAATTATCCAATCCCCTATCTGTATTTCTCATAATGTAGTCGACAATTACCAATTTTTCCAGCTCTTCTTTGAAGTTCTCTAGGACTTCTGGTGTCCACACAAAATTTGGATCGTCGTCCATATCAATGCGATCATCATCATCGTTGCCTTCTCCTCCACCCAAGTCGATCAAATTTATGGAGCCCGTACGGGATGGCTTTGCGGAACTAGTTTGCGTTGGTGATGACTGAGAACTATCTGGTAATGGATGCCTTCTCAGAAATGCATCAGCTTGCTCATACCCATGCAAAAACAGCTGGAAGCTTCCTACCTTACTCGGGAGTGGCCTGCCACTTCTGTTATACCTTCTCCTATCAAGAAATGGGTAATAAAAACTCGGCGACGATAAGTCTACAGTATCAGTAAATGGCACGATAAATGTCTGCAGCTGTCGATCAAGGACACTTGCGGCTGCTTCACAAATATATCCATTATTTGGAATCAAACAGCTGCGACCAAAAAAGCACGGAAAAAGATTCCTATGGAACCATTTAGTCCATTTAGGTGATAATGGGCCATATGGCTCTTCATCTTTAGGCTTGAAGACTGCTACAACAGTTCCAGCAGTATTGTACACAAAATAACTGCCAGAGCTTCCTTGAGCGATTCTTTTCGGTCCAACACCGAGCCGAAATGCCTCATTAGTATCCTGTACTACTGTGTCGAACTCCAGCTGTGATATTGGTCCAGTATCGGTCAGTCCACCAACTGGTACTAGAAATGGTAATATTCCTGGTCCTGCTTTAAATACCGAATAGTAGATTTCATTAGACGGCCAATCAATATGGCTTTCACGCAGTTGCCTGTATTTTGTCTGAATCCCACGCTTCCAGCGTGATAATGTCTCATTCAGCCCAGATATCGAGATTATCGAGCCCGCTCTTTCCTTCATTGATCTCGATCTTGGTCGGCCTGGTACGAGCAGAGCCGGGTTTCCTTGGCACTCCGAAACAGTTGGTGGCCCCGCATAAGAACGAGGCGCATATTCGGGGAATGCCATCCGTTCCTCCTCATCAGGAGGACGAGTTACTACTCGATAATCCAGAGACAGCGCATGACTCTCTCGCCCTGGTTGGCTCCGCTCATCCTCCTCCATTGAAAGAAGTGACTCAGTGTCCTGGTCCAGGTGAACCAATGCCTGGTACCCAGTTCGAGGCATTGATTCTGAACTCTTGATAGTATCCTTGCACTTAAATTATATCCAGCTCTATAGAGAGAGCATGTTTATTTTCAATCCAACTGTTATTCGTATGATAATGTCCAAACAGGTACGTTTGTGTTGTCCGCGGGTGGTTCCCTTTTCCCCCCTTCTCCGAGGATCCCAGAGAGCTCTAAATCAAACTTGACTGAACTACACAGAAAGGAAGCCTTGGGAGCACAAAGCTTATGATATTCTGTCTTGTTGAATTAGTAGGTTTCCCATTAAGCCTTAAGATCAATAGAAATAGATACTCTTGCCTAGTTAGATTCGATGCGTCGTGCAATATTTTGAGCCCTGTTATCGAGAGAGATCAGTTGCGGGGAAACCTTATTCAGTGAGATTAAGTCAAACTGCAGAATAGACCTACATTTGCCAGCTAGACAGCTCCTGTGGGGGAAAATGCATATACGATTTATACTCAGTCAAGCCTGTCGAAACGAACGAGGATGGCCATGCGCTTGAAATCAGAGAATGTCCTCCTGTAAAAACTACCCATAAATCAAGACGCCTCTCGGGTGCAATGCAGTTGGTTCTGAATATGACTGTCTGTCTCCAGGAAGATAAACAGTTGATCATGGCTTTCTTCAGATTTATATTGAACCGCTATCCTTTGGTTGGATCAATTGGCCCAATGCCGTAGAACTGGTTAACGTGTTCAATCTAACTATATCCCGATTGAAAAGAATTCAATTGCTCTACTTAGAGACGCACTGGGGCCATTAGAGCCTATTAACATAAAATATTTGCCTGCAAGAAGAAGCGAGCTTGAGTATACCTTTTGTGCTAAAATTCTACTAGTTTTATTCACCGTACGAGGGTCAAATCGCGAATATGCTTCAAAGCAGAGGTCAATTCAAGGTGATGAAAGTGAATCTCGAAGGAACTCTGCAGTAAATATCAAGAGGAAACTCGTTATTCCCTGATGTGGTTATATGCGATAGGTCAGAAGTGACCATTGGAAAGGAACCTACGCAACCGACTAGGAAGTCAGATGGATTCAGTGATTTCGACTCAGAAAGCAATAAATAAATCTAACTCTAGCATCATTGAGAATAATCAGACATCTAACATTAGCTCTCTGATTCCGAAGCAAAGTCATCTGTCCTTTTCAGCCTACTTCGCAAGTGAACCAGAAACTAAAGGATTACTATGACAAGCGAGTCAATTCAGTTGGAGCAGGACACGGTTACCAAACAGGTATATCGCAAACAACGCAGTGTCAAGTTCGTATAGATGGTAAGGCCCTTAACTGTCAACATAACAACAGACAAATCAGATCTCAAGCATTTCATATATAATGACTCGAATATATCAGTTCTCGGTTATGACCTAGGTCAGCAATCTCGCGCTCTTACTCTTCGTCAACTGCGTGCAAACATTTGTTCCAATCGCTATGGTTAGATAAATATCGTTGACGAGATAAGTATAGCAGTCAATGAAGTCGTGTTACTCTCACTCGCAGAAAACACTTTTGTACGTTTTACATTTCCTGAGGATACGCGATCGAAAATCTTTTGGAAGAGTTCAAGGCAAAGTTATCACCTTTCCCGAGCATTAAACTGTGCATCACATCTGATTCTATAGAGAGTCTCTTTCATTAATGCAACTTACTTCATTATGTCCATGCAACTTTGATAGCTCAATATTTGATACTCTGAGGCATCAAACCAAGCAAAGAGCTTGGATTTTTACAGGCCGCGGAATCAAAAAAGTTCAAAAAAGTGGCAGCGTCACAAGTGCTTCGAGCACATACCACTGGAACCACCGGTGTGAGAAAAACGAGTCCTGAAAGTGTTTGGGGAGAGCATTATCGTAAGTGCAGCTTTTAACCTTACATTTCCAGATCAATAGGGCTGAGCTAATCGAACAAGGCTCAATTTGAAAACCTCATCGATATGCCACTTACTGGCTAGACTGCCTTTCCATGACCAAAACTTGGTCGACTGTGCAATGCTGAAAATGCAGACCCTGGCCGGTTCAGGGAGTACTTCGACGGTGAAGTAGAATCCTGCCTAATATCAACCTTGGATTTCTTTGGACTCAATGACGGGGATCTAAACGGATAAGAACTGGTTGACGATGGCGGGATCTTTGAAACACTCTGCGTTCGCCGGTGTGGTACCGGTGAGTTTTCTGATGGGGAACCCTCGATAGGCTCCAAAGTGTGCGATTTCTGCGGTGTGAACGAAGGGTTTGGTTCCAGAATCTTGAGTCCACCATTTAATACTGGTTTTTTGAATAAGTTCCGACTTGGCGGTCTGCTATTATTGCTTGATAAGCTTGAGTATGGCGAAGGAGAGGGGGGTGGGGGAATATTATCTATTGCGAGCTTCGAGTGACTGGTCAGTCTTGCTTTGGAACCCTCGCCAGTATTTTCACCTGTAGGCGAAGGAGTACTTGACTTTGGAGAGTTTCGCTTGCTTCCCTGGGGTGATAATTTGGTTGGCGTGATAGGTCGAGGTAGAGAAGATTTGAAAGTGGCTACCCTGCTCTCCAATAGTCGAACCTGATCCATAATTCCGTGAATCTTTCGTAGACTTTTTGAAGAAGTAAGCCGTGGCAAAGCTGCCGCAGCAGGTACCGTATCATATTGAGCTGCAGACTTCCTCGGAATTGTGACAAACCCATTGGGTAGCCTGTTCTCTTTATTTTCTCTGCCGTTGGTCCTGACAGCGGACATCTCCATAATCTTTTTATTAGCAATGGCCAGTTCTTCCTTAGTGTCTCGAAGTTCGTCTTTGGCACGCTGAAGGCTGATTTTCATTTCGTCTTTGGCAGTCACCTCATCCTCCAACAGGGCGATTGTCTCCAGAGACTCGTGATATTTATTTTCTAACTCATCCAGGGAAGTTTTGGTTATCCTTTCCAGTCGTTCCATGTCATCATTTTCCATTTCAATTTCTCGTAGCTTGTTGTTTGCTGCACTATGTGCAGCTTTCAGATTTGCGATCTGTCTCAACAGCGACGTTTGATTCGCAGCATATTCCTTTTGCAACTCAAGATGCTTTCTCTTTAAACATTTGTCAGAATATAACCACATAGAGATATCAATACAAATAAACTTACCTTCCAATCAGTTACTTCATGTGTCAAGTGGTATACTTGATCTTGCAAGTCTTTATACTTCACTTCCGACTCAGCCAGTTCCTGTTCAAGTTCTGCCTCAAGCTCACGGGAAGAGGCTTGGAATTCAGCGATCTCAGCTTCTAACTGAGCGATCTGCTCTTTGGCGCGCCGGTAATTCTCAGTTTCACTTGCCAGCGGAGGCATCTTGCAGAATCTACTTAGGCAGGCGAGAGAGGACTGTCCAGCACACGTATAATCAACCGAACAAACAGTCCCTTACCAATTTAAAAGCTATTAGAGAAGTAGAAGCCCTCTCGCCGTCATTTACATCCAATCTCAGCTTTCTATAAGGATTGCAGATGTGGCTTTCAGCACAGGGCACAACGAATCTGTGAATCAAAGCTATCGCCACAGCAACGCCATAACCCAAAACGTGGGACTCAAATGTACGCCGCCAGCACCACCCACCACTAACAGTTTGGAATTCGTGGCCTTCTCTTCACCATCATAACCGTTCTCTCAGTCTGCGCCAGGCTTGCTTGAGAATTAACGTACTCGTGATAAATGGTAAGTTGTGTGAAGCAAGTGGAATATGGGATGTGTCTTATAGTCAGTCGAACGACGCGTCAATTTCGGTATTTGTGAGATTAATTGATGCTAACAATTGGATTTTGTCCAGGTTGTCCTCGCAGCATCGATTTGCACACGAGGTGGAAAAACGATCCTTTCTCGACAATTCAGGGATCTACAAAAAGATAGAGTCACTGCTCTACTGGCAAGCTTCCCTAAGTTGACCCAGTCAGGTACTCAGCATACGACTGTTGAAGATGAGAATGTGCGATATGTGTACCAGCCATTGGAGGAGCTTTACGTGGTTTTGATTACCAACCGACAATCGAATATATTACAAGATATAGAGACTCTTAGGCTTCTGGCACAAGTGGTCAGTTCCACTGTTAGAAATGTCGAAGAGCGGGAGATTCTTCATAGTGCGTTTGAGATTTTAAGTGCATTTGATGAAGTCATTACCCTTGGATATCGCGAAAACTTGACACTACCACAGATCAAGACATTCTTGGAAATGGAAAGTCACGAAGAGAAGATCCAGGAGATCATCGAGAGAAACAAAGAATTGGAGGCTGCAGAAGAGCGAAAGAAAAAGGCAAAGCAGCTGGAAATGCAACGAAGAGAGGCTGCACGTCGTGGAGCTTCAGGGATGGGCAATGGATCTTCTGGCGGATTTGGAAATACTCACGGAACTTCATCACCCTTCACATCAGCGCCTCAGATCTCTGCAAGTACTAACCAGGTAGTTGCAGAAACTGTCTACGATTACGAGGAACGAGCGCCAAAGGCCAAACAATCTTCACGTGGCAGGGGCCTGCAGCTAGGAGGAAAGAAAAAGACTGGTGCATTGGGCGCGCTTAGAGGAGAGGCAGAAGATAGCCCGCTCATGGCTTTACCTACACCGGCTCCTGCTCCCTCTTCGGAACCTAGCAGCAGGAATGTCACTCCTTCTGTACATGCAGTGGAAAATATTTCAGATAACCAAGGGATTGAGCTATCATTAGTGGAGAATATTAATGCACGACTGGGTCGTGATGGCACTGTCAAGAGCTCTGAGATCAAGGGCAATCTCCAGTTACGAATAGCAGATCCCAAGCTTACCAAAATCAAAATCCTCACTTTGGCTGATGGAGGAAGTATTGGCTCGCAGTATAAGACCAACCCTAATATTGATAAGAATAGTTTCTTACAGAACAAGGTAATCGGGCTGAAAGATGCCTCGCGGCCTTTCCCGTCAAATAACCAGCCACTGGAAGTGCTTCGTTGGAAGATCAATGGCAAGGCGGATGATTCAAGCCTTGTTCCTCTCTCATTTAACTGTTGGTTCAGTCGCTCAGATCCTGGCTTTTTTGATGTCACGCTGGAATACGAACTCAAGTCAACATTCACAGAAACTCTGGAGAATGTAGTCGTTACGGTTCCACTAGTATCGTCAAACGCACATATAACTGATCCCTCTCTTGTATGGGACCAGTTTGATGACCATCTGGAGTGGATAATCCCCGAGATACAGCCAGATGCTGATAATATGTCTGGCAGCTTTGAGTTTACGGCCGAGGCAGAGTCTGAAGATAACTTCTTCCCCATGACCATAACTTTCAAATCGAAGGATGCATTGTCAACATTCGGAAAGGTTGATGTTTCTGATGTTGTTTCATCCTCAGATGAGAGCATGTCTTTACCATTTGCAAAAACTGTTAGCCTCATCTCTGAGAAGTATATTATTGAGTAGATATTTTTTAAAAAGAAATTACCATCATATTTTTTACTCACACCATGTCTCCTGCCGAAATGATACGTACACGATAAATTTGTGCGACTTGAACATAAAACTAATAATTATATGGAGCTATGAAGAAGCAATAAAAAAAGGTACTAGAACAAGTAGTTATAAAATTATGGAAAGCCCAGGATTGGCCAATTGAAATGTGCACCGGAAGTCACTTTTCTTCGCTAAATTACTCAAATCGTCCATAATTACCTGCTGCATGGATGAGCTTAGAAGCGGGTTTTCCTTAACGTGAGTGATTATAATGTGGATGCCCTCTAATGTAGCAAGATGGGGAGGAAGAAACGACGACAAGACCGAAAGTTCCTCTAGTAGGTATTTTGGTGTCAAATGGCCAAACAGGAGTTTATCATCATGGGGCGTTGGATATGAGCATTCAATGATAATACAAACTAATGACTTGTTGTTAAGAATGCAGTCAGCAGCTCGTTTCCAGACAAACCGATTCCGAGGCGTAATCGATATTCGATCCGGCTCTACATCACCCCATATCAGAACGCATTTTTTGGTTATCTCATCGCGGATAAAGTAGGCAGTAGACTCATAGGACGTCCAGAAACTCTTTTCCGGCTGTGATAGTCTTCGTTTCTGCTCTGCAAGAGAGCCATGAGATACGGGGTACGCTGCCACAGAAAGATTAGTCGCCAGCGGAAGAGAAAACTGCTCTGGCTCCAAGCGGGCCAACGTAATATAATTCGCAGGTTCAATGCCTTCATTGGTCAGATTAGGCCATATGCAACCGTTAAATACATGCCGTGTGAGGGCGTCAATGCAGCCAGTCAAGGCAGTTAAAGCTTTCGGTCTCTGGTCGTTGAAATTAGCCGAGTTCAGGACCAGCCCCGAGATGTGATCTAAATGCGCATGAGTGATGCAAAACGTCGCTAGGTACTGGTCAATAATGTGCCATGCGTTTGACTTTGTTTCCTCAAACGGTAGAATATCCTTTGGAAAGGGGCAATTCTCAAGTGACGACGAAGCAATGATATCCATTACCCCAGAGTACAAAGACCCCGCATCGACAGATAACAGGCATCCAGGAGTCCATGGCGATTGAGCTGATTTGACCAGATATGCGCAGTTATTGCGATCTAATGGTCCTCCTGAGCAGCCCTTTACAGACAAATATATCATTGTTAGTTTTCTATCTACTTCAGCTCATTGAGAGGATGACTTTTTTTCCTGAGCGCCCGCCCATATATCGCAAACACCACCAAAAAAGCACAACCGGAAAGCATACGCAATAAACAAACATACCAATACTATAATCTGCACTCCTGGATTTGAGGAAATGTCTGCTGATTCATGATCCTTTTCGTTGTTGAACGCCAGTTCTAATATACGGGTCTCTCTAGATACCAGAGAGAACAAAAAATCGCCCAGTAAAATAAGAAGGAAGCAAATTGGAACGTTTGAGAGAAGCTTCTATTTGGGTTGTGGGGCATTTACTTTTTACAGCCATTGTTCCACGCCTTCGCGTTTGCCTGCTGGGTTACACAACTAGTCAAACTAATTTAGCCTTTTTCTACAGGAATAATCTGCATAGAGCATTCCAATGTTACATAATAGTTAGTTAAATACAGCTTCGGTACATACTACTCCTGCTCCGTTCCGTAGCCACGAATATCGCCTGCAAATCGCCAGCTCATGTCTTCACATCGAACATCCTTTTCAATCTTGACACCTTCTTCAGTGACAGTCGCGACACTGTACTTGTCTAAGCTTCGAGCATCTCGGTAGAACAGAACCTTCATACACTTGTCTATAAGCTTGCGGGCGTCTTGCTCACTTAGATTGTCTTCGTCTCCTTCTTTGTCAACCACTTGTCTTAGCAGTGGGATCGCAAGATAAGCTCCATAGCCCGTCGCCAGCACTGGTGCAGAGTACGTCACTCCCAAAAGATCAACATGCGACAGAAACCTAGCTTTGGGTTAGTCTCTTCTCGCCTATCATCATCATCGACTTGCACCTCCTAATGTAGTTTAGTAGCATGTTTTCTCTTTTATTTTATTTTTTCTTTCTGTTCTTCAGAAGAGAAAACACGACTAGGAGACAAGAAGACACAAGAAATGCTCTAAAAGAAAGCTCACTTACGGTTTCCCAGCTTCGAATCCAGCAACAAGAATCGCATTCCATAGCGGGTCCATCTTGTTTCTTCTTCCATACATGGTTTTGGACAGGTACGAGAATATGTGTTTAGCACGTAGTTCGTGGCCATCAGTGTCATAGTTCTGTCGGATTCTATACAATTGCAAAGCAGTTAGTGTGATTCAATTCCTGCCACCGAATGAACTCAGTATAGCGTACTCAAGCTGCTCCAAGTTTCTCTGTAGGTACTGAAGGTCGGAAATATCGCCACTTATGCCGACAATGGTTCCATTTCCAACTTTTATTAGTCGTTCCTGGTCATCGAACCGAGCCAAGGAGCCGTAGGATGCTTGAAACTGTTAGTATAATATTCAATCGTTTTGTCGGTCAGAAATGATCCCTTTCTGATTTCGCCACCTGAGTGATCTCAACCACGCACACCTGAGGAATGCGAAATCAAACCATCAAAGAGTATCATCAACATCAACAACGTGTCATTACTTCGTCACAAGTACAACATACCAAGATTATCGGCCGCAAGCATTACACCTTTGTTGAATTTCACGGCAATCACACTGGTACCCGTGACTGAAGGTGCCTGTGTGTGCATCGTAGGCATACTGCTCGAAGCATCGTGTATCTTATGATCATAGGGTCCATAGACGTCCGAACGAGGCCGGCCCCAATTGAGTTGATTGTGTTCCATGTCTATATATGTAGATTGTTTGATTCTGTGTGTACCGTCTGGCTTCTTTTGCCTCTAGTATTTATTACCACTAATCAATAGGAGTAGTTGAGGTTTGAGCTGCCCTGGCAAGGTCGAAAGGAACGAAATTAAGGCCGGGTAAATGCAACTTGAGCCCTCCACGAGGAGGCTTAAGCCGCATAGTTCCAAGTCTTGACGATTTCAAACACATCTGATAGTTTCATAAACTCGACAAAAAAAAGAGCGTAATTTACCCCAAGTTTTTCTTAAATTCATCTATAAACTCATACAAAGTACGGATACAATCGAGCAAACTATACGGCATCCCATAAGCCTGCCAGTTGTCTTCCTTGTGTTTTTTTCAAAATTTCATGCATTAGAACCACTTCAAGTTGGCGGCACGTGTCGTAAAGGTGTGTATCCATTCAATTGATAATAATATTAGAGAGGAGAATTAGAGAGAGAGACATGTCGTTTGGTTTCGTTCAGCGTTGGCGCAGATATTCGCGAATTGACTCAAAACACTATCTCTGCACCTCCAGCGTTAATATTATCAATCTCGGCATCGGAAAATCCTAGATAGTGGAACCTCTTGGGGAGCTCGCTTCTAGAGAAGTACTCGCCCGGACCGGCCTCAATGCCAGACTTGACACCCTTTCCGCCCAGCGGTCCGTGAGTAGTTGCATTCTTTCTATACGCAGCAAATGAGGCAGGAAGGTCAGAAGTTGGTGACTGAGGATGAACCCTTGGGGTATGGTCGGCCGCTAAATCAAACTGTTAGCAATTGCTTCTCTGTTATCCAATGCCTCACATTCGCCACTTCACTCCATGCCATGCTGCCGGAGAAATTTCTCGGAATATATGTGACCAGACATAAAAGCCACTAAGGTCTACTTACGGATATCCTTTCTCTTGCCTAGAAACCTAATCAAAGGGGTTCGAAGTGCCACTATAGTTGATCTCATATCTCTCTTTTCTCCCTGTTTTGCTGTGATATAGTGTGGAGGAAGCAAAAGTACCCGGCGTCTCTCTACCAATTTATAAAAACTCCAGCAGGGAACGTGAAAATGATGTGATGTCTGAGAAACCGCAGTTATTGGCGGGTCCCGTAGAGATAACGTCCTTTGGGACATCATTTCCCCTCACCGAAGGACTCTCCGTTTACTCGGGAGAACGGCCCGAGTAGTGAGCGATGCAACTCGGAACATTTGAATGTAGCTGGCTATGTAGCTAGGCCGTGATAAAGTATGCGTGCTGTAGAATGTAATTGTTGTATTGTCCAATACTGGGCTCGATACTGAGTTGAAGATGTTTAGCTAATGATTGATTCACTTTTTTGTCTTTTCTAACTTGTAACCGACCTTTGCGGGAGGAGCATACCAAGTGAAAACTGGTATGGTCCTCGGCGGCTATATTGTTTTCAATGAGACTGAAAATAAAAATAAAAAATTATAAAACATATATGTACATCTATATAGTAACATTACCGTGGTTTCGATGGACTATGTACAGTGATTTGAAACCCAACATCTTTTATTGGCGAATGGCGTGGTATCTCTTTCCTCGGAATCCAAATAGGCGTTGGTTGAACTGATATACCTCAGATGGGTTGAGATCATTGAGCTCCCACTTGGTACTGCCGTAGACATTCTTGATTGGCTCTAGAAGTACATCAAGCTTATCACCAAACTTATCATGGAGCCATTCCCAGTCGCGGTTCGAGTCTGCCTCGTGGAAGCCCGTGACGAAAACAGCACACTTACTCTCCAAGAGACCAGCGATGGTCTTCTCCCATTGATCCATAGCTTCTGGGGCCCCCAAACCAGGGTGGAACAAGAAGAAAACATCCAGGTAAGGATCGTAGGGCATGAAGTCTTGCGACTCGTTGAGGACGTGGAAATAGTCAGTGTAGTACTGGAATGACATGTTCTGATCCACTCGGACACTCACTTTTTTCTGCTGAGCAAGGTAGTGGCCCTTCTCACGATCATAGTAGGCCTCGGGCCCAATAAATACTATTTCAAATTTGGTGTCCGGCAAGAGGTACGAAAGCTGCTTCCATGCATGTGGAGGAAGCTGAGACTCGGCTCTGGCTCCAAGAATGAAGAATCTCATGGGCCGATCTTGCCAGGTGCGCGTTTTATCTTCAGGAAACATCGTGTATCTCAGCGCAGCCAGAGACTTTAGACCTTCCAGAGTCACTGGTCCATGCGGCTTGAGAGAATATGGGGAATATGTGTGAAGAATAGAGCCAATAGTAATTGGGTAGCTCAACATCTTCGTCACAGCCGCCAGGTGGAACTCGGTATCCATTGAATAAAAATCTCGCGAATAGAAAAATGTATCCCAATTCAAGAAATTGACAGCAGCTTCGAAATATTGTTCAGCTGGAAAATCAAACTCCGGGAATTCACGTCCACTTCTCAGATCATGCTCGTAGATGTTCACCTTTCTAAGAATCTTCCACAACTCTGTCTGGTAAACAGTGTCTCTTTTCCACGCCTCTTCTGAATGGTGCGTAGGAATTCCTGACTTTGGGCATGTGAAATTGATATTCTTGTGTGTAACTGGGCATTTCCCTCTCGCCCGAATCAACGCTGCTCTTGCTCTAATCTCCTGCGACGGCGAAGTATCCCAGATGTGGAACCGATTCTCAGCTGTAGGATAGTCACTAGGAACTGGAGGATCTAATCCTAGGACGTTTCTAGCAAATCCAAGCAGCTTGGATCCAGGCGCCAGCGAAGGACTAGCGCCTGAAAAGCATCTCCCTCGCGCTCGGAAGGACCCGATAACAGCCTTTGAGGAAAGCATCTCGAGACTGCTTCAATCACTTTTATTAATCAAAAGCAATGCAGTCTGTTATCTTTCTTACAAGAGATTTCTGCTATTTACAACGCAAATATGCTGTTCTGAGACGACGGAATCCAATAGTGGTGGTCTCGCACAAACATGTGGACCACTGAAAAAAAATCTCCGTACTGAGAGTGTCTGGGACTGACTGAGTGAACACTAATCCAACCGTGCCGGGCAACGACGTTTTCTCTTGCGAACGCGACGTTGCTTGTTGGAATTAAAAATCTACTGAATAATATTCTGTATTATGAACTCGGCAGAGATAATGATATGATCAACCACATGATGGTGTATCTAGTTTTCTCCTGTCTTTTAGACTACATCCGTCCAACTTGCATTCCCATTTCGGCCATATAGTCCTTTATGGCTTGCAAGGCGCCAGAATCTTTACGAAACCCAAGCGATTCGGCCCTGGATGTATTAAAAGTAGAGGGCCATGAGACGACTATTTTCTCCAGCCTTTCATCCTTATGCTCAACGATATGCTTCAGCTTATCTTTGCCTGCGACCTCTACTAGGCCATCGAGCATGTCCTGGACTGAAACAGTCATACCAGGTAGATTGACTGTCCTGTAGTAGCCAAAATTCTCTGCGGGTATCTTGTATGCAAGTACCGTGTTGTGTACGACGTTCTTAACAGACCCGAACCACATCTTTAAACTCCTGCTCACTGGCAGCTGCGCGTCCAATCCGGCCAATGGCTCTCTGATGATACCTGAACAAAAGCTGGATGTTGCTGAAGAGGGTGCGCCCGGGCGCACTATCACTGTCGGGTACCTGATCACTCTACCATCTATCCATCCTCGACGACTGTAGTCGTTGACAAGACTTTCGCACATCGACTTTTCAGTACCGTAAGAAGACTGAGGAGTAGTCATTGTATGCTCATCGACCACTTCTGGTAGATCTCCACCGTACACCGCAGTTGAAGATGTAAATATCACTGTGGCAGGTTTAATAGTTGATTTCGTCCTCATCAGATCGAGCACTTTGCGAGTAGAATCAAAATTAACGCTCATTCCTAGCTCAAAGTCACTCTCTGACCCCCCAGACATAATCCCGTGAAGCAAGTAGATTACATCGGCCTGTGCTAAGTCAATGACTGTCTCTGCTTCGCCTCGTAAATCCGCCTTAACAGACACTACACGAGACCTCTCTGCACCTGGAGGAAGTGCAGGCTCAAATACATCTGTCAGGGTGATTTTCTTGACATCCTCTTCATCCAGCAGTGCCTTAGCGAGTCTCTGGCCAAGAAAGCCACCCCCTCCTGTTATTAAAACCTTGACCATTTTTACAGTTTATCCTCAAACTGCAGAGTCCAAACCCCCAATACTTATATAAATACTGGCGTGGGGTAATTTGTGGGGCCAAAACTTCGGACACCGCCATCGAGAACGATATTTAACGCTAATATTCAAGTTAGAGGGAAGTCATATTCAGATAGTCTTATTCTACATAGATGTATATGTACCGTACTGTGCTGTTACATTGGTCTCGGCGAGTTGGACTCTGGTCAGAATCCTAACTTCTTGATATATACCCCCAATCGAAAGCACGCTTAACTTTTTGGGGCACCGTCTGCGAGGTAAACATTCTAATTATAAGCCCGGATAATCTACTAGAAGATAAATCTGCTTCAATAATTTCCCTTGTCAAATAAAGCCTACTGGATCTAGGTCTGGCGGGCGTAAACTTTATCCCAACTATATCTAGGTGCTGTTCCGGTAGCTAGTGCTGTCAATACTTCCCCATTCCCGCTGGCATATATCACCAACATCCATCCAGCAAATCCCCTTCGGCGTTAGAACTCTAAAGAATTCAGATCCAGAACGTCCAAGCGTCCTCACAAACCAGTTGGTATATATATAATATTCTGGGAGAAAGAGAGGTGGATCTGTGCTGTCTTTCTGGGATCAAGACGGGTATTCCCGACTGAATTAGCCACAGCGGATAAGCGATGAGCGAAACAGAAGGAGTGGCCAAGATTCTGGTATCATATCCGGGTCGTAATGACTTTGGAGGGACCAGTACTCTTTATACTTTGCCACTATCCAATACTATAATAGACCTCAAGCGGCAAATCATGGAGCGGGAGTCTTCGTCATCTTGCGCAACCATAGACCAGCATGTTCTAATATTTCGGGGTCAGATCCTTAAGAATGATATGAGCCTTCTTCATGCAGTTGGCTCAGAAGAGCTTGCTAAGAGTACTGTCACGTTCCACTTGGTCATCAGGCCAACACCGGCTGAGTTTGAATCAGGACCAAGTAACGACTGGCAACGGAATGCCCAGAGATATGAATCTGATAGATCATCGAGGTCAAGTGATACCATAAGCTCTGATGGTAATGCCGAACAGCAGCAGCATGGGCCTGTTTTCGAAGTACAAGAGCCTGGCTCATCACCGGTTGTCGAACCAGCTGCAGATCTATATCAGGTTTCAGCTTCGGAGGAACCATTGTATGCCATCAGGCTCACGGTGCCTACTGTAAATGGGGATGTCGATGTATCGATTCCTTGCTATGATTTTATGTTTGTCGAGACAGAGCATGATGGGCTTGCTTTTTGTTTCTCGCCACAGGTGTTGGCCAAAATATCATCTCTTGGAGTACAAGTAGACTTGCATGCGTTGTATGGAAGGATACAGCAGCTAGAGGTCATCCCAGAATCAACACCAGGAGCATCTAATTCAGTACAAGGAACCGAAACTGCTCCGGGAAGTACTATAACGATTCGACTTCCCTTTCGATTCAACACTGGGGTATGGACTGACTTTGTGGATCAGTACGGAAGGTTTTTCGTTCTATTTATTCGATTAGCACTTTTTGTTGAACTGTTTGCTATTCAAATCACCAACCCATTGCTTTTCTGGCTCATGACGTTAGCTGCGTCTGGGGTCACAGTTTGGCAATCCAGATTGTTTGAAATACAGATCAATTCTGTTCTTAGGCACTTTCCTCGGTTTCAATTCAGACTCCCTCATTCTGTGCCTGCGATTCCAAACTATCAAACAATTATGGAACGCTTTCAGACACACTTGAATCAGAGGGGACCAAATGTGGAAGGAGCTAACATCCTTGACAGTGACGTTGAGATCCTTCATGTGGTGCCCGAGCCTGAGGGTGGTGTCTTCCATGCAGCGAAAATGACTGCAATTCTCTTCTTTAGTAGCTTGTTTCCTTCTTTATATGACTCGTGGGCGCGAGAAGACCAGCGCAGGAGAAGTCACGCAACGGCCATTGCCGAGGCTCGACGGCAATTTGAGGAGCTTCGACTAGTGGAATTGGAGCATGAAAAACAGTCATCTGCAATGCAGAAGGAGGATAGTGAAGTTGAGGATCATGATCCGAATCTAGAAGGCAGCAGTTCGCAGAACCGCGAGGTCTCAATAGAGCCAGTAGCTGAAGATCTGGATGGCTAAAAATGTATATGTCATTCATGCTCAGAATTCTACAATTGCATATCTAAGTTTTAGTACTAGTATTTGCTTTCTGAACGGCGACGTTCGACTCAGGAGTCGGTCGATGCTACCTGCAATATCACCCACACACGTAGCCCCTTGGGTCAGCATAATAAACTGGATTCTTGACGGGGCCGTCATCAGAGTCTAAGATATCCAATAATACATCTCGATTCTTTTCAGTTTTGGTGCTAAATCATAATTTGAAGCTTTTACTAAGGCTTGCAATTTCTTGTGTTACATAACTTGCGACATAAATTTGGCATCCGTAAATAGCTTCGAAAATCGGAATATCATTTGGGAACAAATTACGATAACAGTAATTAAAACGTTGTAAGTGTTAAGCCTATGAGTTTGACTAGTACAAAAGCAATCAAATTCGGTGCATTTACCGTTACGAACCAGGTTTTCTACAAAAGCAGCTTGTCTTACGGGCTCGTGAACCTCAAACCTATCTTACCAGGTCATGTTTTGGTCTGTCCGCAGAGAGTCGTCCCACGGATATCGGGCCTAACCAATGAGGAAGCTATTGATTTTTATACAACTGTACACAAGGTATCTAGATGGATAGAGAGTTACTATCATGCCGATGCGCTCAATATCTCGATTCAGGATGGGCCGTTGGCCGGCCAGTCTGTTCCTCATGTACATTGCCATATCATTCCTCGAAGACTTAGTGATCTACCCAATATAGACGATATCTACAAGCTTCTGGATGGGAAAGAGGGTGACATGGACTATATATTCAATACGATCAAGATAAACCGCCCAATTGACAGTTTTGCAGTCGATGACGAAGCACGAACCCCGCGAAGTGACGAATCCATGCATGAAGAAGCCCAGAGCCTTTCCATATACATAGAGCGACAACTCGGGAGCTCATGAATGAATTATATATATAATATTTACAAATATAAGCTGTGCCGGCGCTTATTATTAATCATCTCCAGCAGCTGCTTCAGCAGCTTCTCGCTCTTCTTTTCGGATCCTACCCCAATGTTCTGCCTTGAGCTGTTTCTCTCTCCTTTCACCACCCCACTTCTTAACTCCTTTCTTAAATTCCTGTAGTTTAATGCCCTGTCTGTATCTCTCTCGCCACGCCAGGAAGTATCTGTAGTATGTCAGCTTTATAATTCTACTACAATATATACCAACCGGTTCTCATAAAACTTACCTTCTCGGATTTGTATCTAGGCCTTTACTCTTCAGCTCCGACGACGAGATCGTCATCAGGCTATCCCAGCTTTCGAAAAGCTCTTCATGCTGATCCATCTTACGGCCAATCTTCGTTAGGAAAGTCTTCACATCAGGGACTTCCTCTGTTGGCGCGGGAATATCACCTTTCAATTTAGGTGTCGATTCAGCGCTCAGTAACACGGGGCTGAAGCATATATGTCGAGCCTCATTCAGGTTCCCATAGCTCAGTCGCTTAGCCATATTCTCTCGCAAATAATGCGATCGCAGTGCCAGCCTTAGCGACATGGTCATTATTTTGCGATCTAAATCAGTAGTGGTGGTGAAATTCTCCCGCAGGCCCCTAACAAAACATATTTTCGACGTAGATTCCAGCATGAGCGGAGTAGTAGCAGAGGCTATATAGATGGACAATCTATTTCCTAACGGGGAACAGCTTGTGACGATCACTGTCCTAGCAGCTCTGCTGTTGCCTCAGAGGAGATTCCAAATGAAACCCAAGATATTATAGTTCACAATCTCACGACTAGTTCTTTCACGGCGGTGTGCGAAAGCTGCAAGCCAGTATCACGAGCCAATGGAGCACTCAGGTTTCTCTCCAGAGTCCAGTTGGACTATAGCTGGAGTACGGTTAGCGCCGTTGGTGGTTCCACTACACTCAAGACTCGAGATCCTTGTCATGTCGTGTCATGTCTTTTCCATTCCGCTGTTCTCGTCGTTCTTCTTATTATGCTGTGCGTTCCCTCCGTTTTGGGCTCCGGTAATTTCATACTTGGTAAGTCATTTAGGAGCTTTTTTTTCTTGTTCGGCTGCTGGTGGGGTTGCTGGGTTGCTAAACTTTGCTCGATAGATACATCTGATATTCGACCATAGCCAGGAAGATGGAAGGCCAATTTCCCATTTCTCATTAAGATTCAGGCGTCTGCCGATATGGAAGTATTTTGCAGACTATTTCCCAGTAAGGCTGCACAAATCTGTGGATCTGGAGCCGTGTTTTGTGCCATCACAAGAGGAAGACGAGAGAGGTCCTCCTCCCTTTTTCTGGAAAGTCACGTTCTGGTGGTATTACTACCTTCTAAGGCCTACTGAGATCCCTCAGATGCAAGCAACTGGCAAGAAATATATATTCGGATATCATCCCCACGGGATCATAGGAATGGGGCTCATGGGGGCGCTTGCTACAGATGGTGAGGCGGTTTTCAGGCAATTGCCTTTGAAAGAATATATTTCTAACGGTTTTGTTGCTTAGGAGCTGGATGGTCAAGCTTGTTTCCTGGTATACCGATTAGACCACTGACTTTAACAAACCAGTTCCGAGTTCCTGTGAGTGTAACTTCCTAAATATTAAGTGTTTCACGGGCTAACTTTTATTTTTTAAAGTTTTATAGAGAGTACCTACTATCTCTGGGCATAGCCTCGGTCGGGAAAACCTCTTGTCTAAACCTTTTATCCCATAACCAACCTATATGCATTGTTATTGGTGGCGCGCAGGAGAGCCTTCTGGCCAGGCCCGGCAAGATGGATCTCGTGCTCAGAAAGCGGCACGGCTTTATTAAACTGGCACTTGAAACAGGGAACACAGATCTTGTGCCTATTCTAGCATTTGGAGAAAATGGTAAGAAATAAGCTCATCACAAGCTTGCATTCCAATCTCTAATCATTGATAGACATTTATAACCAGGTCTCTAACGATCAGTCTTCTGTCCTTTATAGAATACAGACTATCTTAAAGAACACCCTCGGATTTACACTTCCACTCATGCATGCCAGAGGCGTGTTTAATTACAATGTTGGCATTTTACCTTTTCGGAGACCTATCAATGTTGTTGTCGGAAGACCCTTACCGGTTCCCCATATTCCTCAACCGAGTCCCGAAGACGTTGCAAAATACCAAGAATTGTACATCAGTGAGATTAAGCAGCTTTTCAAAGAAAATAAAGACAAATACTTTGTTGACTATACTGGTAAAGGAGCCGGCTCATCTTCATATAACCTACAAATTGTAGAATAGTCTAATTCATACTTGCTCTAATAATAATAATAATAATAATAATAATAATCAAATATTTATTCCTCGTCCTCTTCTTCTTCTTCTTCTTCATCATCTTCCTCAGACCCGGACTCTTCGGACGTCATAAGAGGATTAACAGTGACAGCATAGCCCATATTCTTGAATGAAGACGCGAGGTCTTCAACCATAGAGGTATGACAGCTGACAAAAATCATAGATGACTCGGCTCTGAATAAGGGCACAAGGTACTTCTCTATTATTCTCTTAAGATCCTCGGCAGTAACTTTTCTCAAGCTGGCCATATACTTGGCATTTTGATCTTGATCTCGCTTCTTAAACACAGTATTAAGGAACTTCTGGACGGCCGAATCTCTATAAGTACTTTCTTCTGTGGCAATAGCATTAACAATACTGCTAACTGCACCCTCTATCTCGCGAGCCTCAAAGACTGTCTTGCCCGATGCGTATCCTTCTACAATATCTCGAGTCACTGAAACTGCCTTTGCTGCGTCGGCGCCACGATATATATCTAGAACGATTTTGCCGGTTTCATACTTTCTAGCAAGATTGGCACCATATGCAAGACCAGTACCACGCACACCTCTCCAGAGCGGTCCCTCCACAGCTTGAAGATACCAACAACAAACGGCCAGAGCAGGAATGTCAGCATCATCGTAATTAGAGGGGCCCTTACCTACTAATGCTAGAAAAGATGACTCCGTGGCAGACATTGGTGTAATCATGGCATCGGCATCCAAACTTTTTCCTTTTTCAGATAAGGCATAAGCAGTGCGAGCAATTTCACTCACTACTCCAGTAGGCTTCCGCAATTTCTCGGCGTTGCTTATAAATGGCTTCCAAGCAGATACTGGATCTGCCACTTTATCGATGCCACCATAGACGAGAACCCGCATATTGTCTAGCGTGAATAGCACGCTTCGCAGCTGCTCCAGGTCACTTAGAACAGACGCAAAGTTCTTCTCGTCCACCAGCTTCTCGGATAAATCTTCATAAAACTCTTCAGTTTCAATGGGATCAGTGGCTCTCATCAGCGATCGCTCCGACAAAGTAGCTCGCAACACTGAAGAAGATAGGATTGTGGAGCCATCCCGTTTCTCTTCAGCTAGACTATTCAAGTGCTTTTCGACCAGGACCTGAATACGCTTCCGGTCAAACAGACTATCCCAGAGAGCTCGTCTCAGCCATTCGATCAGTACAGCATAGTTGTGTACTCGACCTTGAAGGCTCACAGAGATATATTCGCCAAACTGACCGCTTGTGCTAACACTGTTCTCAAGAGTCTCTCTTTTCACCTCACGAGCAACCTGCTCTGAAGTTAATTCGGTTCCATCAGGGAGCTTCATCGGTAAACCAAACAGTTCTGTCAGAATAACGTCTACATACTTAAGGAGATAAGGCTTTGCAGCAAATGAGGAAATGTATATCTTGATCCCCACGAACTGGGATGGAAAATTTTCGAAATGAAGATAGAGGGGAATGTTGCCAGCATAACTATCATTCGAAATGATACGCTGGAAGCCAGAGTCAGAGGAGACACCTTCAGAATGAAAGGCATAACCAGCCCTCCCTGTCTTGGTTTTGATAAAAGTTATTTTTCCTGGATCCGGTGCCTCAAAGCTGTCTAGGATTTCATTCGGAATCGTTCTATTATTTTCACTCTGCACCCTGTCAACGCGTTCCTGCAGCTTCTTCAAGCCATCCTTACCGAATTCAGTTTTGAACTTCTTCAAGCGCAGCTCTTTCTCTGTATTCATAGATTTGTACAGTTTGCTGGATGGTTTGCCAAAAATAGTGATGCTAGCATTATTGATGTAATAAGTCTCCAGGAGATTAATCCAGTCGCGTTTTGCCCATTTAGTTAATGTGTCAAACTCACTGACGTCCTTGGTCCACTGTACAAGATGCTTTCCATCGAGTGATCCATACAAGAAGCTATCTATAGCGATTGTAGCCAGGGTGGATGGGTCATTCTCAGCACCGAGAATATATTTATATTTCTTTCGTTCAATGCAATCCCGTATCATATCGAGATCTAGAGAATTGGCCTGATCTTTTAGTATCTCTTTCACGCGCTGTGCAGCCTGCTGTAATCTGTCGGTTGGCACTCCTGATAAATAAATATCCATGGCAGTATTGATAAAATCATCAGTATAGTAAGTAATATCAGTGGCCAGAGGGTTAGCTATCTCAACAAGTTCGACTTGAAGCTTTCCGGATCCCTCTGTTGTCAAATAGCTGCCGAGTACATCAAGTGCGCTGTTAGTAAGCAAATCCGTTGATGGAGGACCAATCCAGCTTATTTCGACTTCACCAAACGATTCATCGGTTTCTGGAAATTCAATATACTCCTCAACGCTGGACTCTAACTTTGGATCTGGATCTGATTCAACGAATGGTCGTTTATAAGGTCCAGACGGCGCCTGAAGCGAACCATCGAACTCTCCCATAACAGCCAGGAGCTCATCAGGATCTACTTGGCCAGTAACAATAACTGCCAAGTTGTCAGGACGATATCTCAGCTTGTGGAATTCACGGATTTGTTCATTGGTAAGCACTCGCAAAGCTGCCATCAAACCACCAGTTTCGCTAGAATAGCCGCTGGTAGCTCTATACCTTAGTTTCTGACTTCGAAGTGCCATAAGGCTCAAAGATGTGTTCTCAACACCTTGCATCTCCGAAAACACTACGCCCTTCTCTTCACCCTCACCATCAATGTGGTAAACCTCTGTCAAGCAAGCGCTATCAGTCAAGGTAGGATGAAGCACATGATCTAGATAGACAGGTAGGAGTGCTCTGAAACCTTCCCAGCCAGCAGTGACTAAAGTATAAACAGTTTGATCAGTGGCAGTCCATGCGTTGGTTGTTGATGACATTTTATTGCCTAAAGTGTCGAGAAGACCCTTATAAGGATATTTTTTGGAGCCCATAAACACAAGGTGTTCTAATGTATGAGGGCATCCGCTATCATTATCAACTTCCGATGCAACGGCAAAATATCCTGACACAAGTGGTGTTTCCTGTTGGATCAAGATCAACTGTAACCCAGTTTTGGTCGATCTCCAGTTGAAGATTCGTGCTGGACAGTATGCAGGCTGCACATCTGCCTGCAACTTGAACTGAGAGTGGACAGTCATAATCCGTCTAAGATCTAGTCTCACTTTGTCCAAGATTTCAAGTTGTATACTTCTTCAACTGTCGCAGCTGTGCATAATGAAAGAGTAGGAAAACGATAAATTGTGAACGGCATGGGTATGGGTTTCCAGTAAATACGCGGTTGAAACATTAAGACCCACAACATCAAACTCTGGCGAAAAGCGTGGACTCGGGGTAAACTTTCACGATTTCGGATGCTCTGAGAGCATGGAAGATAATCAGCTAGATGAGGTCCAATGGAGAGCACCAGAATGGATTCAGATGTTCGGTCTACGGACAGATAACGTCCTTGAATACTTTGCTCAATCGCCTTTCTACGATCGATCTTCAAACAACCAGGTTCTCAAGATGCAGACACAGTTCAATGAAAACTTGCATGGCCGGCCGGATTTATATTCAGAGCTGCAAAATATGAAGGGCATTGAGTTTGTTGTTGCACTAGATCGAGAACCCGAAATGTGGGTCATTCGGAAGCAGAACAGACTGAGCCCCCAGGAAGTACGACAATTGGCTACATATTTTGTTGTGGGTGAGAACATATATATGGCACCGACAATCTACTCGGTTGTTTCTTCTCGGCTTTTGAGTACAACTCAAGCTTTGAGTAAGGCCCTTACAGAGGCAGTATCCCTACCGACTTATTCCCCGTCTCAAGGCTACTCTTACGTTGATGACAGCGCGAGTGCCCTTGGAGAAGTAACAACACCATCTGCAACACCTGCAAGTGGTCTGAAGATAAAACCAAGGACACCGGCAAGTTATATGCCGTCTCCTGCAGCCTCTGCACCTACACCTTCTGGGCCAAACATAAATCAAGCACTCTCGGCAGCCGCGTCAACACCTGATCGCCAGTCTGAGAAATCAATTGAAGCAGCGCTTGCGTTTACTTTGTCTGATTCTACAGTTTACATAGATTCACCTGATCGTGATGTGGGATCTCTCCCGTTCTACGGAGTTGGCTCAGCTGATAACAAGTTGAAGCAGAATAATAACTCAGCATCGGCAGCTGCCAACCAGCGACGGCGGAGAAGTAGACAGAAATGAACATGGCCTCTTCAATACTAATATTTATAGCCTTTTTAAGAATATTTTAATGCAAACTCCGTTGAGGATTTTATTAGCATATACAGAAATCATTAAATACATGAATGGGTTGTTGAAACATTAAAACATATCCATTAAATAAAAAAAGAAGCAAAGACATTGTTGAAATCCCAGATTCCCAATAATAAAAAAATGAACAAATAAAAAACAGTTTTTGCCAACATAGGTTGAAAATATGTCAGCTTTCAATTAATTTTAGTATGTACTCACAGTACAACTCACCCGCTTAAGCAGAGTACTTTTCACGGTAAACCTTGGCGGCATTAACCATATTGGTCAATTGCTTCTTGGTCTCATCCCACTTTCTGGTCTTCAAACCACAATCAGGGTTGACCCACAGGTTCTGCTTGGGATAGACACCCAAGATATCGTTGATTCTGGACTCGAACTCGTCCTGAGGGGGAACACGAGGTGAGTGGATATCAAACAATCCTAAACCAATATGGTTAGGATAGTTAGAGAACTCCTGAATGTAGTGGGAATCGTCCTTCTTGGAGAACTCAATTGAGACAACATCAGCGTCCAAAGCCTTGATATGGGCAGGGTCCAAATCAGAGTAACAGAAGTGAGAGTGGATCTGAGTACCGTCCTCAACACCAGACGTGGCAAGTCTGAAAGACTCAGGGGCCCATTGGACATACTCAGATCGCTCCTTGCCTTCACGAAGAGGCAGACCCTCTCGGATAGCAGGCTCGTCGACTTGGATGACATACACACCAGCCTTTTCGAGGTCATTGACTTCATCTCTTAAAGCAAGAGCCAACTGCTGGCACTGCTCCTTCAAGGTGACATCATCTCTGGGGAATGACCATCTCAGAATAGTGACTGGGCCAGTAAGCATACCCTTCATAGGCTTTTTGGTGATAGATTGAGCATATTGAGACTCCTTAACAGTCATGGCCTTAGGACGAGAAACATCTCCGACAATAATAGGAGGTCTGACGTATCGAGAACCGTAGGACTGGACCCATCCGTTTGTGGTGAAGGCGAATCCCTTCAATTGCTCACCAAAGTATTGAACCATATCATTTCTCTCGGGTTCGCCGTGGACCAAGACATCAAGGCCAATTTCTTCCTGGAACTTGACAACATCCTGGATCTCCTTCTCAATAAACTTCTCGTACTCATCAGCAGTGATTTCACCCTTAGTGAATTTGTTTCTGTTGATTCTAATTTCCTTGGTCTGAGGGAATGAGCCAATGGTAGTGGTGGGGAACAAAGGCAAGTTGAGAGTCTTCTGTTGAGCAGCGAGACGGGCAGGGAAAGCAGACTTTCTCTTAGTGTGAGATTCGTCAACCTCAGACAATCTCTTTCTAACAACAGCATCATTGGTGATGCTGGAGTTGGCCCGGGCTGCAATGCTCTTGGCATTTGCTTCCAGCTCCTTTGCAACAGATTCTTTACCAGAGGTCACAGCCTTGGCAATAATAACAACCTCAGAAAGCTTCTGAGTAGCAAAAGAGAACCAGTCCTTAATTTCGGCACTCAGCTTCTTCTCGTTATCGAGATCAACAGGGGTGTGAAGCAAAGAGGATGAAGTGGCGACAATGACACGTTCAGCACCAACGATGGCCTTAGCCTGCTCAACGAGCTCAATAGCCTTTTGGAAGTCAGTTTTCCAGATGTTACGTCCGTCAACAACACCAACAGACAAAACTTGCTCGTTGGTTAGAGCAGAGGAAACCTCCTTCAATTGCTCAGGAACTCTGACAAAGTCAAAGTGGAAACCAGCGACAGGCAGACCCTTGATGGCAGGCAAGTTTGGTCTAACATCACCGAAGTAAGTTGTAAGAACCAAAGGAACACCAGCCTTAGCCAAGTATTCGTAGGCAGTCTTGTAGGCAGCTTGAACCTTCTCGGGAAGATCCAAAACAAGAACAGGCTCATCAATCTGAACTGATTTAGCACCTGCAGCAGATAGCTTCTTCAAAAGCTCAGCATATACGGGAAGGATCTTCTCCAAAAGGCTGATAGGCTCCAAATCAAGGGAGTCCTTGTCGGCCTTTCCGAGGAAAAGATAAGAGACAGGTCCGACAATCACTGGTCTGGTCTCAATTCCAAGCTCCTTAGCTTCGAGGTATTCGGCAACTGGCTTGTCACCGTTCAACTTGAAAACAGTAGAGTGAGAGAAAGTTGGTCTCACGTAATGGTAATTTGAATCAAACCACTTGACCATCTCCAATGCAGGAACATCTACAGCAGGGGTAGTCTCAGAAGCGGGTCTCTGCAAACCACGGCCCATGGCGAACAATGTGTCAATAGCGGGCAGATCATACTTGGTGTATCGCTCAGGGATGACGTTGAACAAAAGAGACAGATCCAGCACCTGATCGTAGTAAGAGAAGTCATTGGAAGCAATGATGTCAACACCAGCATCCTTCTGGAGCTTCCAGTTATGACTTCGGATCTCCTTTCCGACCTTGAGAAGCTCTTCAACAGAAGCCTTTCCTCCCCAATAGGCCTCGGTGATCTTTTTCAGTTCACGCTGAGCACCAATACGGGGGAATCCAAGAACAGATGACAGAACCATTATAAATGTGAAGAATCAATATAGATCGATATATAGAATCTCGGATGTATTTTATGTCTTGTTTTTGAAACAATTAAACCTTAGTTTCAATCCAAAATAGTCAGACAAGATTCTGGTTGGAGGGGGAAGAAGGAAAAGGAGGTATGACTCGCTGGTATTTATGTACGCATAGAATTTTTTTTTTTGGCTTGTGAAAATTTGTGTGAAAAATAGCGACAGCACGTGATTTGTCACTGCAGACGAGATAAACGAATGTGGCGGTGGGCCTGGCCAATCAACTCTGCAGATGCCACAATGCATGATGATCTTTCAAGTAGCATATAACGTGGGTGCAGCACGGGTATTGTATATCAAATTTGTAGAAGAGAGGTAGAACCATAGGACTATCTGAATAAATATATGAGAGGAGTAGATGAGCTATAAAGAGGTCGATGAATTTTTATCGAGATTGCCTAGGATTTTTGCGCTGTTGCTCTTTTCTTCGTAGAGCTTTGCGAGCTCAGCTACCATCTTTCCGCGCTTTGTTGATGCAACCAGCTTAGACCTAGGTCCTACTCGGCGGGGTGGAACTGGAGGCGCTGTGGAATTGTTTTCGTCGGAGCGTGATTTGCCTGATGCTTTCTTGCTGGCTGTAGAGTGAGGGATGTTGAGCTTCTGAGCGGGCTGAAGAACGAGTTTCTTGAATAGTTTGTCGTGCCGTCGCGGGGGTAAAGGCGGCGGATCGTTTGATTCTCCACGGCTTGATGTACTTCTTAAGGATGATGTGGAATCTGAAGAAGACGAAGATATGCAGCGGAGAGGATCTAGACGCTGCCCTGACGCAGAGGAAGGGAATGTTCTTGATCGTGCAGATACAAGAATTGTCGAGGGCAATGCATACGATTGAGGAGACGTATCAAGCAGTGAGCTTCTAGCCGTGTAGCTGTTCACTCTTTTCTTGAGTCTTAGCTGCTCCTGCTCGGCGTTTGTACGCCCTCCTGACTGCATTTCCAGGTACTTTTGAGACACGGGTCCCCAGAACTCAATCAGATTTCGGATGAAACGCGAACAAATCGCTGTAGATTCTTTGGAACTGCCATTCAGATTGCCAAGGAGGCAACCACTGAGACAGTAGGCTAAAGATTTGGAATTCTGTTTCGTGACGACTTCATTCGACGCGAGTAGACATAGTACAGACATAAGGCTACTGAGCAGAACGCGGGATACTTCGCTCAAAGCAAGGAATACTTCCAGACAGTATTCTTCAGTATCATGGACGGGGAGTGGAATAAGTCCAATGGGCACTATTGCCATCGGTAATTCTGCAATGTAAAATTTTAGTAGAGATGCAGCAATATGTGGACCGTAATCATTGAGGTCCAGCAATTGGCCTCTGTCATAACAGTCTCTTAGAATAGAAATCATATCTGATCTGTCTATTTTTTGGAAGACATGTTCGACCGTGCCAGCAGACATGAGCAAGTATTCAATAATATCTGTCCAGACCGTAGGAAGCGCAAGATCGCCCTCTGCGGTAAATGCGATAGGAGCACCGAAAATCTGCCTGTGGTGCTTTGGAACGGTAATCTGTTCTTCAATCTTGAGATTGTGAAGATACACCAGTGGATTAATGTTGATTTCGGTAATATCTAGCATCTGGGCAAGCTGGCTTAAACTTGACACATGCACGATTTTGCTTTTAAATTTCGCAGAAACAACTCCACGAAGCATCTCAGTAACAGCACGCACCCACCAACTTTCGTGCACGACATAGACTCTTCTTATCCTCTTCTTAGTATACCGTTCCAGCATCGTGTAGGTCCGCGCGACCCAAGACCAGCTTGGTTTGTTAGGTGCACCGCAAGCAAAGAAAAGAAGCGCATAATTCGTCTCGGGTAGCTTCTTGAGTACAGCTTTTACCAGTTCAGTCTGTTTTCCTGCGAGTCTTGAGAAGCCATGTTCTGGTAGTGCGGTAGAGTCTATGATCACCAATGGCAGTCGCGTCTGAGGGTCGAATGTCTTCGAGACGTGGATAATCCGATCAACCACTCTTTCAGTCTCTGAAAAGCTCATAGCTATAAATATATATTAATGCCGTTTACCGGGGTGCAAGCAAGAACAAAAGAGAGCGAGTAAATTTTGTGAATAAAAATCGGTGATCCCACTAGCCTTGAGATATCGAGCGGGTACGGGCAGGAGGATGTTTTTCTGTGTTGTTTTGCTTCTCAACTTGGACAGAGGTTAGGGTCCTCCAGTAGCATTAACGAATTTACAACGACAGTATAGGGCTAGTCAGGATTTGGACTGTTGCAATAATTGTTTTATAGCGCCAGGGAGGAGGGTCGTCAACTTTTGCTCGGCTGTACTAATTGTTGCATTTTCGCCCAAGAGAATCGCAATGCGGAGGTTAGATAGTGGACAATACGGCGATATAGAAATGCAGACAGCACATAGCTTTTACACGATCAAATCTCTAGTAAGACTGCTCATTATGGATTCAGAAGAGCGTATCGAGTGCTTTTGACAGTCATACTTCATGACAGTCAGGCGTCTGTAGCTAGCCAACTAGACGTATGAAGTGGCATACACGGATTTCTGTAATATCGTGATGGATGAAATCTTCAGAAGCAATCATGTGCTATCAGCTTAGGCTCGATTGACCATAGAATAAAATTGTTCATTCCTTGGCACAAGAGAGACGCTGTACTCAGTCACCAGAGTTCGCAGAAGCTATTCGCGGCACCTGTTCGCAGCAGCTCCAGATCACTTCTAATTGGACGACATCCTGCAATTTTTCGTCAATAAGCATCCTGCTTAAGTATGCACCCTCGAACCAAGTGACAGTTAATAGTTCAAATCAATCAATAATAAATCAATTTGTAGTAGTTGTCTCAATAGCGCCGGGGAGTAGTACCTCTGCTCCACGGGAGTATTAGCACATTCTGCTACTAACAACTCAAGCTCCTTGAAACGGCAGTTCAATGCTTCACATAGCATGCTCTTGTTTGTCTGATAAAGAGACATGGCTAGACGACTGAACAGAAGGGTCGGGATTTACTCAAGCTCCGTGTGGCAAGCTCCCAAACAAACAGGCAAATATCGTTTGAAACATTAGATTAGCGACAAACAATAATTCGGCGCTGTCTGCGCTTCCTGAGAAACCAATGAAATTATTTTTATAACAGATCAATGGAAAGCTTGAGTGGTTTTGGGGTATTGAGTCCTATCCGGGCTACACCCTCGCCCGTTCAATCAAGCCCAAGCCGAATATTAAGTGATCCGAAAATCTTGGACAAGATCATAGATTATCTCCAGATTACCGACCTTTGCAACGCATCTCTGGTATGTAGAGAGTTCAAGGATTCTGCTTATCGGGAAGAGCTCTGGATACCTTGCTTGAAGAATCTGGACGTCTTAGACCAGTTGGAAACAGAGGAAATTCGAACAGTTGAACAGCCTAAGCAGACCACGGCTAAAACTGGGGATCTATTGGATCTCCAGGCGTCGTTTCAAAGTACGACATTGAGCGGACAGCAGCTCACAGTTTTTGATGCATTCCAGAAATTTCGATATAATCGCCGCAACCCCCGTGCTGGGGTCATTCGGCTCTTCCGAGTCTTTGCACAGTTTTACTATGATCTGGTGGATCCTAATAGGAGCCGGGAAGCTGCATTATTTAGAGCATATAGAGACCCAGTCCAGCAGGCCCGGGCTCTTTCCCAGTTGAAAAGGTTCTCTGCTGCTGATCAGCTGGAGAGTGATCATGCAGATAATGTTTCGCGTTTGCTAGCAACCATCAATCTTTTTGAGAATGCAGCTTTACGGGAATTTGAAATTGGTCTTGATAAAGGAGACAAGAAGAATATAGTGAAGCCTTATGCCAGTGTTCTAATAGCACTGAATGGCGGAGAGTCTTGTGTTCAGCTATTTTTACAGAAGCATGCTCTGATCAATGACAAAGGCTCTAACGATCCTGCGACGTTTATAACATCGGAGGGCAAGCTTGATGATGCCGCCTTCAAAGAGTTCTTGAGGAAAATTGCTGAAAAATTAAATTCTACCGGAATCGAGATCGACCAGATCTTTCCAGAGACTACTCCAATAATAGTCGCACTTTTGGAGCGTATACTGGAAGATAACATTATGGAGGCAGTATCTGTTATGATCGAAGCTGCGAAGAGATCCGGCACTACTAGGTTCCTTCGTATCGTCCCTCGAATATATGAGCATTTAACATGGTTCAAGGACCAACTGGTGCCGTGTGCGAATTCAGGGCCAGACTTTTCTGGAAAAGCGGCATTGCTAATAAATGACTTTTATGGTATAAATATTTCTGGATACATGGCCCAGGAAGTTCAGGCCTTCACCGACTACGCCGAGGATGAGGTGTCAAAATGGAATCAAAGTATGTCTGCTGAAGAAGCAGCGACTGAGACTTTTCTCTGGAGCAATGTCACAAAGGAACAAGATAAAACCGATTTTTTGTCATCATTCAAAAAAGTCCTAATGATGCCCGTTTCTGCCATTACGGCATCGACATCTACAGGAAGCAGGTCTCCTAATGCCTCATCGGTATCTCTTCCCGCTACTGCTTCATCGCCATCTCTTTCCGCGCGATCTGAAACTCCACCATTGCATATGCCATATGGAAACTTCTCTGGATTTTCGGTTAACTCACGCCAGAGTCAATTTCGAAGCACCCCACCCCCAACAACCGAATTGGATGCAATTGTTGCCGTTATGAACAATAAACTGGAGGGTATCCAGACGCTCTTCAGCTTGGAACTTGCTTTGAATCTGATCAAGGAAGCCAAAGGGTCCATAGAGAGAATGGGCAGATTCGCAGCACTTTCTGGAGAATTAGGCAAGGATGCAAGACAACACTGTGAACTGATATTTGTAGAATTGATCAAGATTTTGGGTGGTTGCCATGTTAAGGGTGGATTCGATAAGGCTCTTGACACATTAAATCGGTATAACCCTAGACAGTTTAGACGCACTGTTACTGCTGTTGAAGAGGATGGACGAGAACGAAATGCTGTTGAACCCTTAGCCATATTTGCTGAGCTGGTTAATATTGGGGATCTCATCCAGCAGATGATACATGCATTTTTTGAGGAGGAACTGGCAATTCGAAAATTTGTGGACAGAAATGATTTCCTTGCACCTTCGGTTAAAGAGAAGAAACGATTTGAGCAACTGCTGGATGATTCGGTTGCCAAAGGTCTTAACAGGGGAATAGATGTACTAATTGACCAGGTCGACTTCTTGTTTGTTACAGTGCAACTAGGAAGCGACTTCAATCCACCATCCGATAAGGGATTTGGTGGGAATATTAATGTCGAGCCGACTGATGCTGCAAAAAAAGTGGTATCCCTTCTCTACTCACATATGACTTTACTTGTGGGCTCGACTGAAAAATCTGTCCTAGATGTTTTCCAACAGGAAGTCCTACTGAGATTCTTTGGGTCAATTTGCAAACATATCAAACGCCAAACAATCAGTACAGAGGGTGCAATTAGATTTATCAGCGATCTCAATTTCTTTTACGATTTTGTTACGTCACTAAGGCAGTATCCCATGATTCCATATTTTGCGGCATTGAAAGAGGTCGGCCAGCTATTTCTGATAGACGGCTCGGACGCAAAGGCCATCGGTATAACACTCAACGACATGAATAGATTTCGAGGAGTTTTAAAGCCTGAAGAACTAGTCGAGTTCGTTCAGAGACGGCAGGATTGGCTGCGAATCCGTAGGGAGGTTGAACGGGTCATGTACGGCTTTGGAATCGAGTGTACCATTATGTAGTTTGAGCGGCAGTTCCTAGTTCTTGTTCGCTGTTAACTGGATCATGAATCTATAACGTGAGTAAAAACCTCAAGGTAATACAAGATCTGCACGTTTGTCTTACCATGTGTGCAAGTTTAATCCAGTCACTGACGCCAGCGATCCACGGGTCAGTCGCAACATCAGGAGTAGACCCATGGCCCCAGACTGTGATACTTGCAAAAGTTTCTTGGACTTGAAACTTCCTGTGAGGAAGCTTCTGCCCTTCATCATCTTCTTCGTCAATTCCATATCTTGGCCTCGAGTTCACTTTAGCTTCCATCTCTTCCATTACTGCACCTAATGCATAGCATTAGTAATCTGGGCCTCTAATGTGATACTAAGCTAGTTAGCTCATACCTTTGTATCCCTCCTGTATTTCTATCTTATGTCCATGTAGTTTTCGACCGCGAAAATACGCGATTCTTTCTCCATCAGCAGATTGGTGAGGATTGAAATAACCTTCGACATCCGCAGGTCCATCATGGTGTATTTTGCAAGGCATAATATGACAGCCCGAGTCGTTTGCAGCTTGTCGCGCATGCAACGCGTCCAGGTCGATAATTGTCATGTTGGCAAGTTGTAGTCCGCGGAAATCAGATGCACTACTTAGAGTGAAACTGAACTGACACTCCTTGCAAAAACTTGCTACAGCAATAATGCCTGCTCAAAGCATAGTCCGCTTTCCATATCTGATATCACGGTAAGACAGATGTCGAAAGTCTCTGGAAATGGAATAGCCTGGCTTACTCGTCTTCTAGATTCTTGGATCCTATATTCGGTGTTGGCATTGGGGTCGCTGCCTTCGTTATGTATGAAAGGCGTGAAGGCCGGGAAGATAACACACTTGTGGAGCTAATTAAGAGACGTCTCCAATCTTCTAGTAAATCAAGCACTGCATCGGAAGCGTAGTAATACAAGTACACTATAAATAAATAATCTAAACGTAGCTTTGCCTTTTAGACTTAGGGTTGTCATCTTCGTCGTGCCCTCCAGAGTTTTTTCTTTTCCGAGACTTAGCCTCAGAAGCATTAGCATCGACACGCTTTCTTCTACCCGGACCATTGCCTGTGGTCCCTCCACTTTTCTCGACTAGCTCGTTTGTGAACACATGAGGATGGTTTCTTTTGAGCCACTCCAGCAGGCTCATGGGGTTCTTCTCATCCGTCGCTGCTGCAGCTTCGTCAGAGTCGTACGCAAACGCATCGTCCTCCAGTTTCAGAAAATGTAGAGCATCTTCCCCGAATACAGAGTCGTCCTTCACCGAGATATCTGGAGCAGGGCTAGAGCCCTCTAGGGCTTTTCGCTTGATACTAATATGGGATGATTCATCAATCTCCATTATAACATCAACTAATCTTGCATTTTCTCTCAGTAATCGATTAAAAAGCTTCTTCGAGTTTAAATACTGCTGGTGCAAATCTTCCGATGCACCCATCAGATTACTGAACTGCAGTTCCATCTTTTTGTACTTCTTCCTTGAATCTCGTGTTAGCTTCGTGATTCTCTGGATTCAATAAAGTCATCTCCACTAACCTGAAGCTCCTGTATGGAATGCGTTCCATGTTTTCCTCTCGCTTGGGCAGCTGGTCTAGCTCGACTGAATCCCCTGCAGAGTTCTGCGCTGGCCCATCCATGCTGAAGTACGGCTTCTATTTTACTGTGTGGTGGTGGTCGTCGTCAAGCGTTTAATCTTGTCAGCCCGCACAGTCTTCTCCACTATTTGGCCTCGGCCTGGGAGGACTTCGAACTTCACGACAGGCCCTTTGCGATGGAGACGATATCAAGTTTCGTCAAGAACAGGCGAATTCAGCCTCGAGTTGGCCAGCTCGATGCTAGCATTTTAGATTATGAGCTGTTAAGTTTACTCAAGACTCAGTTATGGGATAGTTTGAAGTTCTTGAGACCGGAGATCAAGGATAAGTATGAGTCTGAGTGGCTGCTCTTACTCAAATTAGCACTTTTCAAGATCACAATATGGGACAATTCGGCCACCTACGGTGCAAAACTGCAAAATCTCAAGTTTGCACATTCGAGATCAACGGAAATGCGAATAGTACCTTTATACCGAGCTCAGAAGGTCCTGTACGGTATTTTAGTTGTGGGTGGTGGATACATGTGGAATAAGTTGGATGAGTACCTAATAAGGACTAGCTATGAAAACGAGATTTCTCGAAACCTGCGGCGTTATTATGATGCTATATCCTCTTTATGGACTGCCTCAAGCCTGGTAAATTTTGTACTATTTCTGTATTCTGGGCAATATTCTACTCTTGTTCTTCGGCTGCTTCGAATGCGTTTGGTGCCAGTTTCTAGATCCATTAATAGACAAGTGAGCTTCGAGTTCCAGAATAGGCAGCTGGTATGGAATGCTCTAACTGAATTTCTTCTATTTATTTTACCCCTCATGAACTTGCAGAAGCTTAGAAGGCGGGTAGTCTCCTTGGTAAAACCAACAACAGCACAGGACTCAGCATCATCTAGGGGTCAGCTGTCGTTTTTGCCAGAGAGGACATGTGCCATTTGTTATTCTTCTTCATCGCATGGCACATCTGCGCCTTCTGTGAATGATATAACGAACCCGTTTCGAGGCGAGTGTGGTCATATTTATTGTTACGTCTGCTTGAGAACTAAGCTTTCGGAGGAGCCAGAAGGGTGGACCTGTCTGAGGTGCGGCGAACTCATTAGAAGCTGCGAACCATTTTCTGATATTGATATGTTATCGGTCAAACCATCACCTGGTGAGAGTAGCATGGTTGAAAAGAGTGAGGTCGCGTCGCCATCCGCGGTGGATGAATTCTCGTCAGCGTTGTCCAGCCCCGAGGAGAGCGATGAAGAGGAACCTCATTTCGTAGTGGAAGACGATGAGGCCTTCTAAATGTTTCTATGTTCTCTCATGCCAATTTTAAAACCGAGATTAGTTTAAATAAATCAGTAATTGTACTTGTATAATAAGTTATTCATCATCATCGTCTAGAGCAGCATTAGCGCCGCTGCTTTGTCCCTGCCTGCGATAAAATTCAACGATCTGATCTGAAGTCGTAGCATCTTCTGGTTTCTTGTCTTCCCTGACACGTATAAATCTCGGAAATCTAAGAGAGACACCCTTTCCTAATTCATTAATTCCTGCTTTATATATCGGAGACAGCGATAAATCAGCCGTGAGAACCTCCCAGACAGTGGTTGGCTCAAACCATACGTCTGGTAGTGCATTCGACGATGTCTCATGAGCAACATATGACTTGGGTGAAGGTATTATGGTCTCCGATAGAGCCTTGTGGAAAGCCTCTAGATTCTCTTCACTAAATCCAGTACCTATTTTGCACACAGTTTCATATTCTTCGGTATCTGCATTATAACAGCCAAGTAAAAATCCTCCGTACCAATTTGTTCTCTTTCCCCGTCCAAAGTATGCACCAAGAACAACGAGGTCCAGGGAATCGCCTACGCCTGCCAGATAATCCTTTTTCAGCTTGAGCCAGTTCCGACTACGTTTGCTAGGTTCATACCAGCTGTCCTGACCTTCTAAAACTTTAATCATCAAACCTTCACAGCTGTCTTTTATACTCTCTTCTAGGAATATCTGAATTTCCTCAACATTCTCAGAGTTCATATACTTAGCTATCGCCAACTCACCTTCAAGTTGGGGGATATTATCATGTATCAGAGCTCTACGCTCTGCTAACGTCTTGTGCAACAAAATTTCACCATCCAGATAAAGTATGTCAAACACAAAAAGGCAGACACGAACGGTTATAGATCCTTCTTGAACGTCTTTCCTCTTTCGAGTAGATAGGACTTGGAAGGGTAAGATTTTTTTGCTTTCCCTATCCCAAGCAACGGCTTCGCAATCTAGTATGAAGCTGTTACTATTGTTAGCCTGAAGCTTAGGCACGATAGAAACTATGTCAGGGTAGCGCTGCGACATATCCTCCATGTTCCTAGAATACACATGAACCTTGCCTTCCTTTGTCAAGTGAACCTGTGCTCTTTCGCCATCATACTTATACTCACAAGTAAATTTCTCCCCGTGGAATCTATCCAAAATCTCTGTAACGGATTTGGTCGGTTTAGCAAGCATTGGCTTAAGAGGAACTCCTGCAGTCAGTTTACAAGATTCAGGTAAACTTTTTATGCCGTTTGAAATCATTGCTTCTATGACGAGTTCATAGTTTGGTAACTGAGAAAATGCATCTTTGATAAGCTGTTCGCCATTGCTTATATCTTGAGCCAGTGGTCTTTTGTCATCTTTTTGACACTCCCATGCCACAAAGGCTTGTGAGAGAGCCACAAGCACAGATTTTTCTGCAATTCCAATACGCAGCTTACCTTCCAAGCTTCGAACAAGAAACTTAGACTCGGATCCTTTGCATGCCGTGAGCAGGCGTTTTATGACTGTGATCTTCTTTGCCTGGCTGGAAGTTCCACTCATTTGAGCAATCTCTTTGAGGCTTTTAAAGACTTCATTGACTGTCAGCGCACTAGGGGCAAACATAGTTGGTTGGGTATTTCGAGACTTCAGTGCTACTTCCCCAAGGTCGCCCATTGTCTTATAGTCCTGCTTAATTTGAATCTGCGTTCGCCCAGTGGCCTCGCCCAGTGCTTTAATAATAAGGGATTCGCCGAGCCCAAGTTCCAATCCTTCATAGTCAGGGCCCAGCCTATTAATAAATAAATATACAACAGTGGGAAGCTCATGCGGTGATACACGTAATACCTCTAGAAAGAATTCGCTGCAGTATGCGTTGATCTCCAATCTCTTGGTAGTCGAGCTGATCTTTTCAAATGTATTCGTCATGGCACGATACGGAATTGACTCTCCTTCTTTCAGAGTAAATCCAGATACAGTATCAGCATTCGCTTGTCTAAAGACAATTAGAGAAAATATGGAGCGAAGGCAAAATCAGTTTGCACATACACCTCCTCAACTATGGACCTAGCATCCTGCTGTGGAGCAATTTCCGTTTTAGACCTCTTCGCTAATGGAACAGACGCGTCATTTTCCCGCTTAGTCGATTCCTCCTTGCCATTTGCAGTTGTAATGTCTTCCTGCTTTTTCTTTGCCACGCGGGGCGCAAAAAAGTTGCTGTCAAGGTTAGTATGAAGCAATGGCTGCCTATCACGACCTCTATAACTCACTTAATTGCCTGCTGCGTGACTCCTCCCATTTTATACCTTAGAGAGGCCGACGTTCTAAAGAAGCGATACAGATATCGACTCTTTGGAATAGAAATAGTAGTCCGTGTGAGTGAGATTATTTTGAGGTTTGACAGCACGCGAGTGTGGTGGAAACTTTAGAAGGTCATCTACGCGCGTAAAGCCGCGCATCCAATAACTGCTTGAAACAAAAAAATCGATTAGTTGACATTCTAGTTACTGATAACGTTAAATAAATATAAATAAATGCAGTCAAAGCTCAATACCAAAATATCAACTACCTTCGCTAAGATGACGTGCTTTACGCTGACTTTCTTTCTGCTTTCTTGCCATGCGTTCAAGTAGCTGAGAAGTGTTGAACAATTCAAAGATAAATCTTCGCACAGGTAGCTTGTATCGATATTTTTCAAGCAGCTCCATAGTCTCCAAGTAGAGATCGACAGAGTTAAATCTGTTGCCGTACTTTGCTTCTAGCTTCACAAGCTGTTTAGAAGCGTCATTCGCTAGAATTTGGTTACTTAAATTAGACAAAGCTTCGATAATCTTCCTCTTGACGGGGTCAGTCTGAATTGAGGGGAATTCTGCTTCTTCCAGTTCTGCAGAATTACCATCACTATACGTATAGCTATTAGATCCATCATTGAAAACAGAAGACAGGCTCTTAGGCACGCATATTCCTCTTGGATTCCCCATGACGCCCCTGACAGATTCCCAACCGAATTCGTCCAGGATTTCGGCACCTTCAAATGTAGAACAAATAAGTCCCAGTGCAAAAAACGCGGTACCGCGTAGACTATAGATTGGAGAAGACTGCGCGATCTCAATAATGTCTGTGACAGCTGTTGAGTCTTCTAGGAAAGGCACACCGAGAGACGTAGATCCAATGTTTGAGACGGCCCATATGACAGCCTTGAGCTTTAAAATAACATCCCTGTTTGATTCTTCATCCTTATGTTCTCTGATATAACTTGCAAATACTTGAAAATATCCCTTAGACTGGAGAAGCTGGCACCCTTCTTCGGTCAAAGTCAGCTCTCCAAAAAAATGCTTGGGTGCTTTCCGAGGAGGCGTATGTGTAGGTTGACTAGTAGTAGGATTTATCCCCCTGTCACCAGACCAAGCACTATTAACGCTTTCTAGGTATTCTTCGATTTGCATAACGTAGTTCTCGTTCTGACCATGTACCCAATTATCCATCTCCTGATTGACATAATCCAGATCCTTGAGATATTGAAATCCGCTTGACTCAGACAAAAATCGAAGACGTAGAGGGGTTCCTATCTCACCTAGATGATCCAAAGAAGGTTGAAGTCGGACAAATTGCTCCAAATTTGATGATTCATGGCAAAATTCTTCTAGGACCTCAACAGCAAGCTTGCACACTTCCAAGTCTGGATCGTATAGCTGAGTAACTAGCAGTCCAATAGCCCAAGACTGTGTATCACGTTGTGCATTTATCAAGTTTCTCAAGTACTCTGTCGCGAAGAGACGGACTGTCCTGGGAGCCGAAGAAACTGTTTTTGCAAGAATGATTCTTGGGTGGCCCTCGAGTTTGTAGTCCATAGATGCAATGAAGCTAGTAATCAAATCTTCCCGAGCTCCGAGTTCGCTTAAATGATAGAACATATTAAACATCCTCCATCTCTCCATCATAGCCATACCGTTTGGGTCGGAGCTCAGCGTTCCAAGTATCGTAAAATATCCATAACTAAGGGTATTTTGTATCCTCTGGCTGGAAAAAAGTGGCTCAGCAGATGTTATACCACTCATCGGATCCAACTGGGCTAAACACTCAGCAATTTGCCTCAGAAGCTTGTTCTCCATTAAGTATTTTACACCTTCTGGATTCTGTAGCAATGTCACCATGAGGGCTTTCCCAACGTCAACATATTTCTGATTCGGTTTCGTTCTTTTAATGGATGAAAATCGATATTTGAAGGGCCGATAAAAGGACATAAGTCTTTTCATAAATTTGGTAGTCTTGATTGCTTCATCAAGCCTTTTTGGATTCAAAAGAGGTCCCTGGATAAGCTCGGATAGGGCATCCCAATTCCATTTTGTGAACGTTTTCGTGTTCAGCACTTGGGTGTCCATAATAAGCTGCTTGAAACTAGCATCATCTATCTGCACGCCAATTTTTACTCTAACTTGCTTCGAAAACGAGTTCTCTTGTATCTCAGCCTCTCCTGGGCGAAGTACCAGTCTTCCCTTATGCAGACTCCTCAAGATTTTATCGATCTGAAAGACTGCTGCGGAAGCAGCGGCATTTGACTGGTCAGAATGGCCCATGGCGGATTCAAACAGTTCGGGCAGGGCACTTATTTTTGTCAAAGTGTCCTGGATTGAAATTTTACTTGCTAGACTGAGTATTTCCCCAAGTAGAAGAGTTGCTTTCCTTGTATTTCCCACATCCTCATTTCCATCTAATACCTGGACGAGACTTTCTACCAACCCGCACTGAGTAAATACCAGTAACAGAAGAGCCGAGTAGTGGTCTGTAAATTGGCAGTCAACATAAGTCTGTCTTGGTACATTTGATAGCTCCACTTCAGGGGTCGGCACTCTTCCAAATGTCGTCAATCGTCTACCTGCTAAGAATGACGAGGACCAAGAAAGAGGCTTGATTGCAAACACGGAAAAAATGATATCAAAGAGAACATCGCGCAATGAAGGAATCGGCACTTGCAAACACTGAATGAGTGACTTCAGCGAATAAAAATTGTCGACAGAGAATGCGAATAACCCAGACCAGGTTCTTAATAATGACGATAAGACCTTGGCACTATTTTGTAACTTTTCAGTGTGAACATGGCCTCTGATTTGAAAATCTGTAAATGAAGAAATTAGATATTCCAGATCCCGGCCATTTCTCAGCAAGGCCCGATTCTCAGGAAAATCTAGCACGTAAGCCAGGGCCATGCTGATAGGATGCGAGAGTTCGTAGGGTCCATCGACAATGCATTGAAGAAGCACTCTGATCCCACCTCCTTCTGAAACTTTCCTTGGTGACAATACGAATATCTCTGCTATCGTTTCAATGGCAATATTTCTCAGTCTATCATCACTTTGCTCGGCAACTGCAACTATTGCACGAATAACACCAACAGATATCTCTTCCACACCTCCAGATATGTCCAAGAATGAACGCAGTAACTTCATTGATTGGATTCGTTCTGCCTGTGCTCTGTAATCCTTAGTCAAGGTCTTTATGACAACAAAGTCTATGTGCAGCGTACGAAAGTTTCGCACAGACTTTAAATCAGTTATAGCATTTCGTGCAAGTCTGTATCCTGATGCAATAACTTCAGTCTGCTTATGCAGTAGTAGAACGCGGATCTTGTCACCGACTTGATTCAGAGCGAGATCGTACTTTAACAGTGGGTGTCTCTGCAATAAACTAACCAGGTCGTTAGCTTTTGAAACAAGAAATGTCGCATCCTTTGATGATTCCAAAGATTGTAGGATATCACCTAGGGACCACGTGGGGCTTTGCTCGCCTGACCGGAGAATGTCGTCTTCCTCATCGGGACTGGTATCTTCGACTGAAGAATCGTGCGAGAACGAAACGGCTGCTGGCCGATTATCATCCAGAGACAATCTTGAAAGGCCCAATTCATTCAACTGAGTCTTAAGCAATTGGATCTTGGCATTTGCGGCATCCAATTGGTGTTCTACCTGCTGTTTTAGAATCTCTTTCCCTTCTTTTAACTTGCGCGCATCAAAAACCTATATATTAATTAGCAGTGCTACCCAAGAGACCCCTATTTTGTATGCTCACCTGTAGTAAATTCTCTGCACCTTCTTTGATCTTGTTCTCTATCTCCAATTTGGCAAGGATATCATTGATTTTGCCTTCGTTACTAGTTGGAACAGTATTTGCACTAGGGCTTACTTTGGGGATTCCAATTATATCATTACGAGGGTCCGATACACGAGCCATTGCAGTCCAACTCAATCAGTATATGCGTCGTTACAGGTGATTTTATTATCGTGGTTTCTAGTAGAGGAGGTTCTTCTTAGGTGCCAATCTTGTCATAACCTTGACTGCAATTTCATAGCTTATAGTTCTTCAAACGGTCACCATAAAAACTGAAAAATACGCCGCCCAGGAACACTACCCCGATTACCTGTGTACGAAACAACAGAAATACCCCAGTCGGATACCTTAAGAAGTCCGTGATACAGCTTTCTACTGTTTGGTTGATGCCGCCCGTTGGGAATGCGATCTGAAGTTTGTTCCGAGTAGCATAAAAAATATAGTAGCGAATCTGGGAGCGGTCTGATAACTTATAAGCAGCCGAAGATTCTCCACTTTTGATGCTCGACTGGATTGGTTCAGGACTTATTGAAATCTGAGGGTCTGCTTATAAGTTTAAGAGGAAATTGGTATCTGGGGACCGTAGACGAGAAGTGATGAAAAGCATTTTGACCGGAAAGATCAGTATCAATGTCCAGGGTCCTACGAAGAACGATAAGTTCTGGTCCTACCGTGACCTGCTCGATAAGACGACCGATGTATAGAGCCATAAATGCCTCAAGGAAAATGTCGGCCCCAGCTGGATTTCCAAGCCGGGATCATATGAAAATCTGCATGGGCTCTCACAAAAGGACTACCTTAAGTGAACGCTCTCGTATCGAACCGTTATTTGAAGCAAATAAGGGGTCAATAGAGGAGGATTTATGGAATGTTTTAGATCGGCATGGCCTCTCCAGAGCAAGAGAAAAAAATACCGGCTCGAGTTTCAATTCACTGAGCTGGAATCACTTGGAGAAGGAGTTGATAGTTCCTCTTAAGGCATATCAGGAAGAGGTGGTTCCTCTATTTCTGTCTAAGCAAGTGAGTGATTCTGAGTGTGATCCTATCATTGATCTTTTGTGCTGCTCCAGCAACTATACTGCATTTGTATTATTTAAAATTATGATCCAGCATTACAGATCATCAAGAGTCGTCCGCATTAGCGTTTTTTCAATGCTTTCAAAGATGCTCATTCTACGTGATAGGAAAAATGACTTTATTTTCTGCCTTAAAGAACTCATATATGGCGCATTTAATGAGAATGATGTCAAAGTATTTGCGCACTATCTTAAGCTGTTTGATCAGAAGGTTCCTGAGGCTTACGAACGTGAGCATCTTATTCAGTCGATAGACCTACTTGGAAAAACTTCTGGGTTCTCTTGCCTGGTGGCAGATGCTCTGGTCAGCATGGCTATTGGCGCATCGGATCCATTAATGGCTGCATCTCTGGTGAAAAGGTTCTCGGACCATTTATCGATTTCTTCTGAAGCAACTAGCCGATGCTTAAGGTCTCTTCTTATAAAAGACCCCGTTAGGGGTATATTTCAATTGAAGGCATTCATGAATCTTGTCCCTTATATCGAGCAGAACCCAATATCTATGACACACCAGATGAGAAATGATCTTGTCAATTTAGGTATAGCATACTCGCATGGGCAGTTTCCAAGACTTGCATATGAATGCTTCAACGTCGTACGCTCTATCCCAGGTGCTCCAGTATCTAGAAGAGTTATTATCAGGCTCCTTTTAATCAGCCTGAAGCATGGTGATCTTTTCAGGGCTTCGGAGTGCAGGAGGTATCTTATAAAGTTTTATCCCACGAAAACAATGGAAGATCTGGGGTTGGTGGCTGCTATGATCGTTCAGTTTTCCCGAGAAAAGGCATATTTATCTGTAGCGCGCGATATTGTTCGCGAGCTTCCGGTTGAATTGTATGTGAAAGATAGCATAGCGGAAGCTCTGCTTTTATATTCTGCTCGAACTATGGATCAAGAAGTCGCAATTAACGTTTATGACCGCTTGCAGTTCCCTGTCAGACGTTCAATGATGAAATTTCTTTTGATCTTGCATCTTGCTTTCAAAGACAACGCCGGGGTGGAGAAAATCCTGCAAGAGATTCGTCGCACAGGAAGCTCGTTGGAAGATAAGGAACTGGCAGAGATTGTGAAGTCATACGGCTCTTCTAATCTCGACAGGGCTGTGTTGGTGCTTGAGTCAGTTTCTGGGGGATTGTCTATGCCACATTCCTTTCTAGCTGTCGCTGATGCAGCCATTGAGAGGTCCGAATTCGATTTGGCTTTAAAATTCATTACTAGAATACGAAGAAATACTACTCAGAGGCGGATCCTAGCTGTTGTTGATACTTTGGTTATCAAGTGGATCTGCAAAAGTCGAGATATTTCAGCGGCAAGAGCGACCTGGCAGAAGCATTTGATATCCGGTAAAACTTCGAACTCAGGTATTGTGAGAATAAAACTGAACACCATTATGGATTTTATGATTCGAAACCGAGATTTCACTCACGCGCACTGGATTATTAAGGAATACTTCAACATTGGACTGACAACCACTGATATAACCTCATTTATTAAGCGAAGGACAAAAAACTTGCCTGAAATGGATTTTCTGCCTTTGCTGGAGGCCGTTAATGATTATAGGCACTGACGATATCTAATAGCCCCCCAAATTCAACACCTTAATCTCTTCTGCATTGTATTTCTACCGCATTTACATGATATAATGACATTCTGTATATATTATTGCATGCCGCTTCTGTTGCTGCAGCCTATTTAATTAATCTAATTGTTAATCTCTATAAGTTCCGGAAGTTTCCATTCTCTATGTGAGATTACTTTCTTCCCTATTTCAGGAACTGATGCGGCGCTAAATACGATCTAACTGGGTACGTGGAGGTTAAGATTCAGCAGCCCCGCTAGAAGGAGCTTTAAGTTCTCACCGTCTTGAAAATAGTGGGATCAATACAATTTTCTCTAGAATAGAAAATTCTTAAGTAATGGATGATGCATTCCTCTTCACTCCGAAGCAGGTTGCCTTGTCACTGAACGTGGATCCGACTTCAGGTCTGACTTCAACCCAAGCACGGTTGGCAAAACAGAAGTACGGAGAGAATGGTAAGATTCTTGGAGCTGATGAGAACTAGTGAAGCAAATAACTAACTGCTGCTCTGTACAGCTCTTCCTGAAGAATCTCCGACCCCTATCTGGTCGCTGGTTCTGGATCAATTCAAGGACCAGCTTACTCTGATTCTTCTAGCTTCTGCTTTTGTCTCCTTTGCGCTAGCCATGCTAGAGGACGACATATCGTGGTCTTCCTTCGTGGACCCCTTTGTTATACTTTTCATTTTGATTTTAAATGCTATCGTGGGTGTAAAGCAGGAACAGGGTGCTGAAGAAGCAATTGCTGCGCTGAGCGCGTATACAGCAGTGGAAACTAAAGTCCTAAGGAATCGCCTGTTATGTAAAGTAAAACAAACTGATATCGTTCCAGGAGACATTGTTGATCTATCTGTTGGTGATCTGGTACCGGCAGATTGTAGAATTTTAGACATTTATAGCCACAGTTTTATGGTTGATCAATCCATCTTGACCGGGGAAAGTGAGAGCGTGAGCAAGGACGTCAAGGAAATCAAAGACAAGGAAGCAGTCAAGCAGGACCAGTCTAACATGTTATTCTCCGGTACAACTGTCAGTGTTGGACATGCTCGGGCTATTGTCGTTTTAACTGGATTGAAAACTGCCATTGGAGATATACATCGGAGTATCGTCAGTCAGATCTCAGAGCCTACACCGCTTAAACAGAAACTCGATGATTTTGGTGATTCTCTTGCTAAGGTCATAACAGTAATATGCATCCTGGTCTGGCTTATCAATATCAAGAGTTTCAATGATCCGGTGCATGGTGGGTGGTACAGGGGTGCTATATACTACTTTAAAATAGCTATAGCACTTGCAGTGGCAGCAATTCCAGAGGGCCTTGCTGTTGTAATAACGACATGCCTGGCTCTAGGCACGAAAAAGATGGCTAAGCGCAATGCCATCGTGCGTAACTTACCAAGTGTTGAAACTTTGGGTAGTACTAGTGTTATCTGTAGCGATAAAACTGGCACTATTACAACTAATCAGATGTGTGTTTCAGATGTTGTTTATTTCGACGCAGAGATAGATGCGGTTGAACTTAAAGTGACTGGGATTGACTATAATCCGGATGGACTAGTCAACAGGGCAATTGATGGCACAGCTCTCAAGAACCCGGCACAATCATCCCGGCTAATCGAGGCTGTTGCACAGGTTTCGGCTTTATGCAACGATTCACAGATCACGTACGATACAAAGCACGATTCATTTGGCTATGTCGGCGAACCAACCGAAGCTGCTCTAAAGGTCTTAGTAGAAAAACTTGGAATCCCGAAGAGCGATATGGGGAAATTGAACAAGCTTACCCCTTGTAATGAATATTATGAACAAGTTTATCCCCGGCATGAGACCTTTGAATTCTCACGAAACAGAAAATGCATGTCAGTTCTGGTGCAGTCAGGGAACCTTCAGACTTTGCTAGTCAAGGGTGCACCTGAGGCAATAGTAGAACAATCTTCCTCTATTCTTTACGACAATTCTGATGGCAGAGTTGCTTTCCGCGACCTGGACATTAGCAGTAGAAAGGTACTGCGACAAAAAGCTGCTGAGCTGGGAAAACGGGGTCTAAGAGTGATTGCATTGGCAATGAAAGAGAATATTCAGAATACTGCAATCGAAAAGATAGGCAACAATACTCGTGATTTCCAGAATCTAGAAACTGATCTGCGTTTTATTGGATTTGTTGGTATGCGAGATCCCCCTAGACCCGGTGTGCAAGATAGTATTGAAGCTTGCAGAAGCGCTGGAATAAGGGTTATCATGGTCACCGGAGACAGTATCGATACTGCGGAAAGTATAGCACGCCAGATTGGACTTATCGAAACAGGAGAGTCATCTGAAGGTCTTATTTGCACCGGAAGAAAGTTCGAGTCACTGGGCGAAGCTGATCGATTGGATATTGCGAGAAAGGTTAGAATACTTGCTCGAGTTGAGCCCATGCATAAAAGCATGCTGGTCGATTGCTTGCAAAGCGCTGGTGAGGTCATTGCGATGACCGGAGATGGTGTCAATGATGCACCGGCGTTGAAGAAGGCGGATATTGGAATAGCAATGGGCTCTGGAACTGATGTAGCCAAATTTGCGGCTGACATGGTATTGTTAGACAATAACTTTAATACCATTGAAGCTGCAGTGGAGGAAGGACGAGCAATTTACTTCAATACCAAGCAGTTCATTCGGTATTTAATCTCATCCAATATAGGCGAGGTTGTGTCCATATTCCTCACTGTATTACTGGGTCTTCCGGAAGCACTGATACCCGTTCAATTACTCTGGGTGAATCTTGTTACAGACGGCTTGCCGGCCACTGCGTTGGGATTCAACCCACCAGATAATGAGATTATGATAAGGCCCCCTCGGCCAAGAGACGAGCCTTTGGTAGGCCGTTGGTTGTTTTTGCGATATCTTATCGTAGGACTATATGTTGGTGTTGCAACAGTTTTTGGATATGTTTGGTGGTTTGTGCTATATTCTGGTGGGCCGAAGATTTCGTTCTACGAACTTTCACATTTTCATAGCTGTGCTGAGCTGGGAAACAGCTGCGAAATATACACAGGCCAGCCGTCTATCCATGCTTCGACAATGTCACTTTCTATTCTCGTTGTGATTGAAATGTTGAATGCAGTTAACAGCTTGAGTGAGTCTGACAGTCTACTCGCATTTCCCATCTGGAAAAACCTTTATTTAGTAGCCGCGATTGCTCTATCACTTGCACTACATGGACTGATATTATATGTTCCTTTTCTTCAGGATATCTTTTCTACCGTTGCACTGAACGGAGAAGAGTTGTGGGCAGTTTTCTGGATAAGTTTGCCAGTTATTGGTATTGATGAGATTTTAAAGACTATAGAGAGGGCTTATATCATTCCACATAGATCTAAGGTGGTTCGGCCTGATTTCGAACGCAAATCTCAATAGAAAGCTATAGATAGACACTCCTTTTCCTGTTTACAGTCAAGGTCTATTAGAACTATTTACATTGGACCATTAACTATTTACATAACCATATCATTTGAAAGTATCTGTCAGGGCCTTCTCGAACTGTGCTACTTCAGGATCCATTGGCAATTTTGAAATCTCCAACTCGCGTTCTGTCGCTCCGAATTTATCCTTCATTGACTTCGAGAATTCACCGATAGATGAGACGTCCATCGTCCACGCCACACTCGTTACCGCAAAGGAAAAGCAGGAAATGGCTAGAAATGTAGCATTTCCCACTGCGCTCAGGGCTTCTCTAGCCATATTGAATGATGGTGGCCGGTGGTTTGACTCGAAAAGCTTAGGATTAACTGTGGAAATTGGTTAGATGTTCATACCAAAAAAATGGCTAGAGAGGATCGCATACATTTCCTAACTTTCACAGCTCTTCTTGTTACTAGTCCAGAAACCGTTGCTATTAAGCCTGTGCCATAGAAGGCAATCATTTGGTTGCGACTGCGCGCAGTCAAATCCTGCATGCTGGCACGAAGAAATTGACTACTTCTCAAGTTCAAATGGAAAATGGGTTCCGACATCTTACCATTTAACTCTATATCACCAAATGCATCCACAAATATCCGAGAGAAGAAGAATATGTCAGTTACAATAACATAATATGATGTGACTTAACTAATACCTCTATAGTCTGCAAGCAATTTCTAGACGCCCTGGAGGAGTGTCAGAGTCAAGGATTTCTGCACCGGGCACTTGGCAACTGTGGGAAGCTAAACCAAGAGCTTACTTTATGTTTGAGGGCTGAAAGACTAGAGAGACAGAAAAAGCATCTAGAGGAGGCCGAGGCTAAGAGACTTCAGATCGAGCAAAGATGGAAGGAAATGGATGAGGAGGAGTTTGGCAAAGATCTATACTTGAAGCCTGTGAAGCCTGAAGGCATGGGACCACTCAGCATCAAATCAAACGCCAATTCTGAAAGCTGATCTGCTCAATTTTGTGAATGGCGGTGAAGGGATTTAATGGCTCCCTGATCTTGTATAAAGATTATATCATGATTAATTTATTTTACTCTCGTACTCCTACTTTAATCTTGTCGAGTTTTAAGCAGTCGCTTGACTACCTTATCCTTAGTGATTACATATACAACAGCACCCCATCCACTTAAACAATCTCGATCTTGTGCATTAAGCAATGCTTGAGAAACAGTCTCAAACAACTCATCTGGTCCAAGATCTGGCTCCCATAGGGATTCGCACATACCAAAAAGCTGGTCAGATGCTGTGCCAGCAACAATAAAGTCTTTGGCATAATCTATGCATCCGATAGAATCAAATCCACAAATGAACGGTTTCTGTGATTTGGAGTTTATGCCTGCAACGATGGGGCCCACAAAGTAAGGGCCGAATCGCTTCTCGTATAGGGTCGAGGATACAAGATTCGCAAAAGTTTCTGGCTCAATCTTACGCTCTTCGCGCATTTTGTACAGATTTGTCTTCTCCTTGAAAACATCCGATAGCGTCAGAACATCTGTAGCCAATCCAACTAAACTGAGGTATACATGTCCGTAATCGAATATCTTCTCAAACTTGCCTGATACGCCCAAACCTTGCATTCCTAGTCGAAGATCACAAGCAATTGCAACACAATCCTTTCCTACCATTGCCACAGAGGCACCACCTATCAGATGTTAGTTCAATCACGATCAAGCGAAGCAAAAGACTGGTGGCGATCACGCCGCGAAACTACAACGAGCGTCACAATAAACACACCGGCTATCAGACTAATAGGCTAAAAGGTTGGGTGAAATGGAAAGAACATACCGTTTATCTCTGAGGGATTCGACATTGTTGCGTGTATTGGTATCTGTCAGTGTCTGCTGTTTGTAAGGTGGTCAACAGTGGTCGGTGTTAGGTGTTGAAGTTATACTTTGGGAGCTGGAACTTGGAACTTGCCTGAAACCCGCGAAAGATACTGTCTACAACTGCTATCACCGCTGTTTCAGTGTAACATTGATCTAGAATCGTAATAAATCTTTAATTAACTATCCGAAGCTACGGCAGGAGATATAAATAAGGATTTTCGAAAGCGTGAATCAGCCTGCTGATACACTGATCTCCCCTATCATATGCTGGCTTGGCTGTAGTTTGACCTCAAGAGCCGCAAGCTTCTCCTGGTTTGTAGAATCCAACTCTTTGGATTTCTCATATCGATCAGATATCGCTCGAGCCAGATTCTCCTTATACGTCTGGAACCTGATCACCTGCTGCAGAAGGTATTGTGACTTTTGTTCCCAGTTGCCATGAGCTTTGCTCCAATTAGGGCTCGATGGCGTGAAATAATTTAAAAGCTTTCCACGTAGTACGTTATGCTCGGAAAGCTCAGCCTCAGCTCTTTCAATATATTCACGTATATTGAGAAGCTGGCGCTCTTCATTTAGATCTGATACGATCATACTATGGCCACTGGGTCTCCATTGCTTTACCGTGAGCTGGTCGCCTGGTTTCCCGACAGTGGCTGATCGCTGGACAGTAGCATGGTTTGTAGCTGAGACAGCTGAGGCTAGTTGTGTATCATGTGTTTGTTCTTTCTGCAGAGCATTCCAACCGTACTCCATATTGCTTACAGGTTCTACAAAGGGTTCCTTTGAGAGACGAGAAGCCCAGTAATTACAGGTGTAAACGAATTCTTTAGCAATTTCTGGAGTACCAGCCTGAAACACAAGAAGGCCCCGCTGGGGTAAAGCTAATGACCATAATGCAGTATAACCATTCGCCTTCTTGGGAGGTGGGAGCTCCTGGGCGATGGTATGACAAAGATGGAAGGCATCAACCATATTAGCACTTTCCATCCAGTTTCCATCGCCTACAACTCCATTAACTGGTCCACTATTTTTGGTTGCGTTGAGGTCGAACCTGAACATCTTCAGCTGTCCTCTCTGGACAACCATAAACACTTGAACCCATTCCTTCTTCTTTGGCCTTTTGCCAGTCTTCGGATCAACATAAGGTTTGTACAACAAGAGACCTTCCTTTGCCCACGGAGCACCCAGCAATTCTAATTCCATCTCCTTTGCAAGTTCCAGCTCAATTTTTTCAAAGTTGTCAAAATCATCCTCATCAGGCGACGAGAAACTTGCTCCTTCCTCTTTTATCATTGAGTTCCATAAAAGGCCAGCAAATCCAACTGCATGACGATTCATTGCAAAGGAGAATGAGGTATCCGCTGAGAACACGGAGCCGAACGAGTCTCTTCTGACTCCGTCAGAGCCACGGTCAACTGTACTACCCGAACGATTCGCATTGTATGTCGACTTTCCTTGTCTAAACCGGCCAGCCATCCTACCAAAAAGAGACGAAGTTGAACCCTGATAGCCACCGGGGCCATCGTTATACATCGACGGAGTGGTTCCCTGTGATAGAATAGGCTTTAGATGAGCACTGCTTACAGATGGAGACGATACCGAATGCGTAGGTTTAGTGATATGCAATTTCAAAGGCTCTTTGGAAACTGAAGTATAAAATGACTTCAGAATGAATTCCAGTTGCAGATCCCATGGTCTGGTCCAAGGCTCTACGTTGCAATCGTCAACTAAGCTGAAAATATCATTTCCTGTAGCCAGCACCGTGGAACTTCGCTTGAGTCTTGCTGTAGATTTCGATATCCATGGTTCAGTTTGCGCTGGTTTCGCTTGCTTTATCGTTTCCAAAGTATTCTGAACGAACGCAGTTCTTGAGATCTTCTTATTCGCAGAGTGTTCAATCGCGTAAAGGTCTGTATTTAACAATATTAGAGCATACGAAATTGCATAGATAACATTGTGATCATAAAACCCGTGTTGAGGATTTCTGTTTACCCAAGCTTTGGAAAAGGCTTCGATAAGTCTGTTAAGCTGCTGTGACTCTCCCTTGAGATATAACTTGTCGCAAAGAAGCTTCAGAGCTGCTAGAATACTCTTTGATTCAAATTCAAATAGCGCCATGTAAGTTTCAAGGGTGTCCCGGTTATAGACTTCGTCACCGCCCAACCAGCAGGCATACTCATCCTGAGACAAAAATGAAGCAGTACCTGAATATAGCCGGTGTGCTAAAGAGTCCTGTTCTGCTGTCTTCCGCTTCGTATACAAGACTTCCGATATAGGAGACTGGATATCAGCTCTAGAGGAGCTTTCAGTTATCATATCGTCCCCATTCGTTGAGACTGAAGTGACTGGACTACTTGTCTGAGGTCTGTCGTAAAAAGAGATATCGGCTGCGCTCGTCTCAGGATCAGAATAATTATTGACTGAGGTAGAACGCTTGTGGCCATTGCTTTCTGAAGGCTTGTTCAGGTCATCCATTATCACCGGTAACTGGGGCTCGATGGTTGGAAGGTTCAAGCCTCGCGTTTCAGGCTCGATAGATAATGCAGCAACATTGTTCGGTCCCTATTTCCAATTAGCACTGTAAATTAAAGAATAAAGCGTGTATATTTAGAAGCTTACCACCAGTACGGCATTGGCTACTGCATTGTTATTTGAATTCCCCACCATTTTCTCGGATGGTTCCTTGAACGCAGACACTTTGGCCACAGAAGCTACGGTTCGTGATCCAGAGTTTCCGGCATCTCTCGAGAAAAGCCTTCTAAAGAATCCTCCTTTACGGGCGGGTTGACTGTGACTTTCAGACATTATATTATCGATCGATCTCACCTATTCTCCCCCTTGGCAAGATGCCAGGATTTACAACTTGAACTCCGAATTGATTGAGAAGCCGGCACCTGTGCAGCAAATATTGACTAGAAAAACACAAGTTTCTGGTTTCCAATTGGATATAGTTGTAACTTCGCGAGTTGTAGTCGTGAACCGGATAGAAAAATATAAATATTTTAAGGGGTTGCAAAATCGGTTCCACGCTGGCTGAACGCACATGCAAAGAGTTAAAATGCAGCAGAAGGCAAAGTTTCTGCAAGCTTTCCGCTTTACACTTCTATAATATATCTGAAGTCAAGTAGTGGATATGTATTATGTATCCCCTTGTGAATATTAGTATGAGAAGCTAGTCAAGCTATTGCAGTTGCATAAATGATTGAAAATAAAACCCCAGCTATCTTACTGATAATGAGTTCATCGCAGTTCAGGAGGTGAAAATTAGCCCGAAACAGCTAAGATCGGGGCCCGGCGAGATCGATCTGATAGCCTGCATAAACGGTGCTTGATAGTACATCATCGAAGAAGAGCCTGCCTGCAATGCTCTGTATAGAAGGTGAATATGTAGCATTCTGAATCTGCGTCTTGACATTGCGCCCAGGAAAGGCCTGAAAGGCAATATAAAGTCTTGCAGTGCTGGAAGCCAGCAAACCTTGGGTTCAAAGATATGAGTTTACGCATACGTAAAGAGCCTCTTTCAACCTGTGTTCTTAGCCGGCTACCTCGTCGACGAGACAATAAAGTGAATAACTACAACCTCGCCGACGTTATCAGCTCGACACCATAGATCCTGAGTCTTACTAGTGTTATGCTGCATTCAGAGGTACTTGTTCAATCGTACGTTGCACAGGTCAGGAGAAAACAGCTAACAAGAACAGGCCACTAGCAGCTGAAGACATGGGCCAGTGACCTCATAGCTCGTCGTTCCCATACACTGGACATAAAATAGACTCGTAAAACCGATATTCTAAGTCTGTGCTGAGAGGTATATAGCTTGAATTACAGCGACCTCAGCCATAATCAAATATAGGTATTATCTACATCGTTAACGGATTCCTTGAATTATAGCGATCTAAGCCCCAATATTCATGGTCCCGCAGCATAAGCACATTATCGTGAATGATTTTGCCGTATGCAATTATACTCATTCTCTGTTGGTTAATATCAGAAAAACATGACTAAAACTTTACACTAGTCGCGTTTCGAACCGGCGTTATTGCGGAACTGCAAAAGCACCATTTGCGTGAAGCAGCACTTTGTTTACAAAACTTAGACGCCACCACGACACGACGCGTCAAGCAGATTCCGGACAAGAAGTAATGGTCGAAGCCGATATTGCAGTTGCTCCAAATCCAACCCTGGGGGAATATGGTCAGGAAGAGGACGAAGATGCATATGGGCCTGTTCCAATTTCTAAGCTTGAAGTAAGCTCTATGATCGAGGTATTTTCTTTGCATATATCTAACAGCCTTAAGGGAAACGGGATCACGGCGGGTGATATAAGAAAACTGACTGAAGCCGGATATAACACCGCTGAAGCTATTGCTTATACGTATGTATTTTAATGGACGCTTGGAGTGCTCTTCCACTTTACTTAACTGTGCCTCTAGGCCTAAGCGAGCTCTGGTGACTGTGAAAGGTATCTCAGAGGCCAAGGCTGACAAACTTTTAACGGAGGCCTCGAAGTATGTTCCAATGGGGTTCACGACTGCTACAGAATTCCATCACCGGCGATCAGAATTAATATCGATCACAACCGGTTCCAAGCAGCTTGACACATTGTTAGGTGGCGGCATTGAGACTGGATCTATCACGGAGGTCTTCGGCGAGTTTAGGACTGGGAAATCACAACTATGTCATACGCTCGCTGTGACATGCCAACTACCCATTGATATGGGTGGTGGTGAAGGCAAATGCTTGTATATCGATACTGAAGGAACGTTTAGACCAACCCGTTTACTTTCGATTGGAGCACGATACGGGCTTAATGGCGAGGATGCCCTCGACAATGTTGCGTACGCGAGAGCCTACAACGCGGACCATCAATTTGAACTGCTGAGTCAAGCTGCATCTATGATGGCCGAATCCAGATTCTCCCTGTTGATTGTTGACTCCATTATGGCTTTATATAGAACTGATTATGCCGGAAGGGGAGAGTTGTCGGCTCGTCAAACGCACGTCGCTAAGTATATGCGAACTTTGCAGAGGCTGGCTGATGAATTTGGTATTGCTGTGCTAATAACTAACCAGGTTGTTGCTCAGGTTGATGGCGCTGCTTCCATGTTTAATGCCGATCCTAAAAAACCTATCGGAGGAAATATCATCGCGCACTCTTCGACAACTCGTCTTTCTCTTAAAAAGGGCCGTGGTGAACAGAGAATATGTAAGATTTATGACTCGCCTTGCTTGCCCGAATCTGACTGTGTATTTGCAATATACGAGGATGGCATCGGTGACCCCAAGGAAGAAGATGCTTGATTCATGGGAAACAAGTGTAATTTTAATTTTTACATTTTACTTGCAGGTTCCGCTGTTTTTATTTTATTTTCAGGCTTTACTATTACTATATACATGCAGCTAATGATTATTTTATCTAATATGTCCGGTTATGAAGCAGGTGGACTCTATATCTTTGGACTTGGAAGTCCGAGCCGCTGTGGAGGAGCTGGCAAAGCTTTGTTGAACTCTCGAATTACCATCTCACATTTTACTTCTCTGCACAAATCTCGTCGCTCAGACACAGGAAGTTTGGGCATGAACTCTGTACCGGACGATCTTTCAATGGACTCCAGCGGGACATAAAATGACTTTAACGGCGTTGTATTATCAATTGTAGCATTGGGCATAACAAACGCACCCACTGCAACACCTCGACGTGGAATATGAGAGAGTATAGGTTCCTCGCCGATAATTACTTTAAAAAAGTGCGTAGGAACTGCAATATTTGGCGGGTTTCCAATGACCTCGTAGGTGACGCGCCATTTCCCATCTACATCCTTTTTCGGCAAATACAAAGGGCCAGTAATGATTCTAACAGAGTTATACGAACCTGTGAGGTCTCTGCAGAAATTTTCGAAGTGTGCCCAGTAATCCCTGTTGAAACCCTCTCCTACCTGGGGACACATATTGGACAGGAAAAAGGTATCATCCATAGCTTCCTGGGAGAATTTAGCATCGGCTGCTGGCACCTGGTGCCCTCGATCATACCCACTCCTAAAATAATCACGTAGGAGACCCTTAAAAATATCAGGAATGGCATTATCTTCCTTAAATACCGAGTTCTTCCGGTTGCCTCCATCTGCTTTTAAAGATTGCTTTGTAATATGCTCAACAACCCAGCCAGGGTTCCTCATGCGACGATCATAGCAGCTCACAAAACTTCCTCGCTGGGCTATATCATGGACTGGGCCTGGAAATCCATAGCGCTCAAAATATGCGGTCGGGTTCACCAGTGTAGATCTAGCCACCACTGCTGCGGTACTAAGATCTGAGGTTAATCGATTGGGATTTGCAGCTGGCAAATCAACCGTTAAAGTCTCGTGTGTTGAGGGATCCACCTTCTTTGAAGAGTCTGAGCTTCCCCAGAGTCTCATTTTTTGCAAGTTAACTGTAAGTGATTGTGAAATTGTCAGCCGCAGATTCAGATCGGATTTAAGATGGTTTTGAACAACAGGTTGTGAGGCTCTTTCAAGTTTACATAGCATACATACTACAGTTTCTTATAAAATAACGTTTAAGCTCCAAAGGACTTCAGTTGGATTCGCGCGTCTGGCTCGTCGCTAGTATCATCCAATTGGTTCTTATTTGTTTCATCCGCGTGTGCACCACCGCGTAACACGGCTTCCAAAGAAGCCCTCTGAACTTCGCTAAGTCCACTTTGAACCACCGATTTAAACGTTGATCCATTGTACTGAGCCAGCTCGACTAGCTTGGCATTAACGTACTGAGACCTTTTTTCTTTAGATATTCCGTTGGACTCGTCGTCCAAGAAAAATATCAAAGTCGGCAATGTCAGTGAAAGCCCAATGGCAATCTGTGACTCGGGCAAACTCTTTGTGAAATTCAACAGAGCATCGTTTACCAAAACCGGGATAACATTCGCCGATTCTTCGGAGGTTTTACCATTCTCCTCGAATTCACTGGGGCTTCCTCCTGCTGCTAAAGAAATCAGAGCTGGCAAAGTCCTCTGCGCGAACACCTTGCCAGAGCGATATTTCCCGCATGTTACCAGAACTGTCTTCACACACTCAACGCTTACGATGCTCAGTTGAGGAACACTCACGTTTTCCATCAGTAGTGTTCCTAACTCAGCTAGACACGCACTCTCATTTTGTAACTGCTCAGCAAATGATGTAGTCATAATCACAGCCGAAAGCATGCAATTTTTCCTCTTGGCTATCCCTTCCTCAGTTAATCTAAATAAAAGCGTTAGAAAAATTGGAGCTATTCAACTCTTTAAAGCCAAAGACTTACGGGGTGGATCTGAGTAATTTCAAAATTTGCGACACTGCCACGATAACCTCCTGGTCTATTACCTGAGCTGTTTCAGAAGACAAATTCCTGGTATTTACCATTTTCTGTGCTAACTTTCTCTGAACAACAAGTGCATATGGTACGACATTTTTCTGGCAGGCATCGTCCTCCAATAAGCGGCCAAAGACATACAGCAGGCAGGCATACAGATCAACTTTAATAATGCGTGGAAATGCACCGATCATTTCCACCAGGTATTCGAAACACTCGCGTATTAGGGCCAATTGATTTGGATCATTTAAAGCTTTAATAGCAATAGGTGCTTCACTATCCGACAAGTATGGAAAAATATTTCTCACCGCCAGCATAGCCACTCTAAATAATTCAAACAATTGGTCAATATTTTCCGATATATCCTCTTCGATGCTTTCCGATCCATCAGGCATGGGCTTAGAAGCACCAGGATGATTGATACACATGGTGTACACGATACTGGCGACAACGCGCCGCTCACGAACAGTTCCTATCACAACAATGCGATCAAGCGCGTCAATGGCTTCAGCAAATACAGCGTCCTGGTATATCGCAGTCCCACTAACTGATGGATGCAATATCCGCTTTAATGCTATCAAAACTTTCAGTCGGTGTTCTGGTAAGTCATTTCCAGAATTCACAGGTCTGACTAGAGCTTCAAAACATAGTCCAAATAAAACAAAGAAAAAAGCAGCAGGCTCATTGCTATACTTGATTCCATCATCTCCATCAGAGGAGATTCTTTCTCGCTCGTCCAAAATATCAAATACAAGTTTATTATCCCGTTCGATCAACGATGCAATCGCATCCACAAGCTGGAGCCATGACTGCATGTAAGTAGGTAGGGCACTAGCCCGAGAAAGCGCCGAGTACATGTGATCTATGGATCCACTTAGAGAAAACCCACCACCAGATAGTCCTAAGGACTGCTCCGGCTCAAATCTAAGTTTTGCATACTCTTTGAGCGAAGAGATCCAAAGCGGAACCAATGAAGGGACATATGGATTTACAACCTCGATAAGGTAATCCTTATTAGAAGTCGTACTGGATACTTGAAGATCTGCCCACAGGGAAAGCACGGCAATTCTTAGCATAACTTGCGAATTTGGACTCAAAGCTTTTAAATCACCAAGAGAAAACTGCGCTCCCGAGCAGCTTTCAAGCGCAGTAGTAAGAAGCTTCAGAATCCTGCCCATGCGATTAACATTCTTAATTATACCACTACCAATGAAAGTCGCACATACTTTAATAGCCTGAAATGCCACTTCAGGAGAACTGTCCGCTGAAAATGCAGGTGTGAGAGCTGAACTGATTTGTGCCTGGTACTGTTCTAATAAAGCCACCTCGTGGAAATCGGGATCAACTAGATCGTGCAGCTCTGTCAGAATTTCATCTAGTAGAGATAATCCAAGTAGTCTCAATTCCAAAACTGTTGCAGTAGCTGCAGAGAACGCTGCTTTAATCAGGTCGCCAACTTTTGCGACCAGAGGGCTATTATCCCGCTCCGCTAGGGTCTTTCCTCTTAAGTGCATCTGAATCAGCATCCTGAGAAGTTTAACTGCCAGCAGACGCGTCTGCCACTTAAGAGGCTCATTTTGCGAACTGCCGTCTTCTTTGTCATTTTCATTTCCTGGATCAGCAAAAGACTCGCCTTCCTCATCTCTGAGATCAATGTCACCACTAGAACCCTTTTCAGGCAGTGCAGGCTTGAAACTTTTTCTAGGTTTGAGCAGCACAGCTTGGATACGCTGTATCCATTCCATTGGCTGTGTCAGCCCAGTGTGCTCCATCCAACTCTCTATAAACTTCGAAAGTTCAGCTCTGGTTGGATCACTATCATACGCTAGCCAAACATCAATTTCTAGGTCTGTCCCAGCAAGTCGAAAAACTTCAACGGATTGAAGTCGTATAATTTGATAAAGTGCATCAATTGCTACATCTCGCAATAATGACTCCTCACGAATGAGCATTTCTCTATGAATGCGCTGTGCAAATATGCGCATATTGACCAATCCAGGAGAAAATATCACAAGCTGCTGTATGCAACGATGTGCCTCAACAACTACATTCAAATCCGTTGACAGCTCAAACTGGTTGACCAAAGTCAGGACATATTTCTGCACTTTAGGTGAATCCTGCAACTCGGGGCCAAGCAGGTTTATTAATGCTCGGACACACCGCGCAATTATCCTAGTTGTTGAAAATTCGACATCCAAGTTGCTAGATGCAACAGAGGAAGGCTCATCACCATGTGACTCCAATACGTAAAGCTTTCCTAACGTCGCAAGAGTACTCGAAGCAAAGTTCGAGAAGCTCATTCCGGTGCTTTGAATTGTTACTGATATTGCTTCTAAGGCCCAGAAATGTACAACCGGGTGAGGATCATTGGCCAAAGACACCAACACCCCCAACACTGTCTTCAAATGGAGACCTGCAAACATCCCCCCCACGCACTTTAGAACTTGGCTAAGAGCCAGCGAGCATCCTGCTCGAGCATTTGGATCTCTGTTGGAAACGATTTCATCAACAAGATATTTGATGTTTTCTGTAGTGGTAGATGAGCCACCGATAGAACAGAGCATCCCCATGCTTTCAGCTGCAATGTTTCTTATAAAGGGGTCGGAAACGTCAATAGTCTTCCTTATGAGTTCCGTAAGAACATTTATTACTTTGGCAGACTTGAAAGATTCACGGTGAACAAAGCTCGATGTAGTAATATACTTAAGAGCTTCATGGATAGTCACCACTGAGTTTATAACCACCGCATCCTTTCGGCCAGCTTTTTTAGTTCCCTGATTTAATGTCGCCGGCAAGAACGTTTGAAGTTGTTCCAAAATACTTTCTTGAACTTTTGGTGTCTGCATCGGCAAAAGCGTGGTAAACAGATCGATTGAAAGATCTACAACTGATGTAGCAACTGGAACGCACGAAATTAATAAATCAGAATAGTCCTTCGTAAAAAAAAGTTGCTCAGCATCATATTCTGGGCTCGATATTATAGGCTGCTTCAGGTCTCTCTCTAGTCGATCAATCCAAGCCACCTCAGATATCCAATGCTCTTGCTGTTTATCTCTTAAATTCTCCGTAGTATCTGCTCCTCCTGCAGAGGTCGCTCCCATCGTAACCTTCTTATCAACTCGAAGCTCAACAATTCCAAAGCCGTGAACCTTGCTGGTCAACCCAAATGCATTATTGTCCGCTACATCCCAAATTGAGTCTATCGCACCAGTTCCAGCCGCGATAGCAGTGCTAATTTTAGAGCCAGTGTACCTATCAACGTCAGCAAATGCCATCAGCGCCGACGTGAGGACATTCGCAGGCAAAGCTTCACTGATACTACCTTGGTGCGACAAATGGAAATAACCCTGTAGAACTCGTCTCCTTACCATTTGCTGATAATCCTGTAAGGTAATGGAGCGGTCCAGTTGATGACCCGGGTCATCGTCTTCGAGCCTGCGAGAAGGAATAGCACTTATAAATGACGAAGTGTTCAACAGCATCACTCCAATCCTGCGCGACACGTCTGGTGTCACAAGCTTTGCATTGAAGGAAAGAAATGCAACTATGGACGTCAAGGCATAATGACGGATATGCAGCATATAATTGAGTTCTAGCGTGCTCCGGTCCGATGGTTGGTCTTTCCCAGCAGGTTTGAACAGGGCCGCCTTCCATAGCAGCAACAGCTGAGATAAATGAACCTTAACGAAATTTGGACCAAGAGGCATAAGTCCACTAAGAAGAAGCCAGCCTATCTGTACCTGTGTACTTACAGTTGCAACACTTCCATTTCCCTTTAATAGTGAAGTCGCAGTGGTAAGGATCCGAGAAATCAAATTCAAAGACGTATACTGGGGGTGGTCATTTGTCAATCCCACCAATAACGAAGTCATGTACGCGAACCCAACAATTTTATCGCCTGAGGACTCCTTTTTCGCAAGCTTAGGGGATTCTTGGTTTATATAGCCAAGCCCAAAGGTAAGCAATGGAATCAACAATGACGGCACTGCACTAACTAGCGCTCGAAGACACATCGAACCAGCAACTTTGACGGAGTAACTCGGATGGGTCAGAACCTGTACTACTGCACTCTTCAATGTCTCACTTGCAGGTGAAACTGCAGAACCCAAGCCTTCAATTAAATCAGTAATGCATTCCAGAGTACCCACAAGAGTTTCTTTTGTCGGAGCAACCTGATACTGTAGGACTGGAGGATAGTTTTTCAATATTTCATTCGTTAGAATCTTAATAGCCGCAAGCTGACCAAATTCACCCAGAAGTTTCTTCGAAACCACTTCTACTAAGACGAACTTTGCGTGCTTCTTTGCGGCCAGAGATGCATACTTATTGAGTCTGATATGTGCATGACCCAAAATATCTACTAGCAGTGTCGAAGCAATTTCAAAAAACCTTGATTCTATCAGCAATTGATCGATATCCATTAAGAAACACGACAAAGACTGAATCACTCCGACTCTTGTTCGTTGAGTGACACCGCTCTGTATATATAATGCTGAAAATTGCTTGAGAGCGTCCGAAAAAGTCATTGTATAGTATGAAATGGACTTCTGCCGGGAAAGAGTACTAGGTGTTGGCGAAGAAGTCCTGCTAGGTTTATCCTGCTCGTCCTCCTCTTCCGCAGCCTGCTTGCGCGACTTGGTCTTTTTAGGGACTGAGTGATTATGTTGCTTGGCCGCAGAGAGCTTTTGTAATTGTATCAGTGAGCGTGAGAAACTCTTCGCTGCCGCCTGCCTAACTAAGCCCGAACTGTGCTCAAACGCTTTTTGTACCAGTGACCGGAAGCTTTCAAATTCAGACGTTCCTTTAAACATAACCCTTGTACAGACGAGAGCAGACATCACATTAAATGCAGCAGCGGAGACTTTTGTAGACTTGTCGCTAGTGAGGGCCTTTGCATGCTTCCAAATCTCCTTCGGTAGAGAATCGTCGTAGGTGCCACCCATCGCATTTGTGACCTTAGCAAGAGATTCCAAAAGCGCATATCTATACCCTGCATATGATAAAGATCCTTTTAAGTTTTTTACCAGTGAGATAGCTGTCAATGGTGCGACCGACACGATCTAAATCCGTTAGTTCTGCTGCAAAAGGCGCCATACAAATAGCCGGCCCACTTACCCCTTGACCAGCTGATTCAAATAGAGATCCGAGCGCAACGGCAGATATACTAGATAATATTAGCATCAATGTGAAATAGAAGGCAAAGGAATATTGGCGTACTGTTTCAATTCATTGTACTTGTCGGCCCTGCCGGAGTTCAAATATGAAAGGAGCTTGTTAGCTGTCTCATAGAGATCCTTTACCGATGTATTATTTTCATAAACGATCTGGTATGTTCTTCCAATATTAAGTCTAATTGCCTTTGTGGAAAGTGCAGTCCTGTCCTTGGACTTTTCAACATATTGCAATAAACTTCCAACTTCCGTGAAGACGAAATGTTGATGATCCCCAGTTATCGAAGTAGTAGACTTCAGGGCCACAATGACTTCATTGAGCCAAGAGAGGATGCCATAGGCCTGCTTATCCGCAGGGAGTCCTTCATAGTCACTGACATCGAACTTGTTCCCATAAAATGATGTATCCCCCTGCGACATTGTAAACGCAGCCGGCAAGATTTGGTTGAAGTGGTTGGCAGAGTACTAAGCTTGGGAACAAGAATGCGGGTGGATGTTGGAGGAAATGCCGACGATCTCACTATCGCAAGGCAGTTCAAAAGGGCGGAAATATATATAGACATTCATAAATAGGATATAATACAAATTAAAATCTTCTGCGCCAGGTTTACGTTCAAGAGACCCAATCCATTCAAAGCAGCTTTAAAATGGTGATAGTCCGGAGTCCATCCATCCCAGAAAGTCATCCCCGTTCTCATTCATCCAGTCAATGCCCTGCATGAGTGTGTCTAGATGTAGAGGGTCATTCGAAGCACCAGTTGTACCGAGCAGAGCATTAGTCTGATCTAATGGCATCAGCGTTGGTGCCATTTCTGCCGGCGTCTGGGTCCCTGAGTTCCCGACGGATTTAACGGGCAGTTTTGTGCTACCTATTCTCTCATTGGAAACCGGTGTAACTGATTTCGCAGGTGTGTCCTGTCTTTCGGCCAGAGCCGGATTCAAGCCATTTGAAGGAACCGGGTGGAACGCGCCACTTGCAGCGAAAGCAGCAGAGAGCGAAGCATTGGGATGTGTCGGCACCAGAGTTGTAATTGTCGTCCCATTAGGTGTTGTTGTTGCATTAGTCGTAAAGTCATCTTTGGTAATCTGATTATAAAAAGGCAGTGGTGGTACTGATTCCAGGTGTGCGAACGCAGGAGGGTTCGGGCCAATCAATGGCTGAGGCATAGCGGGTGTGATATCACCGCTTGCAGTATCCTTCTGACTAGCGCTTCTTCGTCTGGCTTCATGTACAGCCCATATAAGCTCGTAAAACATAGAAGCAGTTAAATGCGATCTCATTCTTGTCACTATTCCGGGAGCCTGGGTTAGCAGATATGGATGTGTAATTATCACGAAGTTGAGCTTCTCAAGAACTTTCGCAGTCCGAGAGATATCATTCTCTAGGTCTTTCCAAGCTGTGAGCATATTTCTGAACTGCCGATGGACTGTAACTACAGACTGCCGAGCGCTCTCTACGTACTGCGTAGGTAGCATCGGAGACAGATGAAGACGAAACAGAATGAAAGCTGCAAATGAAACAGGCTGCCTCATGTATATGGGATACTCAATTATCCTCCTCTTCTCTGAAAGGCCAGACATGAGAGTTATTACTCTGGTTGCGCTGTGAAACGCGTTAACCACATATTTAGCCTGCTCGTCGTTTGTCGTATTTCCAGGCAAAAATGAAAAGCAGCATATCATCATCTTGACATATAAATAAAAGATTTCAACCGAAGGGTCTTCCAGCACCAGTTCGGCCTTGAGTCGGTTTAAGTCCTGCTCAAGGATAAAAAGGGTGGCATATCTGCTTCTGGCCTCCAAAAGCCCATCGGGAGTGTCAACAGTTGTTCCAACAAGGCTTACTAACTTAGAATAAAAGACTGTAAGCTTAAGCAGCGATCGAAATTTACGTGGTAGAGATTCGTCAGTCAATGCTGTCTCTACTAGATAATCGACTTGAAAGTTCGGAGGGAGTCCGAGATTCGCACTCCATACATGCTCTGAAAAATATGTGGCCAGCCAAGTACGTGTCCTCCACTTCTCGGCATCTGGCAGACTTGTTTGTGTCCTAGAAAACTCATAGATAAATTTACCTTTGTGGAGACCAAGTTGCATTCCGAGGCTCTTCGCCAGTCCCACAAATCTATACGAGCAGTCATCCAGTACTTTCTCATTCGGCAAAGGCCAAGTCCCCATTATCAGCAGAGCCTGAATTATATGGGCCGAGCGTGGTGTCTGCATCCAGCATGTCTCAATTGCCAGTTGCTTAATCAAGTCGCAAAGACTATAGTATAGCGAGGGCTCCGGCTCCGACAGAGATGCCGTCAGGCAAACTGTCCAGAAGAGTAGCTGAGATTGCCTATAGAGCTCCGATGCCGAGTTTGACTGAATAATTGGTAAATATGGTATATACTGCGTCATAAAACGATAATGCAGCTCATCTGCTCTTTCCCGAGATAGTCTCACCTCACCCACGATAAACTCCTTAACTTCGTTATCCCTTCCGGGAACCATCCGAGTAGTCACTGGAGCATACGGCTTTTTCAAACGCCGCTCTGGAGGAGAGTAACCCTGCAGGGGCTTCTCAGGGATGAAAACTGGCTGGTCTCTTGTCTCATGACTTCCTAGCCTAGCTGCGCCAACCGCGATGGCAGGAGAATCCTCATTCATTAGTTGCGCATGGAACGACGAAGATGCCTCGTCCTCCATTTTTATGTCTATCGACGGGCTTCTCTGCGAGGTCATAGGCGAATCGGTAGGTATGCTAGAGGACCCGTTGCTGGAAACAACAGACATTAAGAATGCTTCGCGCTTTTGGAGAGACTCAACCTGCTGGCGTAAGGTAGATAAATCATCACGCAAAGTTTGAACCTGACCACCTTTTTGCGGCCTGAAGTACGGATCAACTTTGCATTTCCGCTGAAGCCTGGCACATCTACTACAAGGTCCAGGGAATGTTTCCGATGCATCGCACTTGATTTTTTGTTGCCGGCAGTGGGTACAAGATCGGATGGGTCTAGTCTTAATCGAGTCTTGTCCTTGGTTCGGTGAGGCTGAAGATTCACTATTATTTTTATCCTGGTGATCCATAAGATGAGAACCACCATACATATCTTTGTCTTGGACCGGCGCAAACGTGCTCATTGCGCCCGTTCTAAACTCCTAGGCGAAAAAGTGTCAGTTCTCGGCAAGTTGGCAGATCCGAACAGCGATTTTGCTTGCATATGTGGTGGTGGATATACTGTTGGGAACCTTGTTCAGGCTTGCCAACCTACTCCCCGCAAAAACATGTCCGAGTCCTTAGATTTCTAGGTGAAAGTCAATGATAGACGCTGAGAATCACGACTGAGGTTCGGCTCAGAAGAAAACTCGTTATTTCTCACAGTGTCAATTGTATAGCGCTTAAAATGCAGCCTGTATGTCAGAGCATGAGGGTTGAGTTCTGTGGTGCATAGCTAGCCGGCCATATCACTATGGCTAGTCGCAATGAACGAAGGTTCATTTTGCGAAATTGATCAGGGCTGGACTCGACTAGATGCGCCTTTTCCTGTTTTCGTTGTACAAGGCTCTCAATTACTTAAAAAAAAACATTGGGCGTGGTTCCAGTATGGCAGCTGAATACTAACAAAAACTTTTACTAGCATATATTCCATGGCCTCTGGCACCCCAGTGTTTAGTCGTAGATCTGGAATACATGGGCCTTGGCTGACCTTGGTTCTATTGAGCGGTAAAATCGATCTGAATACCGCCCGTGTTTTCCTTGGAGACATTTGAAAGCGCTGGTATATACGGGTCGGGTCGGTTACAGTTGACACAAGGTCTCGAAATGCTATTACTGGATAGCCCATCCGGCCATTACCTGTCCAGTATTAGATCATAATAATAATGATAATAATAATCTGTGCTGTTGGTTGTGGGAATGGATGATTTGATATAGCAAGAGATCAGCCGCCCATGCATATCCCCATAATGTGGCTCCAGGGGTGCCTGTCTTTCGAATATAAAACCCGTAGCAACCCGCTAGTTGTTTTCCTTACCTTCACATACCTCAGGTGTGAGATATAGTTCATATTGATTCATCTTTCATCCTCCACTCCTTTGGTTAGAAATAGGTAATGGGTTCCTGCTTCTCCATTGACAGAGTTACAACTCGGTCAGCACATACTCACGAGAAGAGTCGACGAGTTCTAGGTGGCCATGACAAATGCCGCGAGGATATACGACGTGGATCAACTTCCTCTGCTGAGAAGTCTAAGGATTTGTTCGTTCAGCCTCTGTATTCTATTCATAAGCAAGAACATCATACTCGCTACTCTCGCTCGCAGAGTCCTCAAAGCCCTGTGCCTACTTGAAACTGCCTCATACCAAATACTTGGTTCGGCGTTTAATATTCTTTATGTCAGATTTTATGCATACATATTGCTTCCGTGAATTCAATTCGGAGGAGTAACTAAAACTGTTGAAAAGCATCTTTTATTTAGATATCTGTGCTGTCCAGTTGCTTCATAGATGTAACTCAAACTTTCATTTTAGCTCTTAACTATCCTATACAATATAATATGACTTGTATTCGTCCGGATCTATTGTGCTGATCTATTTAGAGGGATCCTTGACATATCGCAGATATGGCTTGAGCTCACGAACATTCCCAAACTTGGTCTTGGCTGCCTCAGTGCTGACGCTCGGAGGAACAATCACATCCTTGCCAGAAGTCCAGTTCACAGGTGTCGCAATTCCATGAGCATCTGCCAGCTGCAGGGCCTCCAGTGCACGCAAAACTTCAGCAGTGTTTCTACCCGTGGAGGAAGGATAGACCATGAACAATCTAACCTTCTTGTTAGGATCAATGATGAAAACATTTCTGATGGTCATGACCATTCCTCCTTTAAGGTTCTTGAATCCCTCTTCGTCTACCATGTCATAAAGAAACGCAACATTTCGATCATGGTCTGCAATGATGGGGAAGTCGAAGCGCTTACCGCTTAGCTCTGTCTCCTCAATATCCTTCACCCATTCGCCGTGACTCTTAATTCCATCAGCACTCAATCCAATCAACTTAGTGTTCCTCTTGGAAAATTCGTCCTTAAGTGCAGAAAACGCTCCCAGCTCTGTGGTGCAGACAGGAGTGAAATCTGCCGGGTGAGAAAACAAAATAGTCCATGAGTCCCCAATAAATTGATGAAAGTCAATCTCTCCAGAAGTAGTCAAGGCCTTGAAGTTAGGTGCTACACTGCCGATTCTGATTCTTGGCTGAATCGAATTGTGTTGTTAGTTACAAAGTAGCAAAACTCGCTTAGCTTGTACACATACCTGGTCCTCCGCTTTAAACGAAGCGTATCTCAATTGCTGCACCAATCTAGAAGCAATAACTGGATTCCTTCGAGCGGCAAATATGGTTCCACGTGTAATAAACGATGACATGATATAACGGTCTCTAAGCTCTTCAGGAAATCTGTTGTGAGTGACGGTTTGAAATCTCCAAACAAACTCCGATATTTCACGTTCCAGAACCACAGGTGGGAAGACAGCCGAATAATAGCCGAGATCAAGTTAAGACCAGTCTTACAAATAGGTTAGAACATTAAATTCAGAACATAAATAACAAGAAAAATATAGCCTAACTATTCAACGTTCGATGTAGAACACTTAATCACGCCCTCTTTTCATCATCTCCTTGTAGACTTTCATCGTCCTCTAGGTTTTCTAGCTCATCGTCAATCATGCTATCAACCCAATGGACCTTCTCAGCGCCAAACTGAACGCCAAGCAAGTCTTCGATTTTATCTCTAAGTTGCCTTTTTGTCATGTTTTCCAAATCGGCCTGTCTCAAAACGTTATGAATAGTTTCTTTGATTAGCTCATCTCTGCTATCGTCGACCAAGACTTCGCCAAACTTAGGCTCAACTACTGCTGAGAAACGAGACGGAGCCATGCTCATCGGACGAGTCACTCCAGATACAAAAGACCCAGTCCTATTCATATCAGCATTGAATGTCGAGAATCTGTATTCATCCTTGGAGTACATTGAAGGAGCAGTTGCAGCTCCATCGTACAAAGCACTCTTGCGCACAGAAGACAGGTCTTGCATGTCATAGCCATACTCAGTGGCTAGTACTTGATTTTGAAGCCGTCCACGGCGCTCATCAAACACAATAGCCCTTTCTTTTCCAGGCAAATTGTTACGGATGGCGTAATCTTTCCACGGTTCCAATGGAACAGATTTAGGATCAAAGACCTCATCAACTGCGACTAGCTGTTTCCCTCCCTTTTCACCAACAACAATACGAGTATTTCCCCATGTGAAATTATCCATGTTCCAGAAAGAATAGATAGGCAACAGGAAGGAATGAACTGGATATGCAGCAAGATATATTATCATCCATCCAATGTGTTGCCATTGGCGCCTTAGAATAAATACTAGAGCCTGCAATCCGTAGACTGCCGCAATTAAAACAATAGATATGATAGGCAAGGGGCCCGAATGTGATGCAATCTTATAGATCAGGTATCCCAAATAAATAACGACAGATGGTAACATAAGAGTACCTACCAAGTCAATGAAAACAACCCCACGCATACCGATACAACAGAAACCGCACATATTGTCGAGTCGAAGCAGCTCAGCCAGATTGTGAACTGTCGAATTAATCCAACGACGACGTTGAGACAACAAAACACTAAACTTTTCTGGAGCTGCAGTCTTGCAGCATGCATCAGCCACAAAAGTATACTTCATCTTTGGGAAATACTTTGCCATGAGTGTCGTTAAATATCGGTCCTCTCCTAACGAGAATAGATTTTTCTTATGCAGTGTGTCAACATTAACAGTTGAATAGGCCTTGATAACCTCATCAGATATAATCAGAGGCTTGTATTTCTTCGCAGTTTTCAGTCGATATAGCGAGAAACAACCAGGTAGACAAGTAACGCTGCTGAAAATACTCTCAAACTGTTTTGTCAGATGATGCGAAATGAAATATTCGTATACCTGGATCATCGTAGCCCAACTCTTCTCCTCGTTCTGTAAACCAGTCTCGCCGCAGGTACCTGCAATTTTGCTGTCATTAGAACATGCGGCGACAAGTCTGGTGAGAGAATCTTCTGCGACACAAGTATCTGCATCAACCATGAACAAGTACTCGTAAAGCTCAGGGTCGACACCAACCACGTTATTTATCTGATGGAATATTTCCAACTCTAACGGACTCATAGGTTTCTGATAATGAACCCTATTCAAGAAGTTCATTACCATAATCTGCGAATCACGCTTACCTCTGTTTCCGGGTTTCGTTTTCTCATTCGGGCGACCACATTTGGCGACTACAACATAAGGAACAATGTTACCCTCGCATTCATACAGGCCTGAATAAATCTTGGCATAGTTCAGCTGGTTGGGGCCATCACCGATGGCTTGGTAGGGTAAGGCCGGTGGATCAGTCTTATAATCAACCCCTAACAGATCAAGAACAATTCTAGGGGTAGGTCGATCGTTTCCAGACCCGACAATCATACCATCACATATGATAAACAATAGTTTCCGTCTGTTGTCATACTTAAGGGATGTTAACGAATCAATGGCAAGTCTGAGCTCGTCCTCGCTTTCGGTATAGGCAGGAATCTGGCAGATAACAAACTTATCCTGAGGTGAAGGCAACTGCTTGCTACCAAATCTCAGAGAAGCCAAAAATTTAATAAGAGTAACAGACGTCAGAATGCCGGCAAGCACCAACAAAATGTAGTTGGCGACTTGACAACGGGCTGAGTCCCTAAAATCAATCTCAGCGACGCGGAAGGCATTCCTCATGCAATACAAGGATTCAGACTGAGTCGTGGAATCAAGAGTGCTAAACTGCTCTGTAATATCCTGTCCCTGTCCATTCTGAAACATGTCCACAAGTTTACTGTTGAAAAAATTCCAGGGCACATAAGCCTCAGCCTCGGTAGGGTCTCTGGTCGAGATAGTTATGAAGTAATTCGTCATGTCAAAAATCTCACTATTAATAATGACCCAGTACTGGTTATTGTCACCTTGCTGTTCCACATATTTTCTGGTAGCAACCATTTTTCCCTTAGAAAATTGTCCAATAGCCGGTTCAAACACTTGGTCATACCAAGTATAGTTATGCAAAGCGGTAGTCTCGCTTGGAACATAGTATTTACCACTCTTATGAATTGCATCTGGGTAAAGAACCAAAGAGACGTTGTAGTCCAACTCAATACTAGGATCAGTAACCAAATCTGGGCAGGCCACAGTTAAGGGTGGAGGAAAATAGTCTGAGATATCCAGCCCTGCAAATGGAAGCATGTTAGCAGAATTAGTCTTGATACCATTATCCGAGTGCTGTTCGCGATAGAACTTCGTGATATCATAGACATTACCATGAACTGCAACATAAAAGTCATTGGTACCTTGATGCGTATTTAACTCTTTCAGATTCCAAACTTTGTCGTAATCTGGACAAATGAACCGACCCAAAAATATCATGTAGAAAACGATGCCACCATTAATAAGGAATATAATAAAGCAAAGCACAAGCTTCTCTCGCCAGGCCATCCTCACATCACGACGCTTCATTCGCATGATATACTTTAGGAAAGGGCTAGGTATCCAAAATGTCATCAGCCAGACAAACCAAACCCATGCTTTTCTTTCAAATGACATTTCCACAACTTCAACATGTCTTCCACCGGCCTCTTGCTCTACATCTCCCCCATACTTCTTTAGGTAATACTCATCGTCGTATTCACTGTTTACATCGTCGTCATCGTCTTCGTCTTCATTGATTCCAGTGCCGGTCGCATATACACCGCTTTTCTTATATGCAACTGCAGCTGCTTCCTTGGCCGATCTGCTAGGTGAGACAATAGAAGCATCGCGCTCATGACCAGCAAGCAAGTTTGCATTAGAGTCGACGAAGGAATTACTTCCATACTCGTCAGCGTTATAGAACTTGGCTACTGGCTCATCTGTCTCATATGGATTTACAGCGCTGCCGCTATTGACGCTGTCTAGTCCAGCTTCGAGGTCTCTCCAGACACTCTCAGAAAGCCACAAACGGTTTGAACCACAATGGAACTCAGTAGATGACCATCCTTTATCCTGTCTAGCCCAATCTTCTAAGTTGAAAATACCAAGATTCGGAGGCAGAAGAGGAGAATAACGCTCCAAAAACTCGTAGAAATCAAAATCGGCCGTGAAGTCAATCTGGCGGCGTTTCTGAGCCCACTCTGTCACAAGGAAGTCTCTAATCTGACCTGATACTACTGATGTAACCCAAGTATCCGCACTTAATCCCTTTGCATCTGGGCACGGTGAAAAATTCAAAATGGACCAGACTCGGCTCGAGTTCATCAAGGTCGTTAGATTTAAAATTTCGTCTGCAGGCTGTGAGCCAACAAGCGAAGTCGTCTCAGACAAATACGATAAAGACGAGTCCAAAATCCCTCTAAAATCAGGAATGGCCATCACAGTATCATTTGTCACTGAGCTTGCAGATGAAATTTTCTCCAGTGCCCTACTGACAGATGCGGTAGTTCGGGTAAGGTTGATTCCATCGTCAGCCAGCTCGGAGTTGATTCCCACAGAATTATCAAAAACATTATTGAGAATTGAAATGCTGTGAGTTCGGGCACATTCAACTATAGTGACAACAGATACAATCTCGTTAGGATCGTTAGGCGCACCCTCGCCTAGAGTGGGCAAATCAAAAGTAGCCAAAAACTTGTTCAGCTCTGCCACAACTGTCTGGACTAATGCAATATAGGACGATTTGATCAGCTGTTCGGGTGTATATCTTTTCTGGATGTTCGGGTCGATGCCGATCAACGATGCACCTTCAGCTATGTCATTAGGGTCGCTCCTGTTCCCTAACAATAGGATACCAGATAAAGCTGAAAGAACACCACGCATAGCAGACCCCTTGAACCCGCATTGTCTGAAAGCGTCGCTCCAGTCCTTTGCTAATGCATAGTCGTCAGAAAACATAACCCAGTCAGGCAATTTATAAGTCGAAGACTTTTTCAACAACTCATACTGCTCTGGTGAAGACTTCAAAGATAAGTATGCACCTCGCTGTTCCGACTCGGAGAGCAGCAGATGATAAAACACATCGAATACTCGGTTATTGGACTTTCGTGGCAGGTTCAGGAGCTGATTCAGCGAGACAAACGGATCCTCTGAAATGGTAATTCTCGAGGAAACAATATCGCCCTCAGCATTCAGCGACAGAGCTACTCCAAGGCCGTTATGGAATCTAGTCGATAAGTTCTCAGGCGTCAGTGCTGTGAAGAAAGGCGATATAACATTCAGACACTGAAGTACAATCGGATTGATATTAGGGAACGACGACACTGCCGAAAAAAACCCGGTCGAAGCAGCGTCATGAGTGGGCCTAAAGCAAGAAGTTAGTACAAAACAGCCACTGACAACTAAACACGCGTCCATATCGCACTTACATTATCAGTAATGCTTGATCCTCAGATCTTCTATAGGCATGGTCCCAGATGCCTGATATATAGGACTCCTCCACATTCGGACCAAGAATAAGCGTTGATGTCGAGTCAATGCGCAACGCCCGATACTGCGTGTGAGAAAATGTTTGATGCAGAGTCGCAATCAGAGACGATGCTGATACCGGCAGCGTCGAACTGGACAGCGGGGGATTCTCCATGGTTATTGATGATCCCGGGAAAAAAAATATGCAAAAACAGGCTCAAATCTAAGCCAGTGAAATGGAAACAAGGCCTTCCCCCTATGCGGCGAAGAAGTAAACAGAGCGAGGACGATATTATCCAAGATGAAACAAACGGGGCGTTCCAAAAAAAATTGTGTGCCGGAAATCAACACAGGTAACAAAACCTTATACAGAGAAATAGAGAGAGAAAAAAAGCACCCTCCACAAAGTCAAAAACGACAGATCCTGGCTAAAGCGAAAGTCTTGAAACTGAGAAGCGAAGGAATACGTGAAGTCAAAGATACTTCCAACGTGGTGATGGTGGTCTAGGTGTGATTGTTTTGTAGGTGTGTCTTTTTGTTTAAGCGTCTAAAAGCAGCCAGATGTTGTTCTAAATATACACAGGTACGTACGAGGGAGAACACAGGGGGATCCAGTCCCAAAAACTTTGCCCGTTACGAAAAACGCAAAACGTCCCCCCCCGAGCGATGCAAGCCGATAAATAAGAGAAAATGATAATAGCGCAAGTAATATATTCTAAACCCTATCTACTAGTAGCCCTTTATCAGACGTAGGGCACCTCCCACCGCTGGCTAGCCAAAATTGCCGGTCTGGGAAAGTACTACGGGTTTACTGTTTACTGTTGTTTATTTTTTGCACCCCGCGATATGAAAACATGTGATTGTTGCCATGCCAACCCTTCAATTATAGAAGGGTGAGGGTGTTAGTTCTCCCGTATTTACATGTTCTTTGGGGCATTGAGTGCTTACAGTGCTTTTTGACACAAATTAAGCGCCCTGAGAAGATACTTTTCTCTATCTCCCGGTTCATTACAGAAACTTCTGGCGCGAGAGATTTGAGATCTCTCTCCCTCATTTGTCGCATATTAGTATAATTTACCAGGGGTGTGATTTAGATCGGCTTTACTTTTCGGTTCGTTCGCTTCAAGCATAGGATCGTTTTTGGCAGCATTTTTTCCCTCTCGTTCAACACACGTCGTCGATCAACATATAAACAAATATCAGCTCGGTCGCTGACAGCTCAACGCATGTAAGTTTGCTTGGTCCTAGGTGCTCCTAAGTACTCCAGGTACTCTTGTTCTGTTCTCTATGTTTCTTATTACTCACTGTCGAATAGTTACAGCACGGTTTATAGCTGGCTATTTTTAGCTCTCGTTTCTACGTTACTGGGAACTAAACAGTAGGCTAGCCATGGCTCCTCCTTCATTAGCAGTAGACCTGTCTATCTTGCCTGTGGCATCATTGACAGATCATGCACTGACATCGCATATTGCCTCGAGATATCACCAGGGGTTGCCGTTTGTCACTGTTTCAACTGGTACCTTGATTGCGCTGAATACCTTTGCACCTTTCGACATCAACCAGGACCAAGTGTTCAAGGATCTTGCAGCCAGAGTATACAATCGGCTCTGTAAGAGAGGCGAAAGTCAAGTTGTGCTCTTTTTGGGCGAATCTGGCAGCGGGAAATCAGAGTTTCGAAACTCACTCACGTCGCATTTGCTGACTCTGTCAAACAACCCTCTATCAGCCAAAATCAAGCATGCAGATTACATATTTTCGGCCTTCACTACGACAAAAACGGCATCAAGCTCATCTTCCTCGAGGGCTGGTCATGTTCTGGAGTTCCAGTATGGCACTGATGCCACGTTGATTGGTGCCAGTGTTTTGGACTATCGTCTTGAACGATCTCGTATTACTAAAGTTCCCACTGCTGAGCGCAATTACCATGTTTTCTACTATCTAATTTCTGGTATAGCTGAGAGCGAAAAGGAGCACCTGGACCTCACCAATGTCAATTCGACTCGATACAGATATCTGGGCCATCACACGCAGATGCGAATCGGCATCGACGACAAGCATCGATTTAAGCAGCTGAAAGCTGCATTCAAAGCATTGGAGTTCTCCCGACCAGATATAGCTAATATCTGTCAGATTTTAGCTGCTATTCTTCACATTGGGCAACTTTTGTTTAGATCTACTGGTGCTGATGGTACTAGTACTGCAGCTATTGAAGTAACCAACACCGACGTGCTGGCATGTATATCAAGTTTTCTGGGCGTTCGCGCCAACGTGTTGGAGAGTACCCTGAGTTATAAGACCGTTACAATTGCTAAAGACCGTGTAACATTGGTTCTGGATCAGAAGGGAGCTCGAGAAAATGCAGATGAACTGGCAAGAACCCTCTACACTTTGTTGTTCTCTTGGATTATGGAAAAGATCAACACGAGACTCTCTCAGGCTAGAAATGGTAATAATTGGAATCCAGAGGAGATTGACTCCATGGTTGATAACACAATTACTGTTATAGATTTCCCAGGCTTCACTATTTCGTCTGCTGTGCCAACTTTGGACAAGTTGCTACACAACTCTGCAAATGAGCTGTTGTACAATTATTTATTGACGTCTTATTTTGAAAAACCAAGCGAGAAATTTGGTAGTGAGGAGGTAATTGTCCCTGCTGCAGAGTACTTCGATAATTCTGACACTGTGAGAACACTTTTCAGGCCCTCATTAGGCGTTCTCTCAGTCATAGATGACTATTCTCGTCGCGGAAAGGAAGACACGGTGCTCATGGATTCATTACGGCGAAGGTTTGAAAATAGCCCGGTTGTAGATGCTAGCCAACGACGAGCTTTCACTGTGCGACATTTTGCAGGTGAAGTTGAGTACAGCGTTGATAATCTTTTGGCTGCGACTGGAGAATCGATTTCCGGAGATATCATCTCACTGTTCACTTCATCTTCTTCCTCGGATTTCCTCAAGTCTGTTTTCAGCTCAAGTGCAGTTGTAGATTCTACATTTGGCTCCCAGCAGACTGTTGTTCAGGCTCATTTGTCTTCAAAGCCTCTCCGACAGCCGTCGGTAGTCAGGAAAAGTCAGACTCAAGTTATGAAGAACCGCAAACAGGGTAATAACAAGCATAACGCTTGTGGCCAGTTTGTCTCCGCTGTCGATAACCTCGTCGAATCATTTGAGGGTGCGAATCCTTATTTTGTGATTTGCTTGAAGCCAAATGACCATCGTCTTTCAAGCTCCTTTGATGCTCGTTGTGTGAGACAGCAGGTTAAAGCGTTTGGGATCCCAGAAATTGCTCGTCGCGTAAAGCAAACTGATTTTAGTGTTTTCATGACGTTCAATGAGTTCATTGCTACTGCAAATACCGATGGTGCGCACCAAGACCTCATTGGCGGGATTGGCGGTTCTGAAAGAGACCAGGTAGCGCAAATTATTGCAACCCGCTCTCTGCCTGAGCGTGATGCACGCTACGGATTATCGGGTGTGTTTTTGTCAGAAAGTGCCTGGCTACAGTTGATCGATCCGAAAATGTCCTTTGCAGAATCCGCTAACCAACGGTATCTCGATGCTGGGGATACACATAGAGGTAATTATGCAGATAACGAGGCCTTTTATTTCGACCCCGAAACCAAGTCCATTGGTGGTGGTACAATAGGTGGAGATATGTTTCGATTTGCCGATAATAGGTCTATCAATAAGGAAGCATATATCCACACAAAAGAAATTGGCGAGGATGATGAGGACCAGGTTGATGAGATGGCTGTTTCGGGGTCCCGGAAAAGATGGATGTTTATTGTGTGGCTTAGTACATGGTGGATTCCAGATCTTGCCATAAAATGGATCGGAAGAATGCCCCGGAAGGATATTCGAACTGCTTGGAGAGAAAAATTCGCTATTAATCTTTGGATCTGGTTTGCCTGTGCAGCATGTGTTGTATTTCTTATTGGCTTCCCTATTTTGATCTGTCCTCTCCAGAACGTTATGAGTCCGCAAGAACTGACACAATTCTCAAACACTCTCAGTCCAGAAAAAACATATACCTCCATTGGTGGTATAGTCTTTGATCTGACCAAGTTCGCCCCTACTCATTATCCTCCTATTGTGCCTACCGATGATGTGCTAAAGTACGGCGGTAAAGATGCCACGGATTTGTTCCCGCTCCAACTTTCTGCGGTGTGTCAGGGTACCAATGGTACTTTAAGTCCATATATCGTGTATGGCTCGGCTACAAACTATACAGACCCTAATGCGGTATACCACGACTTCAGGTCATTCACCAACGATTCTAGACCCGATTGGTATTTGCAGCAAATGCAGTTTTTCAATGCAAATTATAGGAAATCATGGATTGGATACACTCCCCCGGCTATTCAGAAGCTTGCGTCCAAGGACCAGAGTACTGTTGCAAGTCTCAATGGTTATGTTTACGATTTTAGTACTTATGTTGCGGGTCAGGTCTCAGTTAAGGCTCCACCGGGAAAGAAGGCCCCAAGTAATGTTGACCCTCATTTTATGCCAGCTGATGTGGTCGACTTATTTCAGTCATTCTCGGGTCAGGACATTAGTTCTCAGTTCCAGAAGCTGCCCTACAATGAGGAGGAAATGGCAAACATTGATCGATGCCTGAAGAATGTTTTCATGATTGGCAAATTGGATACTAGAGGATCTGTCAAGTGTTTGTTTGCGAGATACTTCTTGTTGGCCATTACAATTTTCGTTGTTATTATTATCGTCATCAAGTTTTTGGCTGCTTTGCAGTTCACTAGAAACTTAAAGCCAGATGACTTGGATCGATTCTTTATTTGTCAGGTGCCTGCATATACTGAGGATGAAACATCTCTGCGCCGTGCCATTGATTCTCTGGCTAGGACCAAGTATGATGATAAGAGAAAGCTCTTAATGATAGTGTGTGATGGCATGATTGTTGGTGCTGGAAATGACCGTCCTACGCCACGGATTGTGTTGGATATTCTTGGTCATCCTGCAGACGTAGACCCTGAAGCACTAAGTTTTGAGAGTTTGGGTGAAGGTAATAAACAGCACAATATGGCTAAGATATATTCGGGTTTGTATGAAGTACAAGGGCATATTGTACCATATGTGGTTGTCGTGAAGGTAGGTAAGCCTACTGAGATTAACAGGCCCGGCAACCGAGGAAAGCGTGATTCTCAAATGATACTGATGAGATTCCTGAACCGAGTTCACTACAATCTGGCCATGAGCCCTATGGAATTGGAGCTGTATCATCAGATTCAGAATGTCATTGGTGTTAACCCTGCCTACTATGAGTTTGTGTTACAGGTGGATGCAGATACCGATGTTGCCCTGGATGCTCCAAATCAACTTATTTCTTCAATGATGCATGATACCAAACTGCAGGCGGTGTGTGGTGAAACAGCTCTATCGAATGCAAAGTCCTCAATTGTAACAATGATGCAAGTGTATGAATACTATATTTCACACAATTTGGCTAAAGCTTTTGAGAGCTTATTTGGAAGTGTCACATGTCTACCTGGCTGCTTCAGTTTATATCGAATTTATGAGGCAAACTCAGGTAAGCCTCTGTTTATCTCTCATCCAATAGTTCAGGGTTATCAAGAGAACCGAGTTGATACTTTGCATATGAAAAACCTGCTGCATCTCGGTGAGGACCGATATTTAACGACTCTGATGTTAAAATTCAATCCTAAATTCAAGACTAAGTTTATTCGTCATGCAAGGGCTTGGACAATTGCACCAGATAGCTGGTCAGTGTTTCTGTCTCAGCGTCGTCGATGGATTAATTCTACTGTGCACAATTTGATTGAGCTGGCGCCAATGAGCCAGATGTGTGGTTTCTGCTGTTTCAGCATGAGATTTATTGTTATCGTCGACCTGTTCAGTACAATTATTCAGCCAGTTACTGTTGCCTATCTGGCTTACTTGTTTTATCTGTGTGCAACTGAGACAAATAATATCCCCATCACGTCTATCGCAATGCTGGCTGCCATTTATGGTCTTCAAGCCATTATCTTCCTCTTGCGTCGACGATGGGAAATGATTGGGTGGATGCTTGTCTATATCGTGGCAATTCCAGTATTCTCTTTAGCCGTTCCACTTTACTCATTCTGGTACATGGACGACTTCTCGTGGGGAAGCACCAGGGTAGTCATGGGAGAGAAGGGCAAGAAGGTTGTGCTTTCCAGCGAGGGAAAATTTGATCCATCTGAGATTCCAATGCAGCGGTGGCAGGATTATCAGGCTGATGCTTGGAGACAGACTGAATCCCAGGCTGATGCTGAGTCTATCGCAAACAGATCCAGCACTAATCCATTCATCCGATCTGAAAGCGTTAATCAACTTCGACCTGCATCGCAATACAGCATGCCCATTGCTCCCAGCACAACTCGACCTCAGAGCGTTGGGCCATCTGAGATGCAATCGCTTTATGATCCTCAGGGCCGGGCAAGCACTATGGGTAATGATGTTGAGATGTCTATGCTCAATCGACCTTCGAATTTGCCAAGTGATGAGGCTATCACCAATGAGATCCGCGAAATCCTACGTACTGCCGATCTGATGACTGTGACCAAAAAGAGCATTAGATTGCAGCTTGAGCAAAAGTTTGGTGTCAAGCTGGCCCCTAAGCGAGACTACATCAACTATGTTACTGAAGCTATCCTTACCGGTGAGCTATAAGCATTCTTTTTTATATGTTATATTGTTATTTTCTTGTGTTGCTATTTATTAAACAATATCTCGAGTTCATGTTCATTTTTTATTCTTCAGATTAACCAATCAAACATTTAAGAATCAATTTCCATCCTATCCTTGTTTTTCTTGAGAATGGCAATACCCTCCAATGAACTGGCCAAACTTATGTATTCGTCATCTTCGAGCTCAGCTCTCTCGCCGAAGCCCAGCAGTACAGGTGTGCTATGTGTCACCCATCCCGTTATAGTCTTAGGTCTACCAGCCTGTCCAACTACGTCCACAGCCTGCCCCACACGGACATTTACTTTGAGAGGTTCAAGATTCTCATCCAGAGTAATCAGCATGCGAGGTCGAATAGCTGGTGTGATGTAAAATAATAGCGAGTGAGCCGACGAAAGAATAAAGGACTTAGGGTCGAGTAGAGCAACGGATACAGTAAGTAAGCCTGCAAGCGATACTCGAGACATGATCTGACGATCCGTGTTGAAAGGGGTCAGGGTTAATGTACCTTTGCCAAGATGCAGCAGGCCCTGTGCGATCCTCACCATAAATAACGAATCAGGATCACGAGAGTAATAAATCGCAAGCTGTCTCAATAGTTGAGCCAAACGAGCATTGTTGGTTCCAGCTCCAACCATACCCATTGCAAAAATAGAGTTTGCAGCAACATCAAGATCATTATCGTGCGAATATCTTGATAATGTGTCGAACACCTTCATCTCTGGGTTTGATGCAGATACAATTCCCATTGCTAGGGGCACAGCTCTTCTAATATGTGCGTCACCGTAATGCATCAAATGGCCAAAATGCCTTAATACCATTTCCTGCCCAATGTCTTCGCCCATGGCAATGACTGCCAGGCCAAGAACAGAGTATCCTTGGAAAATACTTTCCTGCATAGCTTTTTCCTCAGCCTCTTCATCCTGCTTCTTATGTTCCTGCTGTTGTTCTTCTGATTCAAACTCAGCCTTTTCTTTCGCCTTCTCCACAATATCGGGTCTAGTCGAGCAATCATGTAATAGCTTCTGGATCTGAAGAACATTTCCTGTGCCAGAGTAAGAACAAATAGTAACGAGCACTTCTGAGATTTGTGATATAGGATGTTTAAGGGCCTTCAGAGTCTCGAGGACTTCTTCGGTTTCTTCTGGCTTGCCCATATACAGCAATGCAAGTCCAAGAGCCATAAATCTAGTCCACTTATCTGACAACTGGACAGGATCTCTTTCAAGTAATGCTTGCAGAATAGAGGAAGTGATGTCACCATTCCCAGAACCCACGAAAATATGGCCAAGTGAAAGCGCTGCCAGCGATGCTAACTGCATATTCAGAGAAGGATCAGAAACAAGTGGCAGAAGTAAACTAGCCAAATCCTCTCTTCTAGAGCCTGCATAGGACAACCCCAGGCCGACAATTGCAGAGGTCCGTAAATGCATACTGGGATTGTCGACATATTCAGATAACAGAGCATACGCGGGATCGGACTCATCATGAACACCAGCATTGACGATTCCAATACCTAAGAGGGAACCGGCCTTGATCTGCTCTTCAGATGAATACATATATTTGTCTAGTTGCTGAAGACCATTCGTGAAGTCCCACTGGAACAACGATCCAATGCTGGCAGTCGTACTAGTCATTCCTGGTCCTTTTGTCTTATATATCCATGAGTTTCCTTCCTCGCTACTCATCAAGAGTTTATCGGTGCCATAACCCAAGTTCACAAAGGCATTAACGAATCCGGCTGCCAGATTCTGTTTGGCAGAGTCCAACACGCCACTTGCAGCACCAAGACGAGAATTTTCCAAATGGCTCTTGTAAATATCTTCTGGAACCTTTGGATCAAGTAAATTCAGTTCTTTGGCCAGATAATGGTAGTACTCTGAGAGAGATACATTGGACACACAACGTTGTACTTCCTCATTGTCGACTTCAAACCAGTACTGCTGTCTAGCAAGAATAAATGCAAGCTGTTTCTGTAACAAAACGTCAGTCGTAGCATCGAAAATAGATTGGATCAGATCCCGGTCGTCGATTCTGATGGCCAGAGCCAGTGCTTGAGTCAGTTGACCATGGGTCAAGTATATATTGTACGCTGTAAGAAGGAATGCCGAATCATCTGGAGGTGCTAGAAGAGGAACGCAGCTTACCATGTATAAACATACTCGAGCGAAGGTATTACTATCAACAAACTCCGGCAGTCTTTCGATAGCCTCGATCTCGAGTAGCAAGTCTACAGCGTCTGCTTCAGCATTGTGCTTCAGGAAGAAAGGTACGATTCTAAGAGATAGATCAAGTAATGCACTTGTATCTTCGTCCTTTTCAGTTCGTATACCATACTCCTCGCCAATCTCCAAGGCTAAGTGCCTCACATACTCATGCCCCCAGCTTCCGATATCGTCAATCGTCGAAAGTAGTCTATACTTCAATGACTCAAACTTGCTCTCACCAGAATATGTCATTCCCAACACAGAAAGGACATCTGCTAGCTTATCTGTTAGCTTTCCCTTGGGCCACTTTTCGTAAAGCTCACTGAGACCAGGAAAATGAGGCCTTAGGAACTTAAGAGGTTTTGGAACTGCAGTCATCGAAGACGTGGACGTCCTAATGAAATTCTTTAAAGCTTCAAGAGCCGGTTCGTATAAATCAATGTTTGATTCCTAAAAATAATGATTAGTATGCAAAAACGGCCACCTCTGCTATACTCATCTATCTTGCGTTACCTTTAATCGCTCAACAAGCATCTCCAACTCGTCTTTGAGCTTCTGGTCCTCTTCAGACAGCTCTTCTTCCTCGGGCTCATCCTTGGACTTCTTGCCATCCTTCTTCTTGCCCTTCACTGGGTGTGGCGAAGGCGGTTCGTTGTCTTTCTTAGATCCCTGCTTATTTGGTTTCGGCGCCTCTTTCGAACCAGTCATTATTCCGATATAAACTATTCAAATCTCGTTTTGATGGTTATAAAGAAACGATATCCTGGTGTGGCCGAAGCAATTGATCGTGGAACTTATTCGAATTATTCCCTGGTGGTGATGGTAGTTAGGAAAGGTGGCTGTCGATTACAAACTCCACCACTGCCATCAGGACCTGTACTGATATATACTGCATCGCTAAGCTTGGATAGCGACCCCGGACTAGTAACCACAGAGCAGCTATTGGACGAAAATATGACATCCATAGTGGATGGCATCTAAGATTACAACTTAAGTGAATGCTGGATGAAGTTAGATAACCCGTTAGCTACTGTAAATATGCCGCTCAGCATCGACTAGACGCGGTACCGTCTCGCTAGAGCTATAGTGATGATGCATGTCCCAAGTCAGTTACTTCTCCGACTATCTAGTGATATCCTCCATTATAGATCTGGTATTTGCTAACCGGGTGCCCCAAAGAAATGCTGGCGTCGCCGTTAAATCTTCCTAAATGGCTGAAGGAGAACGGACATCTTCTTCAGCCGCCTGTAAATAATTACTGTGTGCACCGTGGGGGGTTCACGGTAATGGTAAGTGTTTAATTTTATCGGGTGACATTTGTCATCTAATGGCATACTAACTTTGCCGATGATGTAGGTCGTTGGTGGGCCAAACGAGAGAACAGACTATCATATCAACCAGACCCCTGAATGGTTCCATCAGTACAAGGGCAAGATGACTCTGAAAGTCGTCGACAATGGGGAATTCAAAGATATCACAATAGACGAAGGAGACATGTTTTTGCTGCCTCCGAATACCCCGCACAATCCCGTTCGCTACGCAGATACCGTGGGTATTGTTGTGGAGCAAGACAGACCAGAGGGCATGCTCGATTCCATGAGATGGTATTGCTCCAACTGCAAGGAAATGGTCTACGAGGCATCATTCCAGCTCGTGGACCTAGGAACCCAGATTAAGCAGGCGATTCTAGAATTTGACGCGGACATTACGAAAAGGACATGTAAAAACTGTGGAACAGTAGCAACTTCGCGCCCCTGATACTCTATATTTTAAGTGTAATCTTAGTCGACGCTGCTGCTGCTGCTGCTGCTGCTGCTGCTGCTTGAACAGAGCTATTAGTATAAATAATCAATCACAACCCTCTTCTATTCTCCCACTGGAGCCAATCCATCACAAGTAGCGAATCGGCGGGCCAACTGCAACAAGTGAAGCACTCGTTATTTCTGCAACTGAGGTAACACCAGACAATTGCAGGACGCTGCGAAATTCTTGCTCCAACAATTCTAGAACGGCCTCAACGCCTTTTTGTCCGTCGTACTGCAGACCATAGAGCACTGGTCGGCCGATCCAGACAAAATCAGCCCCCAGCGCTAATGCCTTGAAGACATCGCTACCTCGACGGATCCCACCATCAAAATGGACTGGGATTCTCCCATTCACCGCCTGGATAATCTCTGGAAGCGAGTGCAACGATGCGAGAGCAAAATCAAGCTGTCTTCCGCCATGGTTGGAGACCCAGATACCATCGACACCCGCAGCTACTGCCAGCAAGGCGTCTTCACCTGTGGTGATGCCCTTTACCCAGATTTCCAAGTGAGATGCAATGGATCTTAACCACGGGATTGTTTCTTCCCATGTCAAAGATGGGTCGTGAGTATGATTCTCGCTTAAACCGAAGTTTCCAAATGTTATGTCTGCCGGGGACTTAAAGGTCTCTCCAGAAAGATTGTAGCGCTTCGCAATGAATGGTGTATCTACTGTTAAGACTAGAGCCTTGTACCCCTCAGCCACGGCCCTGCCAACCAAGCGTTCAGTGACCTTTCGGTCCTTGAATACATATATTTGCATGAAAACAGCACTCCCGTCCCCAGCCGTCGCAACATCTTCTAAAGAATAACTGGATGAGGTGCTCAAAGCCATTGGCCAATTTCGGGCCTTTGCCGCCCTGGCTGTCGCTAGTTCGCCGTCAGCATGTGCAAGCTGATGAACGGCAGTGGGCGCGATTCCTATAGGAGCAACAAATTCTTTACAAAAGAGCTTTCTCGAAGGGGCTATCGAGACATTTGACACATCTCGCAATGCTCTAGGTCTGATTCTGTAGCTGTTGTATGCGGTAAGGTTCTCCTTCAAAGTTACCGATTGCCCTGCGCCCGACTGCCAGTAAATAACAGAATTTGCATCCGCTCGTCTGAGAGCCGCCTCTTCTATGTTTTCTAAGGTCTTAATATTTTCGCTCATAGCTGTAATGGTAAATAGTTTCCAAGTACGAAGAATCTACTTGACGAGGTCATGTTGTGATTGACGTGATTTTCCCAGCGGAGATGCTCACTTCATGGTTATACCGGAAATAGCCTGAGCGCACCGAGCCCGAATCAATGCAAGACTGCGTTTCTTTACGCAGCTTACACGTTCGATCTTTCAGCATCGTAGAGAACCCTACCATCGGGAGTTTCATTCTCCTCCTCTTCATCAAAAACTTCATCAGGCAGAAGATTGAATCCCATATCATTGACGTCGTCCAAATCAATGTCCACTCGTCTGCTTGAAATATTGCTGCGGTTTCTCCATATTAAATTTACCAGACGTACAATCTGAACGGTATTCCGGATCACTAGTAGTATGGTCGAAGACTGCCGTTCCCTCCTGACGCCGGCAGAGCAACCGCCAAAAACAAGGCCAAAGGTAACAACACAGATCACCATCATGATTGCATCTGCTATATTCCAATAGGACTTCCAGAAGTACCCTCTGAGAGCCACTATTCGAAGCGCAACCTCCAAAATCAGAGCAAGGAGTACAAACATCTCAAATACCTGAACTGTTAGTACGAAATCTCAAGTCACTACAGCGAGCGCTTCCATACGTAGAACGCAACATTTGGGCATCCTTCAGATGTTGCAAGAGAGATCGTCACCGTTATAATAGATAACAGCGTCAGTATTAAATATCCAAAGATATACTGTTTTGAATAGGTAAATCTTGGTATAATTAGTTACAAGGGTCTCACTCCTCCGTTATAACAGTCACTGACCTATTTGCACTGACGCGGATTAAATCGATTCTACTAGGTGTGAACTGCGACTTTGAGGTGTTGATAGTCGCAGTTCTCGTAGCTGGAGCCGGTGGTGATTGGGTCTCTATCTCATGTTGAGGTCTCAAAGAAAGTTCGTCCGAGTCGCTAGGGAACAACTCCTCGTCTAGCTGGTTCTGCACCATGATCTTTCTACTCTTATCTAACCTGGCAGCTCTGTTTATGTATAACAGCACAAGCTCATAGTCTAGCAGTAGTCGAGTGGCTTTACCTTTGAGGTTACTCTGGTCAAACTATGTTAGTGGGTTTGCGGAGACTAAATAGGTGGCCAAAATACTCGTCAGAGTTGGCATGGGGGGGATTGGGCCTGCAACCAGGTGCAAATGGTTTTGTAAGTGGATTAATTCAAAATTTCAAACTATTCAAAAAGATGAAAACATGCTCTATCTATTTAGACTAGTGCTTTAAATTTTCCGCCAAATGCATCTCCGATCCAGTTGCTAAGTTTATCGTATACGATATTGTTGGCATTATGATGAAAGATACCGTGGTCCGAGTCAGGGAATATATGAACGTCATAGTTCTCGACTGAAGCCTGGTCGAGAATGTCTAATAATACAAGAGTATTTTGGAAATGGACATTGTCGTCGCCAGTACCGTGCATAACCAAAAAGCGCTCTGATTGTGCAAGTGCAGTTCCATTTCGGATGGAACCTATTTTGTAGCCCTCCTCGTTGTGCTCGGGGGTATGCATGTATCTTTCCGTGTAAATAGAGTCGTAGAATCGCCAATTTGTAACTGGTGCCACGGCCATGCCATAGCTGAAGGTTTCTCCAGCATCTGCCTCGAGTGTCTTTAGTGTTAGATAGCCACCATAACTCCACCCCCAGATAGCAATGCGATCAGAATCGACATAGCTCTTTGCCGACCAGTGCTTGGCACCAGTTATCTGATCCTGGGCTTCATACTGTCCTAGCCTATCTCTCACAGCAGATCGAAAATCTCTGCCCATGAATCCTGTTCCCCGGCCATCGACTGTAACAACAACTGCGTCACGAACAGCTGACATGATCTTCTGGAAGTCGTAGCTGAACTTTCTGTTAACTGTCTGACTTATGGGTCCTCCGTATACAAAAAATAGAACCGGGTATTTCCTGTTAGGATCGAAAAATGGAGGCCGAATCTCAACAGTGTTAGCCAGCAACTCTTTTCCATTTTTGGGGTCAGAGCCTAGGCTTATTTGCTCGTAGACAAAACTTGGTAAATTGTATTGTGCCATTACGGACTTCAGTCTTGAATTTGACTCCACGACTTCGCCCGATTCAACAGGACGTTCTGCCTTGAAATCCAGAACCTTCTGCCAGGGGATATCGGGTCCATCGTAGCTCAACAATGCATAGCGAGAATCTGCTGAGAATGATACATCATACCAGCCTTCTTCACTTGTATTTGTAACAGCAATGAACCCCGTGCCGTCTAGCTTTACCGAGTACAGATGACGCTCTATCGAAGACTTCTCTGTAGCTAAAAAGTAAACAGTGTTACTAGCCTTATCAAATGCAGAAGGGGCATGGTCTACTTCCCACTCTCCATTTGTAAGTATCACTTTAGGTTCAGAGGATTCCAAAGGAGAAAAATATGCCAAATGATTATATCCGCCAACTACGATAGTGTCGATATATCCATCATCAGGGCGGCCATTATCAGAATCTGCAGGAACGAACCTGGTATCCTGAGTGACTTCCAACCAACCCCCATCCTCTCCACGCAAGTCAGTAGTTCGTACAACCATTCCTGTTCTTGATTTTGCATTCACGATACTGATTTTCAGAACATCGCTTTCCCTATTAGTGAGACGAATAACAACTTTCTCGTTACCAGCCCAGACAACCTCTGTAATTAAATTATCAATCGCGGGCTCGGACTCTACAGGTACTGGATAGAATTCTTCAGATTCGATCTCTAGGAATAGAATATCAACGATCGGGTTATGATACCCTGGTTTCGGGTATTTAATCTGTCGAAGTTCGGGGTAAGCACCTTCTTTAGCATCATTCGGGTTCTGCACGAAATATGGGATTGGAAACTCTGGCACACCAGAGTCGTTGGTTCTCAGAAATGCCAGATACTCACCACTGTATGACCACCAGAGGGCCTTTGAACCACTAAATACCTCCTCCTCATAGACCCAATCAGGTCGACCATAGAATATCTCCTCACCTCCATCATGTGTTATTTGTTTGACATCTCCAGTGGCACCTTCATCATCGAGATATCGCAGATAGAGATTGTTGTCCGTAACAAATGCAATTCTGTCACCCCTTGGGGACCATTCAGCAAATGAGAGTAATGCATCATGGTTCGGAGTATTGACTGCTTCAATTTTGCCTGACGAAATCTCAATAACCCAGTATTTTCCAAAGGTTGAATGCCTCCAGTTCTTCTGTATGTCCGTTCCGAGAATTGCCCTGGTCTTTTCTCTGTTCAACTCAACAGTTACAATATCACGAGAGACTCCTGCAATTTTCATTTTTCGAGGCGATACCAAGGTAGCATTGTCACGGTTCGACCATGTAGTAACATGGTAACCGTCATTATCGGAGAGTAGGTAATCACCTTCTTTGTCACTCCCAGGAGTTGAATTAATCCAGGTGATAGATTTTCTAGACGGATGATATTTCCCGACCCTCTGGTCTTCCAGCGAAAGAGTCTTTTTGCCGTTGTCCGCTACAGTGTTTACAGCCTGTTTGTAAAACTTGTTGGCATGGCTGGGTACAGAAAAGGCAGCTATAATACCAAGAGTCAAAATCAGACAAACAGCGACAAACAACAGGTATGACCGTCTTCGCCCAACGTATTTCATTTTCTCCAGCTTTTCTTGATCAAACTCATCCTCTTCGCCCTCTTCAAGCATATAGGTTTCTGGCTGATTAGCCTCTACCTCGCCAATGTCCTCGAGGATCTTGGAAAGCGACGATCTACCAGACGAGCCAGATGCAACATCATCGCTCCCAGTATCTTCTGGCAGAGGCTCGTAGCGTTTGCTCATGTTTCCGAAGTTGCGCTCGACGTTGTTAGCGCGAGAGCCCGTAAGTTGCAGTCAACGACAGGGGGTTGAAGCGGCGCGGAGTAGTTAGTTGGTTTGGCTTCGCAGGAACGGGCTCGATGCCCTGAACACATCCCAATTTGGAGATAATTTGGGCATGAACAATCATTAAATATGAGTGGAATATCTCAAACCTAAAATACGAGCGGGTGAAAATATCTGGGATTGGCGGCAGGTTCTACATTTCAGGCAGTGAAAGATCATAGGCTTATTTATTATATATTTAATTATTCAATTACAAAACAATGACTACCTTCCATCAAGACCGAATTCCAGATCTCTTTCAAGTCCACCGTATTCTTCGTCCATTCTGACAACGTTCTCCTGGGGTTTGGGAGGAAGATCTTGATATCTGTATTCCTCATTAGGAATGGAGAACGCCATCTGCGCGTCCATCTGTACAGGGGATGAGTATTCCGGCTCCCTAGCAAACCCATAAGGCTGTTCCTGTTGTGGCTGTGGCTGCTGCTGTTGCTGTTGCTGCTGCTGCTGCTGTTGTTGTTGTTGCATTTGTTGAAGCTGTTGTTCCTGCTGCTGTTGAATGTCTTCAGCTGGGCGCCTAACAAGTTCACGGAACGAAACAACCTCATCAAGTATCATCTGACGCATCCTAATCACATCATCCACTTCTTCAAAGGAGAAATCGAACTCGGTGGGACACACAGGCTCATCAGAGGGGTCATGCCAAATCCGAAGGTAGGGGTGCTCCAATGCCTGTTCGACTGTTATTCTATCAGCAGGATCGAAAGCAAGCATCTTGTCAAGCAGATCCAGGGCCTCAGGATTTGCATTAGGGAATAGTTGCGTAAATGGGATGCGGGGCATGAACGGCAAACTACGCACATATTCCTGTGCCCTCTGTGAGCCAATGCGAGTAAGAGTGGATTCATTTGGGGTACCAAGATAGTGAAGGATCTGGTTCAGTTGATCAACATAATCTTTGCCTTTGAAAAAGGGTTTACCACCGAGCAATTCTGCCAAAATGCAGCCAACAGACCAGATATCAATTGCTTTAGTATAGCTTTGGAAACTCAGCATGATCTCCGGCGCACGGTACCATCTCGTAGCAACATACTCCGTTAGATAGCCAGCATTTTTTTCTGGGTTCTCAGAATAGCCTCTAGCAAGACCGAAATCACAGATCTTCAACTCGCAATCAGCGTTGACAAGGAGATTTCCGGGCTTCAAGTCGCGGTGCAGAACATTCGCAGAGTGAATATATTTAAGGCCGACCAGAATCTGATAAATGAAGCTCTGGTAATGAGCATCTGTCAGAGGCTGCTGTGATCTGATGATCTGATGCATATCGCATTCCATCAGCTCTTCGTAGAGGTAAAGTTCATTAAAGCTATTGGTATCCACAATATCCATGTCATAGAGGCAGGTTATATTCTTGTGGCCACGAAAGTGCTTCAACAGCCTGAGTTCTCTCAAAGCACGCTTGCAGAGAATCTTCTTAGAGAAGATGTTTGTAACCTTCTTAATGGCCACCCCAGGCACTTCCGGCGACCCAGTGTACTTGGCAGCACAAACGATTCCGTACGCACCATGGCCCAGCTCCTTTGTAATCTGGAATCTCTTGTCAATCGTAAAGTCCTGATTGAACACCTTATAGGTGTGGCGGTCTGCCCTAATCATCTTGTCCAGCTTTCTTTTCAAGCTGCTCTTGTCCTTGCCGTTCAATCGGCCCTCGTATTCGGTAGTGTGCTGCTGTAAGCTAAGTAAGTAAGTGCTTCGTCACAATTGATCACATAAACCAAGTTGAAAAGTGCAACTCTTCTTAGATGATTGAAATCGATACGGAAACACCTATATAAATAAATATACAAAGATTTCCTGAAGATCCTCTTCTTGGAATCTATGAACCCTTCGTGTCAGACAGAGAAATTAGGCGGGATGTAATGCTAGAAACGAGCGACAAGGCTGTGGGCGAAAAATTCAGGGTAAGGCTAACAACGGCCGACCAACTCTCAATTGAACCTGGAGGTGGGACAGCAGACAGATATCATGGGCTTTAATAGTAATGAATGGGGCCATAATGATCCTTAAATTAGCGCCTGGCCAATATTTACTTCATTCCATTTATGGTCGACCCCCAGTGCCTGCACGCGACGACGCGAACATTTTGTTGTTAATAATAGACATACATGCAATCATCGAAATCGTGCAGATAGCCGCACGGCGAACAGCGTTAAGAATATGATGACGCAGCAGCCAGATTAAGCATACAGAGAATATATGGTATATAGAACACAATTGCCTAACGTGAAGCACTATACTACCCCGGATGGCGACGCCTGTGAGGAAGCCGGCCGTTTGTTCAAGTCCGGAAAGAGAATGGCGTAAGCGGAGACGAGAATTGCAGCTCCACACATCATGTAGAGATACTCTATCAGGTCTGGCGAACTCCATGGTAGTACAAGTCTGCTTAGGCCAGTTATGAAAAGGAGTGATCCAGATACGACTAGGAGGTACCCAATCACCACGGGTAAGCATTTCCTCAGAATGCCCACCGAAACCTGCAAGTCTGAGCATTTCGTCGTCGTGTGAAGCCCAGGAGCCACGACAGCACTCAATACAAAAGTAAAACCAGATAACAAATAGCATCCCCAAAAGAGTATTTCACTAGTGAATACGCCTGACGGTGCGCTGATAGGAGGGTTTCCCAGACATACCCAGGCTCGAGGGTAGAAGAGTGAATAGAACATGGCCACGCAAATACACTTGGAAAACCTGCTAGATGAAAAGAAGTAAACCATATGAGAGAGAGATATTGAAATAGTCATAACACCAGCATAAAATTGGATATGATATGCCCGCGCATTGTATTCTGAATGGAAAGCAATGTAATAGACTGAAGGAACCGTGAGAGAGACAAATATAACCAGAACCGCAAGAAAAAGACCAACACATGCGTGTAGCACCAGACCAGCTGTCATCATCAACGCGAAGCCCACGAAATACCATAGATCAGTTGGAGCGCTCGACTGGTCCTCTAGAGATACGACCGACTCGAACTCTACTACTGTCAGCCAGAAATACAGATAGTTAGCCAGCACCATGAAGACAAAAACCCCTTTGGACAGGCCCGGTGAGTGCAACCTGAAGTGTTCTACACACATCTGCGTATTTTTCTTGGTGAGGAGCGAGTCAACAGTTGATTTAAGGTTGTTGGCAAGGCCAATGAGCAGCGGACGGCGCAAAGACGCAGGAACAGCAAAAAGTGCAGATCGGCAATGTCAAAGAAAACGCATCTCTTGACAACTTAGAATCATTTTTTTGATCAATGGCTTTTAATAAATCTTATGTACATCACTCAGCAATAAATTAATCAAAAAGAAATTGAAATTTACAGTTCTTTAACGATAGCACCGTCATTAGCGGGTTCCAACAGCTTCCACGTACATGAGATGCCCTCTTGCCCGAATCGAAGTACTATTTCCTCGGCAATCTGCGAGAAATTATCAGTGGCTAGCGCAAGAATGGTAGGGCCGGCCCCAGACAGGCATATTCCCAGGAGACCAGGATGGGTCTTAGGGGTTACTGAGGCAAGGATCTCAACCAAGCCTGGAATAAGTGTCTTTCTGTAGGGCTGATGAAGCTTGTCCTGCATGGCGGCATAAATCAATTCAGGATCTGGAGGAGACCTGGTCAGAGCAGTAGTGAGCACTGATATTCTTTGCAGATTGAAAATGGCATCTTGTCTTGTGTATGCAGTAGGCAGCACGCCTCTAGACGACGCAGTGGACACCTCGAAGTCAGGGATGATAGCTATGGCCTTGATCTCCGAGGCCCATCCATACTTGATATGATGGCCAATGTTCATCGGTGGCTCGGGTGGGACTAGACCGGTGTCCATACCTCCAGCCGGCTCAGGTAGCACCTCGCTCAGGGGAATTTCGATTCGCTCCAGATCAGAAGCACTCAATTCTCTTAAATATGAGCCCACAAACCCGCCCATCATGGCAGCAGTGATATTGTCCGGGTGTCTTTCAATCATCAGGCAGTAGTCCAGCATCCGTTGCTTTGAGAATCCTAGTTTACCTAGCTCGTTTCCAAGGATCACGCCTGCCACGACGGCAGCTCCAGACGATCCAAGGCCTCGTCCCAGTGGAATGGGATTATCAACATGGACATGAGTGCCAATTGGGAAGCTTCTCACTCCATTGCATCGCAGAACATACAGCGCAGTACGAGTGATCAGGTTCTCGTCAGCCACCAGTGGTACATGCTTCTCCCCTTCTCCAGCGTAGGTGATTCTGCAGTTCTGCGGGTAACCAGTCGTCTTAGAATCAACTCTGACCGTCACAACCAGAAAACTGGTCAAAGCAATGCCCAGCACATCGAACCCGGGCCCAATATTGGCCGAAGAAGCTGGAACCGAGATCTCGAATGAGCGCATTGGCCTACCTTTTTACTATTGTGGTATTTCTTGTGTAATGAGTCAAGTGGTGGGTATTTTCGTAGTGCGCGGGTTGCAGCATTTTGTGCTTTCTGCCCCACCAGATTTTCACACACAGCAGCAGCGCTAGCCTGACATGTCGTCGAGAACGGATCGGGCTTGCATGATATGTGGGATTATACAACCATTTAGGGTATGACTATGGAATATGTGGATTGGATTTGACTTTGACATTTGGTATCTAACGTGGCTAGGAATTTGTGAGCCAGGGCTGCCCAAACTGCGAGTCGGTGGTATCTTTCAAAACCGACGAAGTCATGGTGCAAGACTGTACAAGTCCTTGTAAGTAACTTCACGATATGCACTCGGTTACGCTGAATCTGACTAAATAGCATTCGAAGGACAGGTCGCATTATGTGACGCCAGCAGCTCGTGGGTCGCGAAATGGATGCGCATCGACGAATTCCAGCTGGGCATTTATGCAGTTAAAGTTAATGGAAAGCTGCCAGACGACATTGTGCAAGACCTTGCAAGCAAAGGTGTAATATATAGACCCCGAGATGGCTCCGCGCAGGACTAGTGAACAGCGACAGTGACGGTACGAACGTGCGGGTTTTGTATTATTATTTAAATATCGTTTCATAAATCACATCAGTATATACATATGCTATCCCTAGCTGGTCTTAGTGATACTTAGTTCTTCTTTATCTGTGATCATAGGAGAAATAGTCGTCACTAGTTTAGGAGGCCGATATTGTATTGGCAAAAAGTAGTCAAGCAGCACGTTCTGCGCAAGAGAATACAGATTGGATGCCAGCCAATATAGGCAGACCGCTGCTGGGGTCTGGAGAGCGGCCGTCATGAGGAATATGGCACCTGCCCTCGAGACATTGCTCACTACGTTTGGCACGCTGGGGCCGGATTGCAAGCCGTGTTTCTTGGCCTCTGGGTTCATCGCATTCACCGCATTCCACTCGACGTTAGCGAGAGCGACCGCACCAATGGCCAAGGGCAGAACTCCAAATGGATCTGGAGACATGAGCTCTCCACACCAAAGCATGCCCTCATTTTGAAATCCAGCTTCAATGGGGATTCCTTCAACCACTGACCAACCACACATGGCGCGTACAACCATGCTCATTGTAACCCATAAAGGCACCTGAAATAGCGGTAAGAAAGCTAGTGTTTTCCAGGTCTGACATTTGTGCTCCTTAAATAACTTGATTCTTCTATTCCGCCGCTCTTTAGTGGCCAGAACCTCTATCTGCTGTGGGCTGAGCGTCCCAGCTCTTGCCGCTTCAGAACTTGCAAGGCGAGCTTTGAATATGGGGCTCATGGCACCTAATAACGGTTGCAACTTTGATTGCTTCTGAGCTCGTAACCTATTTCCAACCGCAATAGGAAGAGTCACGATTGTCCTCACAAGTAGTGTGGACAATGGGATCAAAACAGGCCATTGCAGCCCCGATGCGGTATGAGCATACTGCAAGGCCGAATGGGCAGGCCCTAATATAGTCATCAGATCTATATTATTACTTCGAGTCGAGTGGAACCCTCGCGCGCCTCGAGCAAGTGCCCATCTTCCCGGTCGAACCACGCTCATCTGTGGATCAAAGTACTTTTGACCCAAACCCAAAACGGCTTTTCTCATATTGGCGGAACAACAATTTTCAATACTGAGCGCCAACGAAAAAGTACATGCTTCAGTCTTAAGTCATGGCCACAACATTATTCGACGATATATTCAAGGTTACGACGGTCGACTCGTCACGGTATGATAGAGTGAGCAGGATAACGGCCCAGTCAAGCTCAAGTTCTGATGTGCATCTGACTCTTGATGTCAATGTCGAGCTCTTTCCAATCTCCAAGGGCAATAATATCACCGTTGCCGTCGCACAGACTCTTTCCTTTGATGGAGAGGCGTCCAATACTGTAGGATGGAGGGAGCCAAAGCCAGGCGACAGATCTCTTGCCGACGATTACGAATACGTCATGTACGGGACAGTGTACAAGTTTGAAGAATCTTCAGGCGACAAAATGTAAGTGCAACACATGCAGCAGGCTTATAACTTTGGACAAAGCTAACCGAGAATAATGTTATAGAATGGTCTATGTTTCGTTTGGTGGTTTGCTTATGTGTTTGGAAGGAAGTTACAGGAGGCTTTCCAACCTTAAACAAGAAAACGTATATCTGCTCATCAGGCGGTAGGTGGATCGAGACTCACTTATTTGTACAATAATATTATATGTATAGACTGCGTCTACAGCTCTCATCTATTTTCCCCGACAGTTATTTAAATTCGTAAGCCTTTCCAGCCATTAGAAGCCCGACAATGAGGCCAAAAAGCCCAAGAATGCTTCCGAAGATTTCAATGACGAGGATTTTCACAAACAGAGACGAGTCAGCAGCATCCGAAATAGCAGCAGTCGCACCAGTTATCCCTACTGCAACACCACAGATCAAGTTTCCTAGACCGACCGTGAGGCCTGCCCAAAACAGTGCGTATCCTGCCCACCAACGTTAGAATCTTTCATTGCTCCTCTTATCAGGCCCATCATCGCGGAGATCACATACCTGTGTATAAGTTTTCCTTGGTGTAGAGCGAGGCCTCAGGAACCACCGTCAGCTTTGAAGAAAAGACAATTGACATGATAAGACCATAGATCGCCACAACTTCACAGAAGATAATGCTAATCAGATTTTTCGTAGTGATCCGCGGTGCTTTCACACCCGCTCCAATTATGCTTGATCCAGTTATGAATATACCCCTAATTGTTAGTGTATCAAAGCATCATCACTTTGTTTGTACCCTCTGCTGTAGCATACCAAGCAGCTCCAACGACACTCAAGCCTATACATAACGCAATTCCTAGAGTGGCCCACATATATGGCGATGTAGTAGAAAGGAACTCTCCTACATTGAAGACTTCACCTTCGCCAGTAAACAGCTGGTCTGCATCGTTGCGTTAGTTCTATTCGTAACTGCCGACATGTACAAAATATAAATACATACACCCGCCTATCAAAAGTAATCCCGTCAGGGCTGTACCCCCTAAGAATCTCAGGACCATTGGATGTATATGCTCAAACTATGCCTTGAAGTCCTAAAGTTACTGCTCCGGTCTGCAGGCGGTGTGTGCAAGATGTGGTTTCTTTAGTGGACAGAGCAGTCCCAAACCAAAAGCTAAGCGCCCGCTAGTGAGACGAACGCTCCATTCTGTCGCAGTTGCTTTCATTTTCAGCACCATGGACTCCAGAAGAGGTATGGCCTTAATTCTATTCTATTCTAATCTGATAGAGACTAGAGACTCCTACTGACCTAATATGAACAGCACATCCAGTTTTATCTCAAATCCCATTGATAGTCTCTCCGTTTCTGAGGCCACCGCAAGCAGTGACATTGCCATTCAATTTCAATCGTCTACCATCCGTAGTGCCACCCAGCGCAGTGTCTATTGACACTCTGGAGAAGATAATAAACGATTCTAACGGGTTTGTCGACTACTTGGACAAGAAACACAAGGATCGAGTGGATAGATATGTTGCTTGGCAGGGGGACGTCGCTCGACGAGAGATGTCAGAAAAAAGGCGCATTGCCCCGGGATATCTCGATTCCAGCTCTCATCTGCTTCAGCCGACGAAGCAGGATAGTAAAGAACTGGACAGTAAACATCAGGAAGCAGCTATCCTGGAACCAGAGGAACCAGAGGAACCAGAAAATGAATTGGACAAGGTCTTTGGCAGAGTGTCCCTTGGCTGATTGAACCTATTATCCTGCCATACTCCTCTTACGTCCTCGCAAACGAACTTGCTCCAGCTTATTTATTGTGTCCCTCAATTTCGCTTTCCCAGGCTTGCCAGCCTCTTCATGTGCAGCTTGGTACCCGTCCAGTAACAGCTGAAGGTAGGTCGCGCTATTCACTGGATGGGTGCTTTCAACTGCCCGCTCAAGTACATATAAATCGACGGCCTTGTCTTCTGCCATAGTGCTCTGACTGGCTAGGCCGAAATCAATGAGCACGGGTGCCTTTGAGCTGTTCAACATAATGTTAGAGGTAGTCAGATCACCATGTATAATATCCACCAAATGCAGTTTTCCTATCTGTCTTCCAACGTCTACAATCAGCCCATGTAGCTCGTCAGTTCCAGTATTTGAGTTGATTTCTTCAGTATCCCAAACAGTTTGTTTGACGCTCTTTCCTGGAATATATTCCATCCAGATCAGCCCATTTCTTGGATCGACAAAGACTAACTTAGGAGCATTAATCTCAGATACGACTAGCTTCTGCAATATCCTCGCTTCTGCCAGAGTCCTATGCTTTGTGATCTGCGCATCCAACACTGGATGTCGGTAAGGCTTCTTTGGCCGATATTTTACAATGAATTTGGAATCTTTTGTAACAGCGAGATATGGATGGGTATTCGAAGTGTATACCAGGGCCTCTGCACCTTGAGATATAGAGGTTATAGGAATGCCCTTGGCAAGCACCCTTAGCTGCCTGTCGAGCTCTTCCGTCATATTGAAAATACCTGGTATAGTGAACTCCCGCCCGCTACTAAATAACAGGCAGATCATGAATATGGACCAATAACCAAAACCAGCGCCTGCCAGTGATGGAAAAGTCAAACTCAAATGCAAATCAAAAGCAGATACTATTAATAAGTATCTATGGACACGATAGAAAAGCTTCTTTAGTGTGAGAATTGACTACGAAGAGGGTCTTGAATCTGGCCCTATGATTTGCGGTCTCTTGGTGGTACTGTTATATCTATAACCATCGGTCCTGGAAGAGGAAAGTGTACAGAACAGTTAATAGTTCCTGTAACCATATTGACCCTTCGTTTATGCAATTCTGAGAGGTCTCTCTGTAATTCACAAGAGACTGGTCATAAATGCTGCATAAATCCGTATACCGGCAGGTGCAGTTATGCCCTAATTATGAAAAGAATCTATGTTATGCCTTTAAATTCGAAAACGGTTTGTCACTTATGCTTTGACACTTAAGCCGCAACAATTACGGCTGCGGCGCCCCATGATATGAGGCTTGTTTTATTATAATTTCGCTTATGTCGCTCAAGCGAGTATGAACTGCAATATGCATATAGTCATTCAAAAGAAGTAGTCCTTGGCTATATTCTTGATGTATTCATATGACTCTGAAAGCATTGTCGAGCTAGTTCTGAACAGTTGAAAGGATAGGTGAGCCCAAGCTCTAGATAGGTATGACAGTCTAGTGCTTCAACACTCAGGAACAAGCACCAAAATATGCATGCAGGGTTCATAAATACTTGGTGGAATTGTGTGGACTCAGTATCTGGAACCCTTTGCCCTTCCTTGGTCAGTCAGTATTTCTGCTTCAGTCAGATGAATATTTTCGAGTTATCAAACCCAAGAGGTAATGTCATACTTTTATTCAGATACACATATCATGTGGTCTCATAAGCGGGTTTCTAGAGTCAATGAGTCTCGAGTTGAGGGTTAGTTTGTCACTGTTATTTCAGACACCATAGCGGCAGCTACAAGGCCTTCTTAGAACAAGGCAGTCGGTTTTATTTTAAGCAGTTTAAATTAAAATATATACAATAAATGCTAAGTTAGTATTTCCCGAGACCAAACTTTTTAACCGAAGCAGTAATGTCACCGAAAGACGGCCTATTTCCTTGTACCACTATGCTAGCAGGAGTTCCAGTAAGAATCTTTCGTGCTACGCCTTTGATATCATCAACCGTAAGGGCTTCGATCTTCTCGCACATTTCGCTAACAGGAATTTTAGTACCGCTTAGCTGAACCTGCCGTCCGAGATCTTCAAGCTCTACTAGTTTGCTTTCTAAGTTCATGACCATGCTGCTCTTTAACTGATTCTTAGCCCGTTCAACTTCTTGATAAGTCAGTCCACCTGAACCGGACGATACTGTTAGAGCCAGCTGGTGACATACAATATCAGCCAAGTAAGGTGCTGCATTGGGAATGCAACTTCCCGATATACCAAAAAGCCCACTGTCCGAATAAGAATGGTTTACGGCCAAACTGCTCTCAACGTATCCATACTGGTTCAGAACATTTGTATACAGTCTAGAATACATGCCCTTTCCTGGTCCACCAGCCGAGAAAGAACCTCCGCCGCCTAGAAGTGTCTGAAGTGTAGCGAGTGCATAAACATCAGGATCATTGAAAGATAATCCTTGAAACATGATATGCAAATGATAAAATTCTTGTCCATTGTTCACTAGTATATAGTTTGGGGGCGTTGCCAGAACTTGCTCTCCGGCCCTGTATACACTTGGAGGAACTGTTAAGGACGAGTTATCCGATCGTTTTAACCCGCCTAGGTACTGCTCGACGTACTTCACAGCCACAGAATGCTCGACTCCAACGAATGCGGCTACGATTCTTTCAGGAGAGTAGAGCCTACGCCTGTATTCTTGAACCAACTCTGCAGTTATCCCGGATAAATTCTCCTCCGGGCACAGCAACGGATTACCAAGACCGCCCTCAAAAGCAGCCGTATGAGCTACCTCGGGGAGGATAAGTTCAGGTTTCTGCCATATCTCGCGAATTTCATAACGCGCAGTTTCTACCTGCTCTGCAACCTCTTCTGAAGTTACGAGAGGCTCTGTGACTGTCTCGCATAACAACTCAAACATTCCTTTAATATCCTGATTGAAAGTCAGGGCCTGATACATAAGAGTTTCCCGAGTGGAGGCGCACATGTTATTGCCCCCCAGAGTCTGAATACCCTCCTGCATCTGCAAAGCAGACCGATGCTTAGTGGATTTGAATGCTAGTCTGTCTATGATATGGCTCAGGCCCCTTAATCTATCATCCTCAAATCGTGATCCCGCGTGCACATAGAGTCCGACAGCCGAAAAATGTCCAGGAATCGCATCAGTGGCCACTCGGACCCCATTCGGAAGAGTAGTGACCTGAGATACAGATGTATGAGTACTGAGCAGTCGATTGAGGCTTCTTGACCTATGGATTTCGGAAAGAGCACTTCTACCGAGTCTCCATTTACTCATCATTTTAAGGTGGTGCGCCGTTAAGCAGAAATTGAAAAATTGGCGGGATCAGCTTTCAAGTGAACATCAAAGTTCCCACCTAACATCAACCCAGCTTTTGATCGTACTGAAATACATTTCTTCATTCGACGTGATATCACCATATAGTTTGAACGGTGGCCGGTATGTAGCTCAAGGGAAATGAACTGCGTAAAACATGGAAGACGATATAAAGCTTATGTGAAATCGCCGTACTTTTCGTTGGTCCATGATAGTTTCGTCTAACAATTACGGCTTCTAATTCAAGTCATACCATTAAAATATATCTTATCATAAGTACATTCCTTTAACATTATCACATAACAACAATTTAAACGAATGAGGAATGCCCTAAATCGCTTCTGGATAGTCTATTGGATGCAACGGTTTCAAAGCGACTCTTCCACTCCTCGAGTTCTTTCTCCAACCGAAGAGATCTTTCTTTGTAGTCCCTGGCCTCCCTTTCTGCTCTCCTGGCTGCGAGCCGGTGAGACGTCTCTCCAGCTTGAATGGACTCAAGAGATTTCCGGAGAAGTTGAGCTTTGGTCTCAGCCTTCTCGTTATCCTCCTGTATACGCTTAATAAACTTATCCTTCTCAGTCAATTGATTACAGAGATCCTTCATTGAGCGTTCATCAGATCGAGATTGTCGCAGCTCCTCGGAATATGTCTTCTCCTGCAATTTAAGCTGCGATTCAAGCTCTACGACCTTCTGTCTCAGGTATTTGGATTGATCAGTTTTAGGCCCAAGTAATTGGGCCTCTAAATCCAAAATCTTCAAGCTAAGGGCCTTTGTCTTTTTCTCGTTAGCCACTTGCTGGGTTCTTAGTTCGTCATTGAGCTGTCTCTCGCGTTCTATAGCCACTTGATCCTCGTTTAATTGGTCCTTAGTGGATCTCAACTGCTCAAGAATTGTAGCAGACGCTTCAGTTTGCTTTTTGAGGGCCACTCTAAGGTCATTGACTTCACTGGCAACCTCGTTTCCCCCAAGATGAGGAGAAGAGGTTGGAGTTGACCTTGATGCCAGCTCCTCTAGCCTTTCTGCAGACTCTCGGAGACGCACTTCTAGGACCCGCTTGTCTTTTTGAAGCTGGTCCCTATCAGCTGCAATTTCATCCATTGTAGTCCTGAGCGATCGCACTTGAGAGAGCAAGGATCCCATTCGCTTCTGAGAATCTTGGTAGGCCAGAAGCGACTCGCCATGTGCACTTGTCAGTCGATCTATTTCAGATTGCATATCCCCTTTGACTTTGGCCCATCCATCTAACTCCTTCGGAGCTTGAGAAATCCTAGTGGTTCGTTCAAGTCTTTCCTTCTCAAGTTGCAATTCTGTGTTCTTTTGCTTCTCCGTCTCTAGTTCGGCCGCGAGCGACCTAATCTCGCTTGCGTATCTCTCTCTGGTAGCCACCAACGAATTATGAGACTCACGCATATCCTTCGACCACCGCTCGTTAAGAATCTCAAGCTCTTTAGATATTCTGCCCTGAGACTGCTTTGCATGTTCAAGGTCAATATTGCGATCCTCTAGCTCACCTTCTAAGACTCTGGTTTTTGCTTGGAGATTCGAGATAGTCAGGTCGCTTTGTTTCTGATCGCTTAAGGCTTGTTTAAGTGTTTCTTCAGCCTCTGCGCACTGACTTTTTGCAAAGGACTCTGCCCTAGTTGCCTGCAACACTATCGTTTCTGCAGACTCCAACTTGCTGAAATATTCATCAGCACGACTTTTATACAGCTTGAGACTATCCGATAAGTCCTCATTTCGGGCAATTTCAGCTTCTAAATGAAGCTTAATCTCTGATATATCTGCTGCATCAAAACTTCCATTATCCAATATAGGTGACTTCGTGTTCAGCTTGAGATTATAAAGTTCACGCTCAATTCTGGCCTTTTGCTGACTTGTTTCTGCAAGGTGCTCCTTTGTCCTCATGAGGTTCTTTGAGGTTTCATGATAAACCGCAAGTAGGTCATTCTTGGATGTCTGTAAATGCCTGTACATCTCTTCCAGTTCTGGTTTGCTCTTAGTCCTAGTATCCACTGGGGCAGGAGCAGAGATATTTTCTTTGTTGCTATCATCTTCGACGAGGGTCCTATCACTTGAGTAAGATTTTCTCGGGAACAAATCATCTCCTCCGCTAGATGAATTATTGGGCGAGAAAGATGTGCTGAGAGGTCTTTTCTGCGAACTGGGCACAGAAGCCAAGCCATCTAGTAGTGCTCGTCTAGATGCATAGTACTGGGAGTCCTTCTCATCAAGGTCCTTACTCCATCTTTTCTCTGCATCTTCAAGCTGGGCCCTGATGAGTGCTCGTTCGTCCTCAGCTTTCTTTCGCAAACGTTCAGACTCGTCCAATCGCTTAGCAAGATCCACTAACCTTGGAATCGCATCTCCCGACTGCTCGACTCCTATTTTATTCTTGTTTTTGGGATTAAGAACCTGCTGGAGAGCATTTAGCTGCTCTGACCGTTCTTGAAGTTCTCTTTTAGTCATTTCTAAGGCTGCAGTGAGCTTGCGATTATTGACATCACCTTCTGACCGAGACATTCGTTCGCGGTCTCCTGCTTCCTTAAGCGCAGTGAATTGCTCTTGTATGGCATTTTTCACTCTTTCGGCCACAAGTGCATTTTTCTGCTCTCTTGCCAGATCGTGATTCAAGTCTTCCATCTCTCTTGCCATTTTATTCATCTGAAGTTTCTGCGTAGCATGCTTTGTTGTAACAGCTTCAAGTTCACTTTTGAGCTGGCGTTCCCTTTTCTCAAGGTTGTCTTTATCCTGCTGGATTTTGCTAAGCCTGCTGCTGACTTCACTGGCTACAGATTCACGAAGTTTTTCCATCTGACTATTCTTCTGAAGGACTTCTTTATGAAGCTTATCCCGCTCCGACTGCTCAGAGGACAACGAGCGCCTGACATCTTCGAGATTCCGAGATAGATTAGACTTCTCCATGCTTAGTGCCTCTTTTTCATTGGCTGCAAGGTCAACAGATCTCCTAAGTTCGGAAACTTGAGTGCTAAGAGACTTTTTCTCGATATCCAGCTTTGATATTTCCTTGCTTAATAGATGAGCTTGATTAGAAGACTCGGCTAGCTTGCCTTCCAACAGAGAAGAAGCAGCGGAAGCTTCGATCTGTGACTGCTCCGTCTTCTTGAGTTTAAGTTTGAGAGTTGCAATCTCCATAGAAAGGTTTTTCATCTGTGCTGTCTTTGCTTTCTCGATCTGGAGCTCTTTAACAATAGATGCTTTCTCTTCAATAGAAAACTTAAGATTTCTATTACTTTCAAGTAACTCATCTTTTTCCTGTCTCAGACGCTCGATTATGACTTGCTTCGCATGAATTTCTCCAGTATAGCGCTGTCTTTCGCTACTGATATTGGCCTGAAGTTCAGAGTGCTTGTAACGAAGATCTTCCATTTGCCTATCAAGGAGCTTTCTGCCTTCTCCAATCTTCTGATTTTCAGAAATGTGAGCTTCAAGTAATCGACGAGACTCCTGGGCCTCGCTTTCCATATTTGCCAAAGCTCCCTGAAGCTGCTTCATATCCTTTTCTGTTGAATTAAGCTCTCCGATCAAGCTTTCGTACTTCGACTTGAGATCTCTCTTCTCTTTGTCAAGGATATTCAGCTCTGACTGAGTTTGGGACGTATCTGATTTCAGCTTTTCGAGCTCCGATTCCTAAATGCTATTAGAATATAGTTCAGAGGTCCATGATAAAGTTCCCAAGCTTACCTTTTTCCTAACAAGTTCTTCAAAATCAGAAGAGGTATGATACAGGTCATCCAACTGAGCACGTATGTCTTTATTGTCGCGTGCGAGTTCCTGGATTCTTCGGTTCGCAGAATCGAGATTTGTAGACTATACATTAGTATTGAGTTCTGACATCATAGCATGATGGAACGAAACTCACAGTCTTTTTGAGGTTCGCATGAAGTTCAGAATCGGAGCTCTTCAACTTTTTCTCAAGTTCCTCGACTTTCTTATCTTTCTGGCCGACACAGCTTCGGAGAAACTTAAGCTCTTGATCACTATAGCCAATAATCAGCATACGACAGCCATGCTGGAGAACAGTTAATACTTACAGTTTGGCAGATTCAGTAGTCCGGGATTGTTGTGCAGCTGAAAGCTCCGCAAGCTCATGCTCCAGCTCAGATATACGCAGCATTAGATTCTTCTTCTCTTGTTCAAGGGTACTAATAATAGCAGCGCCGTTCTCGAGCTCCTTCTTCCATCTATCAGATTGTCGGTCTACCTTCTTTTTCGCCTCAAGAAGCTCTTCACATTGTACTTCAAGCTTATCTAGATCGTCCAGCGTACCGTCAAGCTGTTTTTGAAGTTCCGACTCTCTATTCTGGGCTCGCTTAAGAATCTCTTCTTTGTCAAGAGCAAGAAGTCTTTCGCTCTCAAGGACTTTATTCAAAGCCTGTAATTCCTGCTCCACAGAACGGCATCGTTCTTCGAGGCTGGTTTTTACTTCCTGATACTCTCTAACAGAATCTTCCAGTTTCTTAAATTGCGTATCACGAAGCTTGATCTCGCCATTTTCCCGGGATGCAATTAAAAGGGGTCTCATGCGAATATACAATTTCCACCATGGATCCTCTTTTAGCCGTAAGTATATCTCAAAGTTTTGCTTAATAACCTTTGTAGCCTGATACTTGAAGAGCTGCTTGCTGATTTTACTCCTGATCATAAACCCTCTTGCGACAGATTGGAAGCGTGTGATAGTCGCACGGACCATCCCTTCTCTGCGCTCCTCCAGCTCAGCGAGCACGCCTGATTTGAAAAAGACCTTTGTCAAACCGACTTTGTAAAGGCTTTTATCCAGACCAAGGTCATTCAATATGATGCCACAAGCCCTCTGGCCCTCCACATAGCCTTTGAGTTTGATCCTGGCCAGTACCTCATATCGCTGTCTGAATTCAGCAAAGTTAAGTCGATTCGGATAACCAGTCCTTGCTATCCTGATACCTTCTAGGACACCATTGCACCTCAGCTGATCGAGTACCAAAAGATTATCAAAATTTTTGGGAGACTTGACATGATTAGGAATTATGCAGCGCACAAAATGAGGATGGGTAGAATTGAGTTGATCCATCAAACACCCAAGTTGTTCCTTGTGCCTTTGGGCAACAGTTCTAAACAACCCTTTCTTGACTTTTGGTCCAGATTTGGATGAAACTGTAGTATCAACTGTCGCAGCCTCGTCTTCGAAGAGCCTGCAAACTAGATTTTCTGAGGACTGGACTAACAGCTGGACAATATTATCGTTCAGAGGATCTTTATTCCTTTCGAGCCATCCATCTGTAGAGTATTCCACCTCTGCTGCATAATGGGTCAAAATAAAACCTTGGCTAAGACGAGATGACCGGAATTTTGAAGATTTGTTACTCCACAAGTTGCCGAGCTTATCTGTGAACGACTTATCCGTAGCTCGGGGCATAACGCAGTCTTCGTCGAGACAAGAGAACACACCCATAGGATTTGATTTTTCAATTAAATCAATAGTTGGCTGTAAATCATGCCCAAAATCTATGAACTTCCACTCAATATCTTCACGAGAATATTCCTCCTGCTCCAGAACAAACATATGATGATTGAAGAACTGCTGAAGCTTCTCATTGGTATAATTGATGCATAATTGTTCAAAGCTGTTTTTCTCAAAAATCTCAAACCCAGCTATATCCAAAACACCAATATAGGTGGCATTCTCTCTACTTCCCTCAAGAGTACGATTTATCCTCTTAACGACGTATCCAAAAATCCGCTCATACAAACTCTTCGCCAAAGCATCCAATGAAAATCTAACCTGAGCTGCCGATCTAGACTGCTGAACCCATTCACGGCCAGCTTTCACTTTTGGCTTAAGCAATCCCTTTATAAATTGGTCAGCATTGATACCTAGTAAATGGCAAACACGCTCAGCTTGTGCCAGGTTAAGAACACGACCCTGATCTGCACTCTCCTGTCCAACCTCGATATTACCAATATGTAAAATTGCTGAGATACAACGCAAAATATCATTTTGATCTTGATGGCTAAGCCCCATTATCCTGAAAGAATATAGGAGCTTCTCAAATTCAGCCCGGTCGTTGACACCAGCTATTGTAGGGCTGGAATTCTTCAGATAGGAATACGACTTAACATCATTATCCTGCAGAAGGAATGACTCTCGCATATCTTTTGTAGCGCCCAGAACAAGTTGATAAAAGATGTGATAATTGCGCTCATTGTGGTTCTGAAAGATGACTCGTGATTTTTCCAATAGATACCAGTCAATCGATGCACCCGAAATCTGCCCAGCCCTTGTAAACTCGATCCTGATAAATTTGCCGAATCGAGAAGAATTATTATTTCGTACAGTCTGAGCATTTCCAAAGGCCTCTAGAATGGGATTGGCTTGCAGGATCTGCTCTTCAAAAGTCGGGGTATTTCGACTGATAGCTTTGGAGTTGGGCGACCGAGACTTCTGCTCTGCGGTGATTGCCGCTAAGTATTGGATCACCTTCTTCGTATTCTCTGTTTTGCCGGCACCGGACTCACCAGTGACTAATATGGATTGGTTTTCATACATATCAAGCATATTTCGAAAAGCCAAATCAGCGATCGCAAAGATATGAGGCTTGATTTCGTCTCTGTGCTTGTTCCTATAGGCTGCAATCGTTTGGTCATCATATATCGAAAGATCAAAGTAGGGATTGACAGCAACCAAGAATAATCCTGAATAAGTATATATATCGTCGCTCATATATCTCATGGCAAGATTATGTACCACAGAAGCTTCGTTCAAGTGAGTGAGCTCGGCCATGTCGTTCGCTTTGTCGAACTTCGGGGGATTGACCTTATCAACGACACCAGATTCCACAATCCTATCAGTGTCATCCGAGCATCTGACCTTTAACTTTCCATCAGAGTCCTCAGAAACCACGAATCCCTTAATGAAAGCTTGTTTCTCGTCCGGTAGCCAGACCCATTTCTTTGCGGCAAATTCAGCATTCTGAATCGTAAGATCTGACGGCTGGGAAGCTTGATTCTTGTCTTCCAGGACTTTCGACAGCGAAGTGATACTGGAAGATGGTGAAAATGTCCAGGACCTGCTAGACATTCTCAAGGTAGTCCAGTTTTTGCTGGTCCTTTCGATTTGGTGGTACTTAGATGATGCAGTTAATGGGGTTGATGTTTGTTTACATTTGATCCCAGCGCTGTAATGGAATATAAGTAAACAAGCATAACGGGGTTGCTCCGCGCGTAACTTTAACGCGTAGAAATCTTGTGATCCCAGCCCAACTGTTTGAATCCACAGCACCAGCGCTTAATCTATTGAAATAATGGATGCAGCTACGACAAAATCTGTGAAATCTGCGACTTCAATAAAGTCCGGCAAATCTCAGCACTTGATAAGTGTCATAGCTGATTCGCCCTCCTCGGAGGAGGTACAGATGGGCCAGGCCCTTGATACTTGGAACGGGCGTGTGAATAGTGTTGGCACACCTATTGCTGATAAGTTCGAGAAGATGACCTACACGAGAAATGAGCAGGGTATATGGTCATCTAGACGCTAGTATACACTTCAGGCTATAACTCGTCATCTACTAACTTGCATTACCTAGACGACACTATAGAATATCAGGCTCGCGATATACAGGAGATTGACGGATCCACCTCTGCCACTTGGCTTGCTGCAACCACATCTGCGGAAAGTGTTACTGGAAGTGAGATGATTGATACACAGGACGCCAGCCCGGTCGAGCGTGGCCTTACTAGTGAAGCTGCATTATCGGCTAAACAATATGGGACGGACGCAGCTTCAAGCAGCGATGGGCGCTCGACCCATGAACCCAGCCCCACATCGCCAGAGAGCGCGGTTGAGGACAACACCACGGAACATGATAGACCTGAAGAGACCAAAGCTGACATCATTCAAAAAAAGAATCAATTTTGGAAGCGTGGTCTTAAGAACAAGGTTATTCTTATTCTAGTTGCTCTTGTTGTCGTTTCCATGGCGTTCAATGGGATTATGGCCACAAAGTATCCACATATTAAGTTCCCGTTTGATATTGTGTTAATGCTAACTTGAAAGTCAACTTCGCTATACCCCGCCAGGAATATATAAAAGCACTGCCACGAATACCGAAAGGCCAAAATTGGAATATACCCCGATCACCAAGGCAGACCCGGAAGTAAAACAGCTGCTGGACAACGAAAACTTGCACAATGTGTTTTATGGGATCAATTATTCTCCTGCGAAAGTTCAATACCCTTCCTGCGGCGTAACCCAGCGCGATGTCACCCTTGATATTGCATTACTCTCGCAGTTAACTACCAGAGTTCGTCTATATGGAACCGACTGCCACCAGGCAGAGATGGTTTTGAACGCAATACAGGACCTTGGCGCGAACATGTCTATTTCCTTAGGTATTTGGGTCGGGGCATCTCTTGAAGTTTCCTTGCGACAATTGAGTGACATGCGAGACATTCTCAAGGCATACCCACAGCGACTAATCAATTCAATCCTTGTTGGAAATGAAGTACTTTTCAGAGATGAATTACGCATTGAGGAGCTGATCAGCTATCTTGACTATGTTCGAGACTACCTTGACCGCGAGGGCCTTACGGAAATTCTAGTTGGAACTTCAGACATAGGAACCAAGTGGACGCATGTCCTATCAAAGCACGTGGATCAAGTTGCCGCTAACATTCACCCCTTTTTTGGTGGAGTATTGGTGAATGAATCCACGAAATGGACATATGACTTCTTTCTAGACAGGATCGTTAGCGAAGTTTCACCTACTAATGCTTCATTTATAATTTCCGAGGTAGGCTGGCCCAGTGGCGGCGGCCGGCTTCAGGGTTCTGTTGCAGGCAGGAAAGAGATGCAGTTATTCTTGAACAACTGGGTGTGCAGTAACCAAGAAAGTGATGTAGGTTGGTACTGGTTCGAGGCATTTGATGAAGACTGGAAGAAGGAATTCGAAACGGGCGATCAGCAGTGGGAATCTCAATGGGGTCTTTTCACTAGTGATCGCGAACTGAAGTCCATTGTCATTCCAACATGTCAAGAGGAAGACGTTCAGTAGGTAGAACAAAAGCTTAAGCCAGCATCTTTAGACTAGCAGTCCTAAGCACAACTGAATATAATGTACCTCTCAGTACGTATGCTAGCCTGTTATTCCACTTAACTCTCACCACAGGTTCGCGTGACCTGACCTTGCGTCGAGGGAACCTAGTTTGTGAGCTTCTGGTATTCGTTTTTGAAACTCCACAATTCTAATTTTTCTGAAGACTGAAGCCTAAGTAACTATATCACCGATTGTACTACGCGTAGATAGCAATAAATTTGTTCTAGAAAGAGCACATGGCTCCTCCAATGCGCAATGCTGTGGATAGTTTTACTGAGCTGCTTGTAGACAAACACCTGAGCTTCAAAAGGGCTCTGGTGTGTATGGTTTCTGATGGAGTGGAGGAGTACCACACAGTAGTTTTCATCACTCGGATCTACAAAAGCTAAAATCTGCAGTGTATATTTTTCCTCTCCAACATATTTACATATAAAAAACTTTCAGAATACCAAGCATTATAACTAAAATGATAACCCCAAGTTGTGAATGCATAAATGGCTGGAAGGAGATGGATGAAAGCTCCCTTTTATAATCTTGACCACATAGAAATTATTACTGTGGGCCTGGTTCGCTTACGGGATACATTCGAAAAGAGAGATTGTTGATTCCTAACCTAAAATAACAAAAAATATAAGTAATAAAGCTCCTACGCATAGTGGATTACGTGTTGATATATTCCACTTGCTCAATTTCTCGGGTCTTTTCTTCAGCCACGATGGCTTCGCTAGCAATTGGCCTCGAAAATTCTGGGTGAACAGCAGTAAGCTCCTTGTCCATAAACACCCACATTGTCTTATCAGGTTCGAACATATAGGACATCTCCTCGAGTGACCTGTTGGCAGTCTCAGGCTGGAACAGGAATGTAGAAATGCCCGCGAGAATCGACAGTACTGCAAAGATGATATACATTTTCCAAGATATCTTCTCTAATGCAGTAGGAATATAAAGGGCAAACCAGAAATTAATGAACCAGTTTGTAGCCGTCGTCAGCGAAGTCGCTCTGCCACGAGTCGCCATGGGAAAGAGCTCAGCAGGAATAACCCATGCAGGCGTTGCCCATGAAATGGCAAAACTAGCCACATAAAGATACAGGAATGCAATGACAGCCTTACCTGCTCCAATGTTGTTTGAGAAGTCAAAATTAACCTTGTGAGTGATGGCATCGTATACTGGATCACCACAGGTTTTGAGAATGACCCCTATTAACAGCATGCATATTCCCATGCCAAATCCACCGAGAACCATAGGCAGTCTTCTACCCCATGTGTCAAGGTAGTACATATTTGGAAGTGTGACAATGTTTAGAATAATTCCCTGAATCACATTAGATAGGAGCGAAGCCTCCGTACTGCTCGCACCAGCTTGCTGGAATAAGAAAGGCGCGTAGTACATGATGCTATTGATCCCCACTGCTTGCTGCCAGAACTGAGCACCAATTCCAATAAAAGTTCTTCTTCCATATTTCTTTGAGAAAAGCATCTGAATGTATCCAGGTCGCTCCAGCAGTTTCTCGAACTCAAGTGTAGCACAAATTTCGTCGTACTCGCTTATCACGTATGGATCTGCAACATCCCCATTAGCATGAACTCGAGCAAGAACTTTGAGTGCTTCTTCTTGCTTCCCTTTCTCAACTAGCCAACGGGGAGATTCAGGCATAATTATCATAACAACCATAAGTGCGAGTGTTGGAATCATCTGTAGCCCTAATGGAAGTCTCCAAGCAGCCTGACCGTCGATATGAGAGCATCCATACTGTATCAGGAAAGCACTGAGAATACCAAAATTAATGACACATTGCTGCATGGAGATAATTCTACCTCTGACCTCTTTTGGGGTGACCTCACTCTGCCAGACAGGAACCATCATGGCACAGCATCCGTTGGCAAGACCATTGATAACTCGCCCAGCCAGCAAACTGTATATATTATTTGCACCGGCACAGATAGCAATCCCAACAGTGAACAATGCAGCGCCTGCAATAATAGTCTTACGTCTTCCCAGCCTGTCTGCTAGAAAAAACCCTGTCAATAAAGAGCCGACAAAAGCACCTGCTTGAATAGATGCCGTGATTCCTCCCTGAAGACCGTTTCCAGGATTATTAAAATATTCAATAAACTGGTTCATGGCCAGCACACCCGACACGGAACCGGTGTCATAGCCAAAGCTATAGCCGCCAAGGGTCGGGCCAATACCGTACATGTAAAGCTTTGCCTTTCTTCCAATCTTCATTGTTCAGTGCTTTATCCGGATTCTCCAGCAGCCTTGTAGCACTGTACAGCCGCTACTTAAATCCTAAACAATTCATGACCCCCACATATGTGTATCACCAAATCCCCAGACTTCATGGATGCGTGGTGGAATATCATCCCCATTCCCGAATGCAACCGTCCCCGTAACAGTAAGTTACTTTACTTAACTGGTAATGCTCTACACGTAGTTTTTCCAGGGGATAGGACCCCCCACATGCGAAAACCGAGAATTAAAAAAAAATGCCCCTGCGAGACTGTGGTCCCCGCAGCTTATCACGAAAATAGGACATTAGGTCCTTGCTTGCTTGGTTGCTTGAGATATGTGCTGTCACGCCCGCATTACGAGTGGACGCCCTACAACAGGAAGCTGAAATCATCTATCGGAATCCGCAGATTATAAGGCATCCAAGTTTTACTACTAGTACTAAGGCATAGTATTTTCTCGACATAGATAAGTATGGATACGTCGCTATGGCACGTCGCTATATTACATTAGCAGAAACAGTACCATCGCGCGGTTGATGAGACATGTTTGAGGGGCCACACAAGTGGGGTCCCATCGCAAGACCCTGTCGCCGGCTAAATAGACTCTTTAGGCATGGCCGTCGCGCCCCCCCCCGTCATAACACTGCAAGCTACACTCGGTCAGCCTGAGCAGACTCCCACGCTTTGGCTTCGGTCAGTGAATTTGGCCCTGGCCGGCGTATCTAGGAAATAATGTCGAGGACAACCCCCCACAGGCTGCTGCTCATGGCTCGCACCCAGGCTAATATTCAGCTGCATGCAATGCTCAGTGCAATAATCTTAATTTAATGTTATACCGTCAGTGTGATTTGTTATCCTGCAAGGGCTGTCCAGTCAGCTATCTTCGGATCCGTTCTACTGACCACGCTCGTCACGCCATGGCGCAGTGCCGTGCCAAAAGCCGGATCGCCGGCGCAGAGAGTTACCTCCAACTGCCACGGAAAGCAGCCGACGTCTCAGCGTTTTTGGCCTTTTGGAGTTGAGCGGTACCGTAGAGCCTTCAAATCGTAAGCAAATAGATAAGACTAGTAGACTCGAAGTCATTGGGTCAGTGCTTTCGTCGACCTCAAATCGCCTCAGCAGTCCGAGGTGTGCCCGAGCGGGCCTGGGAATGAAGTGCTGGTACGAGATCTCGCCCGCTGGCGGGATAGCTTCCGACGGAGCTCGGGTGGCATACCTCTTTTTCTCACACACCAGTTAGTTTCACCACTCGACATCGCCAGATACAATGAACATGAATGGAGCTGCTGAACCGTCTGAGAAGCGCCGTAGAATAAAAATCAGCTTGGCATGCGATACTTGTAGGAAGCGGAAGGTGCGATGCGATGGAGGCCATCCCTGTGAAAGATGTAGCTTTAAAAGTCTCGAATGCCTGTACTCCAGGCGAGCCGGACCGGGCTACTTGAAAGAGCTGGAAAACAAGATAAAGGTGTTGGAGGACTCGGAGCACGTTCCTGTGCTTAGGCCAACGGGTTCCCAGTCTACAGGGGAGTCAATTTCGATCTCTCCGGGCTACGGTTCTGGTGGAGGAGGAGGAGGGAGAGCTAATGGACTCGCCAGTCGCGGAACAACAGGGGGGTCGGATTCAGACATTTCGCCTTCGGCTGAAAATGCCAGAGAAAGGTCTCATTCCTTCTGGAATTCAGGTCCTCAAGCGCGGCACGACTCGACTTCGTCTTTCATGCACTTGGTGGACGCGGCGGCATCCCAGAGAGAGCTCGCGGACGGGAACAACGTGAATTTCCTTTACTACGAGACGTATGACATGCTTGAAAGCGTTTATGGAGACTCTCGGTCTGATATCAAGCCCGACGACCTTGTTCTGCCGCCGAGAAGTGTTGCGGACAGTTACATAGCCGAGTACTTCAACAGCGTACATTTGTGCTACCCAGTTGTCCACCAGCCGTCTTTCACCAAGGCATACGAAAAGATGTGGACCGGAACGCAGAAGGTCACGAGAGAGCTAGTGGCATTCCACTGTGTGGTTAATCTCATCTTTTGTTTGGGCAGCCTATCAAATGAACCAGACCAGCAGACCGCAACTAGTGGGACTTATTATTCTCGAGCGAGCAAGCTGCTTTCATTCGAGATCACAAACGAAGAGACACTGATAGGAGTACAAGTGCTTTTTCTAACCTCGCAGTATCTACAGGCTCTGGAAAGGGCAAACAAGAGCCTGAGGGTTCTGTCCCAGGCGATTCGGCTTGCTCAAGATATGGGGCTGCACCGTGAAACCTCTACACTTAGCACGAATCCATTAGAGATTGATGTATCGAGAGCTGTTTGGCATAGTTGCGTGATGCTGGATCTGATGCTGGCATTTGCTTTAAAGAGCGCCCCGCTGGTTCGGGATGACTCCGACGCACCGGGGCCGTTCTCTAAAGGAATATCATGGAGGACTGGCATTGATCCATGGCCGTCAATGGCCCCTGTTTTCGTGAATATTAATCGCTCTATCAAGCTCTGTAAGATTATGAGGCGTATAGACGTCAAAGCATCGGACCCTGTGCCTAACAGCAGTCCAGATGTAAATCTTATACTCGAAATCGACGAGGCGTTGGCTGATCTTCAGCAGTCCTTCACTGATGCAAAGGACGTTTATGGGCCAAACAAAATCATGGTATCCGTCTCAATCTTAAGAATTAGGTGTCAATATGCCCGAATCGTTCTTTACAGACCGCTATTATTTGCATCCAGGTCGATCATATGGCAGTATTCTGGGATTCTACGGACACCACTCTATATACGGGCATCTGAGCTTTGCGTATATGCTTGTGTGGATCTTGTGGATCTGGTCTATAACTTGCGTAGCAAGGTGTTGTCAATTCCTGACCGGTGGCTGGTTACATGCCACTTGTTTATGGCGGCTGAGAGTTTATCTTATGCATATCCTCTTGTCACCGGAAACCATGTCCATATAGAGCAGGCATATCTGGATAATGCTTGGAATAAGGCACTAAATTTATTGAAGGATATGAGTCAGCAAAGTCTACATGCGAAGAACTGCCTAACCGCCCTCCAAATGATACGGAACTCAGAAGGATGAAGACGAAACAAAGAACACAATAATGATATACGGCTAAATATTAACTGGAGGACTCATATTTCTTCATCAGTTCATTGCCCAATACATCGTTGCGGAAATCATCTTTTCCTAAAGCCGAAGTATGTCCCCAGGGCTTTTCCTTGTTTTCACGATCAATTGCTTTAGCAAAGCAGCTAAGCCATTTGTGCCGGGGGTACGCAGCATTGACTGCGTCTATTGTATTGGTATGGATCAGCTCAGAATTGAGACCGACATTGTCGAGAATTGTGGTCAACTGCAAAATGAGGCCAAGAGTAGTGATGTACCCCACAGTTCCCAAGTCCTGGTGGCGAATAATGGCCTCGCTCACAGCCTCTGCATACTCCTGGTTGCCGTTAGACTCTTTGAATATAAGATCTCGAGCTAACAGTCCTCCATAGAACTCAAAAGACATTTTAGTTGCCGCCATGTTTTTATCTGTAGTGCCGATATCATGCAACAAGCACGATGCGAAATATACAGACAGATCAAGCTCCCACTCGGGGAACTGATCCCTGATAATAGCCACTCCGTACAAATACACCCGTAATGAATGGTTGTACACTGGTTCTGGTAGCTCTTTCTTGGCATACTCATTTACAGCTGTCGACACCTTGTCATCGGGGATACCGAGACTTTCAATACCGTAAGCCCTGGGCGGATGGTTATATTTCTTCCCTTGTAATACTGCCTTAATATCTCGTTCAATCGATACAAACCCGTAACTCATCTTTGCTAATTCTGGGGATGTGACCCTTCGTCTTGGACTTAATTACTCCACCCAAGTGCCTATTCGCTGGGAGCCCCCTCCGTGCGTATTTCGGATCCGTAAGTGCTTGCGGAGTACTTAGTATACATCCATATCTATATTTGTGTTTATTTCGTTTCCTATACCTCTTAATATTTTTCATTTGAATTATAACTTCATCTTTAATTAGCGATAGAACATTCGCCGGTCATTGGAAATACACTACTGATCCTAGTGTAGAAGACTCGAGTGAAGTGTTACTTAAGTATTGTTTGAAAAGCACGCATTCGTCCCGCTAGTGGTAGAAAACGCCGGTACTATCGGTACATATAGCGAGCAGAATGTTCCCGGTCTAGTTATCAGTCATAGCGCTGACAGCGAGAAATCTAAAGTCGATGACCAACTAGCCAGAGGGGAACGTTATCCGTAGTCTGCGGTGTTGCATGTACAAGCTGCGGCCTAGCTGTGCTTCTAATACCAAACCCAGCACCTTGGACATTTATGAGATCAAGCATTACTATGAAATGTATCTTAACGTGCGGTTGATGGCATAGTAACTATAAGAGAACCGAGTGCCAGTTAAACTTTCTAGCTCAAGCCAGTGCCATGGGGAATCGGGTATTCTCAAAATTGTATTAGCTTGCCTGCGTTAATATCACTGATCAAATCAGCAGGAGCAGTTGGGATGCGTCCGACTGTTTGGTAATAAGTGAAACCATGGTGACCGGTATAGTACTCCTAAGCTAGGCTCTGAGAGCTTTGACCCGATCTTCCGACGTCCCGATATTCTCTTACTAAGCTTTCTTTCATGATCCCGTGGCATAGCAAGGGAGATGCTTCCGTGAGCTGTATGTCACGTTTATGTTCTCTGCTGCCGTAGCGTTTTTTGGAGGGGTAATGTGCATGATGGCCATCTCAGATACGTAACTCCACGGGTTCGGGTGACTGATCTGAAGCAGTCGGAAGAGTGTACTCTCCCCGCAGAAGAAATAAGCTATGAGATCTAGTCCGTGCTAAAGAATGCTGCCTGTGGAGATATAAATGCCTAGACCTGGGACTGACCACCTCCCCCCGGCAGAAAGGGAGAAATGACATCCAACTTACCAAAACATTGGCTAGAATTCGAGAAGCAGATCGGCGGACGGCCCGTCCTTCAAGGGAGTATCCAGGATATGAGAGATCAGTTAGCGGCGTTAGGTGCTGCTAACAGTCAGAATGCACCGCCAGCCGATCCTTCCATCAGTATCTCGGAAATCAGCTACAAGAATGTAGGAAGAGTTGAACTTAACCTCCGTATATACAAGCCAAAAGAAGCAGCCTCTGGGCTCTTGCCGATTTGTTTGTTTTACCATGGTGGTGGATATTGTACAGGGAACTTAGATACGGAAGAGAATATAGCTTATGCGATTGCTTCTTTTGGTCCTGCAATAGTAGTTCAAGCTGATTATCGTCTTGCTCCAGAGCATAAATGGCCAGATCTGCTCGAAGACGGCTATGATGCTTACGAATGGCTCTTGGAGAATTGCGAAAAGATTGGCGGTGATAAAGATAATATTATCGTCTGCGGTAGCTCTTCCGGTGCTGGGCTCGCAGCTTCAGTCACTCTCAAAGCCCGTGATGAAGGTAAAGGCTTCATCAAAGGGCAAATATTGCTTCAGCCTTTGCTAGTGCATGTGAGTAATTTGGACTCGGACAAGAAGAATCTGTTTGACTCATGGGAAAGAGTTGGTACTTCAGGTGTGGTAGTAGTACCAGCTACTCTTAATACGATGTATGAGGCGTACAAACCTGAACATAGTTCTGATGAGAAGTATTTGTTCCCATTTCTGAGCCCAAACCTTGAGAACCTTCCCAAGGCATATTTGACCCATAATTCAGAAGATATTCTAAGTGATATGGCTGTACAATATGGCCATCGTCTGGAAGCTTCAGGAATTCAAGTCAGAACTAAGTTATATAAAGGGATGTTTCATTTCTGGACAGCATTTCCTCAACTCAATGATGAATTCAAAGAATTTGAGGCCGATATGCATGAAGCAGTTACTTTTGTATTAAGTTAGTCAAATTAGAATTGTTCAGACAGCCTAAAATGTAATTTTCTCTGGAGTTTTTGATGAATTACTCAATATCAATAAGCTATCGCTCTATTTACTTGTCTACTTGAACAGATCTTTAAACTTTTATCGTCTTTACTGGGAATCGTGCTCTTTATGCAGCTTTCTATGCTTGTCCATATGACTCGATCCCCACTATATTTTTTGTTTTCATCACTTGGCGGGGCTTGAGCATCTACCCGAAGTTGAATGCTACTACATCAGTCACCTATCCGTACAACGGCACGGATGAGAGGCAAAGTTCCAACTACTCATGGAAAATAATCTCACAATACCTATTATGCTATCGGCTTTAAATAATTCCGTGCAATTTGACTATGGTGTACATTCCCGACAGTGTGCGTCAGATGCGTATCCCGCTACCCCGCATTCGCTCATTCAACGAAAAAAGCTCAATGATCGTATAGCGATATTTGGGGTGTAAAGGATGCTCTCAATATAAAAGCTAATGTTTGGGTCTGTCTTCCTGTTAGTACAAACGGAGCAATCATGACGAAGCTTGAGAGTGAAATTGAACCTGAAAACGGCGTAGAAGAACTTGATGCCTTGATAGTTGGTGGGGGTTTTGGAGGAGTTTGGTTACTCTATAAGCTGAGGGAGGCTGGATTTAAAACCAAAATCTATGAATGGGGTTCAGAGCTAGGTGGCGTATGGTACTGGAACAACTATCCTGGTGCTCGCGTTGATAGCTTTGCCCCCACATATGAGTTCTCAATTGAAAAGTTATGGAAGGACTGGGCATGGAAAGAAAGATTTCCTGGCTGGGAAGAGCTCAGAGCATACTTTAGTTATGTCGATAAGAAATTGGATGTTAGCAAAGATGTTCGTTATGATACTTTTGTCAGTGGAGCACATTTTAATCCCGATATCAAGCGATGGGAAATATACACCAAGGATGGACTGAAGGCTAAATCTCAGTTTTTCCTCATGGCAAATGGCTTTTCTGCAAAGAAGTATGTGCCTGAGATTAATGGTTTGGAGAGCTTCGCAGGTGATAGTTTCCACAGCGTGGACTGGCCGAAGAACTTTAGTATGGCTGGAAAGCGCGTTGGAATTGTTGGAACCGGGTCCACTGGTGTACAGCTAATCCAGGAAGCAGGTAAAATCTGTAAAGAGCTTGTTGTTTTTCAGCGCACTCCAAATCTCACTCTGCCCATGCAGCAGCGCCAACTCTCACTAGAAGATCAGGAAAAGTTGAAGCACACCTATCCAGAATTCTTTGATAGCAGACTCAGAAGCTTTTCTGGTATGTCGTTTGATTTTATCAAGAAGAATGTCAATAGTGTCTCGGACGAAGAGCGCGAGAAAGTCTTTGAGGAGTTATTTTATGCTGGTGGTTTTCATTTTTGGCTCGCAACATACCAAGACGTTCTATTTGATAAAGAAGCCAATGACTTTGCTTATAAGTTTTGGTTGAAGCAAACTCGTCGCAGGATTCCAGATCATAAGAAGGCTGATATCCTTGCACCAGTAACCCCTCGCCATCCTTTTGGTACCAAGCGTGCATCGCTGGAGCAGAACTATTACGAGGTTCTAAGTCAACCTAACGTCACAATCGTCGATTTAACTAAGACGCCGATAACCGAGGTGACGAAGAGCTCGGTGATCACCAGTGATGGTCAAGAGTTCGAATTAGATACGTTCATACTCGCAACTGGATTTGATGCTTTCACAGGTGGTTTCAACCAGATTGACATCAGAGGCGTTAATGGAACCAGCATGTCAAAGCAGTGGTCTTCTGGTGTCAAAACAAATCTTGGAATGTCTACTAGCGGGTTTCCAAATATGTTTTTCATGTATGGACCACAGTCGCCAGGTCCATTTGTTAACGGACCCACACTCTCTGAAGTTCAGGGAAATTGGATTGTGGATCTGGTTAAGTACATGAGAGACAAGCATTTCGAAACCATTGACTCTTTGGAAGAATCGGATGAGCTGTGGGGCAAAGCAACATCTGATATCGCTGATTCAAGCTTAATTACCGAAGCGAAATCGTGGTACATGGGTGCTAACATTCCTGGTAAGGTCCGTGAATGTCTTGTCTACCTAGCAGGGTTGCCTCACTATAAACAAGCCATTGAGGATGTGGCTTCGGATGGTTACACCGGTTTTAAACTTAGTTAGAACTATGAAACCGCTCGCAGAGTTAGTATTTAAATGGGTTGAACATTGCTATTGAATTTATATAACTTGGAACTGAATAAGCTTGTCTCTTGACATTCCCATGTAAGTTGAAAGTTCACTTCTTACGATTCAACAGGTGTGAAATCATTGGAGAGTCCTCGTGGCCTCTAATGTAACCGCTAGTTATCGATGGCACTTCTCACAGCACCAAATAACAATTCTGAAAATCGTGTATCAAAATCTGTACTGACGCATTACACCATTGCCTTACGACATACGTTTGATAGGGAAGTACTAAGAGCATGCACCCCACCAACGTTCATATTGGTTTAGGAATCGGACTCCGGCAGTGGGCATCCATCGGAATACTAAGCTCCGCAAAACCAGTTTTGTGTGGGGTCAGTACAACCTTGCAGACAAGGGTGAGAGAATCAACGGGATAGATATTAGATCTCACAGTCTATATTCACGATGGCTGAAGTACCATCTTTCAAATTCAAGGACAATTGTCCGCCACAGAAATGGGTTGGAGATTCTACAGGGATTTCGGCGGAATCCAAAGCGTTGTTCCGGTTTTCCATGGGCGAGAAGAACGTAGTCAGTAAGTGAATTGCACTCTTTATTATCTGTGCTTTTTATACTAACTATCTCTATTAAGTTACTGGTGGGGGCCGAGGACTGGGCCTTGATGCTGCTTTTGGGTGTCTTGAGCATGGAGCTAAGGCTCTCGCACTCTTGGATCTCGAACCAAGTCTCTTGGAACGGGCATCAAAAGAGTTGCAGGATCTATACCCTGATCGCCTGATTATCACAGAAGTTGTAAATGTTATGGACCCTGTCCAAGTTGAGCGTGCAGTCCTCAATGTGAGACTAAGATTTGGTGAGACCAAGCCAGTAAATGTTCTTCTGGCCTTTGCGGGAATAGTCCTAGCTAAGCCAACTATAGCGCTTAGCCCTCAGGAATGGCGACATGTTAATAGTGTGAACTCTGACGGCGTATTTTACAGTGCTAAATACTTTGGAGAGTGAGTATACAGCAAGCACATATGTCATCTACCTGAATTGTTACTGACTCTCAGATAGGGAAATGATAAGAAACCATGCAGGGGGGTCAATAGTTTTAATATCCTCGATTTCTGCGTTGGGTTCAAACTTCCCACAGCCCCAAGTAGCATATAATGCGTCCAAGTCTGCGGTTCGAGGGATTAGATCATGCCTAGCTGCAGAATGGGCTGAGTATGGGATTCGCATCAACACAATTTCACCGGGCTATATGGACACAGCATTGAATCATGGCGATGGACTGGCACATCACAGAGCGATATGGTATGATCGAACTCCACTTAATAGAATGGGTGCCAGGGGTGAACTCAATGGTGCCATCATCCTCTTGGCAAGCGATGCAGGGTCGTTCATCACAGGAACAGATATTCTCGTTGACGGAGGAATATCATGCGTAGTATGAACCATAGAATTAGCACTTTTTTTTCAAGTGTTGAAGATCAATTTCCCCATGTAAGGTCGTCCACAACCGACCCATTGAAACCAAATAAAAGGTCTATAAAAGAAGAGTCAGTCTGAAAGTCAAGCCGTCCGTTAGTACTTGCAGCGCCAGGGTATGCCCCAATATCTGCTCCAGCAGCACCATGAAAGCCTGATCCATGGAGAGATTCAGAATCTTTCTTTTCCTGCAAGGACCCTGAGCTACACTGCTGCTGGCCCTTCACAAAACTCTGCACTATGGCATTCATATCCAATTCGGGCATGAGTGAGTCTACATTCACCCGCGTAGGATTCTGATCACCAGTATTTATCCTTTCAAGCACTGGTGATAATTGACCAATTTCATTCGAGCTTGGTGAGGGAAAATTATTAACAGCTTGATTTTTGGGTTTAGTGTCATCGCCCGGCTTCATATTAAAATCGATTGGACTGGCATCGCCAGAAATTGACACTCCCATTCTTTGAGCCAGATTATCGATAGCTAGGTTCATTCGTCTAACAGCCCAATTGGTCTCCTGGTTTTCATTGAATGTGTCTATGCACACCTTCAAACAGACATGAGCTTCTGAACCAGTATTGCGCTGAGCTGCTAGTCGTACCAGAATAGTTGCCCCAACATACATGGAGTATGAGATAAGGTAAGGTGCTTGTCGAATAGAGAAATAATACCCATAGGCCCTGACTAGTTCAACAATCCTCATCGCAGCCCCTGCACAGGTCAAAAACGAGTTCACGGCAATGCCTGGATTGATCGCATGGAGGTGGCCATCCGATACGAACGGGCGATGCAGAAGAATAAGAAGAACATTGTACATTGCCAGAAGAGAGAAAACATGAGGAGGTGGCACGTTTGATTTATCTTCGAATGGTACAAAATTCAAATGTGGTGGTAGCTGCTTATGCCACGTTTCTAACTCCAAATGTAATTCGTTCAATATCTCTGACAATCGACTGCTCCCGAGACGATCACTTCTCTGCGTGTAGATTTTATCTAGTATCTTATTCATGACAATACTCAACTTGCATAACTGTTGGAAAGTCGATGTGCTATAAGCCGGGCATCCTGGGTGTTTATGCTCGCGATACGAAAATGGTTCCCAATGTTCCAGTTCTTCATAAGTATCCAAAAAGGTTGTTGGTACTCTTATCTCATCTTCCTGTAAGCTAACTGGTCGCCCCTGGTATAGAGACTGGATCTTATCGACCACTATTAAGACAGTTAGTAATCAAAAGAAAAAACTAGATTTCAAAAAGATACCACATACCAAAAGCTCCCCAGAATACTCTCCTTCGAATCTCAAGATCCTCGTCAGACAGACGACGAAGGTCCGGAAGGATTGGTGCATCGACATGCATCCCTAAGTCAGTGATCATTCGGAAAGCAGTACCTGCATACAACCAGGCAGCGCTTCGCTCATCTCCTAATGCAAATAACGATGTGGACATAATCAACAAAGCCTGTATTGTCGTGATGTCACTTTTATCCAAAGCGCTGCCTAGCAAATCCCTTACTCTC